>QLTV01004221.1:36532-48140 GCA_003457575.1 Thermophis baileyi
GCAAATGTGTATATATTGAAGAGTAGTGAATATAAATATTTATATGTATTAGGTGGATACATAAATAGTATATATATCAACTTTGATTAACCGATCCTGAAATTGTAAAAATTAACGATTGTAATATATGTTTGTATGTTGTGTATGTTTAAATCTGCAATAATGTTTTTAACTTTCTTAAGGCAGCGGGAGCCATAAAGCTCTTCCAAAGAGGGGAAAGGGCAACCAATGATCCTCTGGGCAATGACGTTAACCCTCTGGAGCGGTGTCCTATCTGCCACTGTGCAATTGGCAAACCATACGCAGGTGCAGTAAGTTAAAATACTCTCTATGGTGCAGCGGTAGAAGGTCTACCTCCTGATTGTGAGGCGAGAGCTCCACCTCTAGGCCACCGCACCACTCTTTGTGCTCATTCTTACAGTGACCTAGTGAAATGCACTGTACAGGTAATCCTCGACAATTGTGGGTGCTCCATCACTGGAGGTTTTTAAAAATAGACTGGACAACCAGGTAGGCGGTTGGATTAGGAGACCTCTGTGGTTGCTTCTAGCCCAGTGATTCTGCATTGTGTTCCTTCCAAGTTTGAACCTGTCTCTGCGCTTTGTTTCCTGCAGGATTCCGAGGTGCATCCTGAAGATAAAATCATGTCCAAAAGAAAATGTCTGTTTACTGAGAAAACCAGGCGCAATTATCCTGATTTTCGCAAAGGTAGAGATGACTATGAAGCGGAGTGCTTGGTCTGCAAACCTGGCACGTTTGTGTCAGTCGCACATAAAGGTCCTGGGGATCTGGAGTATCACATGTCCTCTGACAAGCACAAGAAAGCGCTCAAAGCATACAAGCGCAACAAAGCAATAACACGGGACAATTGGTGTGCAAAAACGGACTTTTTTGTGGATCCAGACAGTGAAACAGAGGACGCTGTTACTGCAAGTGACAGCAGTTTAGCATTCCACACCGTCATGAATCACAACACTGACAAATCAGTGGATGATAATTCTGACTTGTTGAGAAAGTTATTTTCTGAGGCAGACCTAGCTCAAAAATTTTCCAATGTCCAAACCAAAAGAGAAGGTGTTGAACATGGTGTGCTTGCTCCACACATAGACATGGTTGACGTGGAAGAACACGGCATCCCTTTCTGCGGGGTGGCTATAGATGACAGCAGCCACAGGGCCCTGAAAATGGTCCCTGTACTCATCCAATATTATGACTACAGGAACGGCGGCTTGAAGACCAAACTCCTGGAACTTCAGGAAACTCCCACTGAGACGGAAGTTTCAGACACTCTTGTCAAAGCTCTTAAGAAACACAGATTGCTTCAGAAGTGCGTGGCGTTCGCGGGGGACAACTGCAACACCATGTTTGGTGAACTTCGGCAAGACGAGGAGGCGAGGACTGTGTTCGCCAAGCTGAAGAAATCTCTCCAGAGAGAGACGTTGATTGGGGTGTACTGCCCTGCCCACATTTTGCACAACTGCATCCACCACGGAGCAGACGCCCTCGAGGTGGACGTTGAGAACATCATCCTAAAGATCTACCAGTACTTTCACATCTACGCGGTGCGGACGGAGTCCCTGCAAGAATACTGCGAGTTTGTGGAGGTGGAATACAAGCGGCTGCTCTCCCACACCAAGACCCGCTGGCTGTCCTTGTTCCCCGGCATCACGAAGCTGCTCCAGATGCACTCGGCCCTGAAGTCCTTCTTCTTGGGCCAGAGCAACCCGCCCGCCGTGCTCAAGAGCTTCTTTGAGCACGAGTTCGGTGAGCTCTACCTTTGGCACATGCACTCGCTGATGAACGCCTTCCATTTGCACATCGAAGAGATGGAGCGGGAAAATAACTCCGTCGTGGAGGTGATGAAGACGCTGGACTCCGTGCACACCATCCTGCTTGACCGGAGAGCCCAGAACTTCATGTCCCTGACGGTGAAGGGGATGCTTGCAGACAAGCGCAAGGAGGGGCTGGAGGCAGGATGCGACGCCTTCTCCGATGCGGTGCGTCGCCTCTACAGTCATTGCATAGACTACCTGGAGATGTGGATGGCTTCTCTGCAAGAGTTTTCTTGCTTCGCCTGGATGGCCCTGAGTGACACACCGAGCTGGAGCGACGTGGAAACATGTATAACGTACTTACGTGTAAAAGGTCTGGAAATTGACAGTATGAAGTGCTTCATTCAGTTCAACAATCTGAAAAAATTTGTGGAAGCTTCAAGAGATGAAGAAGAGTTCCAGCATCTGCTTTCACATGAAAAATGGACCAAATATTTTCTGAATGTCAAATCCGTTGAATGCTATTCAGAACTGTTAAAAATTGCGCAGTTCTTCTTTGCAGTTCCCTCCCGCAGTCTAAATACTGAGCACTTCTTCCATTAGATGTAACTCCTGTAGACTACGGTTCAAATTTGCCTGAAGGGTTTCTGCCCCTACAAGAAAATTTTAGAGACCCCTTGTGGAAAGATAGCTGTCCCCTTTTTTATTTGCTCTAACAAGAAATACACGTGTCTAATGAGAAGAAACAGAAAAAGAGTGGGGTAGGTTTTTTTTATTTTTAGTTTAAAGTATTTGGGAATTTGTATAATGCTTTATTATGTGACATATTTAAAAAATCCATTGATGTATATTTTTGTTTAACCTGTTCTTGCTGTGGTGTTTTGGGCTCCACACCAAGTTTCTGTTAGCCGCTATGGAGTCCTTTTGTATTTTTTGCTATACAGGCAGAATAAAAGATTTGAATGAATTTATTGCACATAATTTAAAGCACAAAATCGTAAAAATTGAAGATGCTTTGTAGGCTGAGATTGTTGGATGATAGGATTGTTACCTAAATATACATGTAAATTATACAAATATTATAGACAAAACATGCAAATTGTTTTGCAAATATGTCTTCTTTTTTGGGGACATTGCAAGTGTGAGTTTGTTTGCATTCTCAAAAGACAAAATCTATTAGTTTTATTTCTTAAGAGGATGTATTGTGTCCTGAGCCAAACACACTAAACAAGATGTACAAATTCCTGACGTTCCTTATTTGCTAATTTGTTATTAAGCAAAGTCTGAAAAACTCAAGTCCAAGAGTTGCACTTACATTTGCTAAAAAGTTGTTAAGATGGTAGTCTTTCAGTCCTAAACTAGATCTTTTTTTAACACCCCCCCCAAAAAAACCAGCAGTGACAAAGGTACCAACCACACCTAGCTCAAAGAGTCAGTAAAATAGATGAAAGAGAATTGGTTTAATTGTAAAATTCTTGCTCATGGTGACGAAATTTGGGGAGAAACTGAAGAAGATAAAAGATGAACAGTTTACATGTAACACCAATAGAGATGAAAATTCATTAATTGGTCACATCAGTGCCAACACAATGAAGTGGTAAACCTCTAGCGCCGTTACAGAGCCTGTAAGAATTGAAAATACGATGAAACAAAATTGAGCACTGAAAGTTTTCATGAGAAAATGTGTATAATTTTTCCTTGCAGCCCTAATTATTCATTGAAACTGAAGGAATATATCAATAAATGTTTGTTCCCACTAATTTGAGATGACCCATGTTTGCAAAATTTTTGAGCTAGTTAACAATCTCAAATCGCAAAGGCAAATTTTAGCAGAAGTGGGACACTTTAATGGAAATCACAGAAGAAAATGGTTTTTTCAGAGTTTCTTCCATGCAAGTTTTTTTTTTTTACAAAAGTTCATTTGAAGAATAGCAATGCGTTTACTCATCCCCCACCCGTAAATAAATAAGACTTAGCCAAAAAAAATATGAGATCTATCTTCCACTTTGGATTCAAAGAGAAAGAAACATGCTTTTGTAGCAATTGACTGCTGTTTAAGACAGCTGAAATTGTGCATTTTGAAAGGCAAAAGTCCACTTTAGCAGCAACTCAGAGGGAACAGTCTTCAACGTGAAAAGAAACAGTAATATACATGTAGAGTTACGACCACAATTGAGGCCAAAATTTGTGTTGCTACGTGGAAAGTGTTAAGTGAGTTTGCCACATTTTACGACTTTCCTTGCCACAGTTGTTAAGTGAATCACTGCAGTTGATAAGTTGTTAAGTGAATCTGGCTTCCCCGTTGACTTTGTCAAAAGTTCACAGAAGGGGACCACGTGATTCCTGGGACACTGTGACCGTCATAAATATGAGTCAGTTGCCAAACATCTGAACTTTGATCATGGGGAATGCTGCAACGGTTGTAAGTGTGAAAAATGGTCATAAGTCACTTTTTTTCAGTGCCATTGTAACTTTGAACCAGGGGTCCTTGGCAACTTTAAGACTTGGGGACTTCAACTCCCAGAATTCCTGAGGCAGCCATGTTTTTTCTGGGGAGGAAAGCGCATGCGCTCAGGGATTCTGGGAGTTGAAGTCCACAAGCCAATAAAGGGCCATGGTTTCCTCACTCCTGGTTTACGGCCTCCTCCTGAGCCAGTGACGGCCCAGAAAAGCGCATATTCCCGGAAAGGCCCTGCCCAGATGATCCCGACGAGGGAAGAGCAAGCGCCTCCGTCGTCCCCGCTGCCGGGCGCTCAGGGGAAGCAGCCAGCCTCGCCATTCCCTTTGGGTCCGTTCCGCGCGTGCGCGCTGCCTGCCGCTGCCTACCCCGCGCGCAAGGCGGTGGGAACGGGGCGGAGTCTGACCGTGAAAAGGGCGGAGCGAAAGGCAGGTGAGTGGGCAGACGGGCTCGAGAAACCCGCTCCTGGTGCTCTGAGAACCAACCCGGGCGGGCCTCTTTCCGCCCGGAGCGAGGCTTCCAGAGGCCGCGCGGCCATTTTGTTTGTGAGCTCTTCTTTCCCCCCCCCCACCGCCGCCCACGAAGCCATGTTTGACGTCGCGGGGAGGGAGGCGGAGCTCGCGCACCGCGGAGGGATACCACGCTCGAGAGAAGTCAAACGACGCAGGGCCGCGTCACCTCGCCAAAGGAAAGGGCGGAGCCTGCTCCGCCTGGCCCAGAGCGGTTGCAATGGAGCCGTGGGAAGTCATTGCGCATGCGCTAGGCGCTTCCCTCGTGCTTCCTTATATAGACGTGTTTTTGGGGCCCGGATTTGGAAAATGAATACATGTAGTCCTCGACTTACAACCGCAATTGAGCCCAGCGTTTCTGTTGCTAAGTGAAACATTTGTTAAGTGCATTTTGCAACCATTTTACGGCCTTTGTTGCCAAAGTTGTTAAGTGAATCATTGCAGTTGTTAAGTGAATCCGGCTTCCCCATTGAGTTTGCTCGTCAGAAGGTCGCAAAAGGGGATCACGTGACGCCAGGACTCTGCGACCGTCATAAATATGAACCTGATGCCAAGCGTCTGAATTTTGATCACGTGGATGCTGCAACGGTCTTAAGTGTGAGAAATGGTCATAAGTCCTGTGATCAAAATTCAGACGCTTGGCAATTGGTTCATATTTACGACGGTCGCAGCTTCCCGGACTCACCTGATCCCCTTTGGCGACCTTCTGACGAGCAAAGTCAATGGGGGAAGCCCGATTCGCTTAACAACCCTGTGACTAGCTTAACAACTGCAGCGATTCACTTAGCAACGGTGGCAAGAAAAGACGTAAAATGGGGCGAAATGAGGACAAGAAGATGTTTCGCTTCCTTATCCTGGACGTTTCATCAGTTGTATTGGAGGCTGTGGGAGATGGAAGGACGGATATTAAGAAGTTAGAGCTGTGCTTTCACTGTGGAAGACAGGCACTCCGGCTGATGGGGATGAGTCTGCGTTGTCTGCATCTCACATTGAAGCGCAGATGGTTCTTGTAGTCTGCAGTTTTTCTGGAAATCCGTTCCTACTCCCGCATCTTTCAAAGGGTGTTCATCCCAAAACGGATGGTCAAATGTCTATGAAGATTCAGAGTCATCCAGGACATGCTTTTCTCCAAAGTGAGTTTTATTTTTCAAAAGGCAACTTGGACTGACTTTTTTTTTTTTTTTTGGAGGACAAGAAGACTTTTTGCTTCCTATCCTGGAAGCTTCATCAGTTGCTAGGAGAGATGGAAAGATTTGACCTTTCAGTTTCCTTTCACTTTCATTGAATTGCATTCTGCACCATGTGGCTGTTTGGCATGGCTTGGAGGGGGGGGGGGGGCGGAAGGATCTGCAGGATGGCGAATCAGCAGCCGGATCTTGTTTTACTTCCTCTTCCCCCCCCCATCCCCCCCACCTCCCCGGAGCGGCATGGAATTTTCCTCCATCCGGGCTTGTGCGTGTGATGAGTGTGTGGATGCGTGAGAGTTCAGTTCCAGGATTTTTGGAGGGCACCGAAAGGAAAGAAGGTATCCAGAGCTTTCTCTGTGTACCTGCCTTCTATGAGGTGAGATTAACAGGCGCAGGGGGTTGGCTAGGGGGACAGCCTCTTTGGACAATTTCAATCAGAATAGATCTGGAAGGGACCTTGGAGGTTTTCTAGTCCAGCCCTCTGCTCAAGCAGGAGACCCTATACCCGTGATGGCGAACCTATGGCACGCGTGTCAGAGGTGGCACGCAGAGCCCTCTCTGCTGGCACGCGCGCCGTCGCCCCAGGTCAGATCTCCGTGGCGTCTCTTTCCTGAGCTTCTGTTTCCCTGCAAACGACAAAACAGAAGCTCACGAAAGAAAAAGATCTTACCTCTTGCCACGCTGCCGGTGTTGGGACGCCCCGCCGGCCAGCTGGTCTTCGGGTCTCTGCTGTGCATGCGCGCACGCATGTCTGCGCATGCGCATGTTTACACTCCCATGGCTACACTGCAAAAATCCAAAGACAGCAGGATAGAAGTACAAACCCCCCGAAGCCTTTGGCTGCCATTTAGCCCAGATTCTTGTAGGTCAGATATTATAAGTTCACAACAGGCAGGAACTTCATTTTGCTGTTTCTTTCCCTCTTCAGCTCTATTGGTTTTTATTTTTCGGCGTTTTAAGTTACTGCTTTAGCTTTATTGTTTAATGACAATAGACTACTTTCATAGAGCATCTCAAAAAATGATAAACAGGGACTAATATTTATTAAAGGTATTCAACCCTGCAAGGGTCACAAACCGGAAAAGAGCGACTAGGAAGGGAGGAATGCAGAAAAGAGTAAAGCTTGGATGAAAGTGTAAGCAACACTTACTGATTTCATTGTGGTTGGTTAAATATCTTTGTTCGGGGTATTGGGGTTTTTTTTTTCCCCTGTAGGAAAGTAGACAACTAATCCTAATAAAGATGATCACACACAGGCATTTTCACAGGGAAAAGTTGCATTTGGCCAAGGAACGTCCAGAGTTTAACCAAATATTTTTCTTCACAAGTGTAATTGCACAAATATCTGCTTGCATCCACGGCAGAGGTGGGTTTCAGCAGGTTCTGACCAGTTCTGGAGAACCGGTAGCGGAAATTTTGAGTAGTTCGGAGAACCGGCAAATACCACCTCTGACTGGCCCCGCCCCCATCTATTCTCTGCCTCCCGAGTCCCAGCTGATCGGGAGGGAATGGGGATTTTGCAGTATCCTTCCCCTGCCACACCCACCAAGCCACGCCCACCAAGCCACGTCACGTCCATCAAGCCACGCCCACAGAACCGGTAGTAAAAAAAAAATTGAATCCCACCACTGATCCATGGCTACGTTAATCAAAGCTGCTGTCTTATGTCTAGCATAAGATGGATAGGGTGTAGGGGTGTGTTTGTGTGTGTGTGTATTGGCGGTACAGGTAGTCCTTAACTTACAACAGTTCTTGTAGTGACCAAAGTTACAACGGCACTGAAAAAAGTGACTTACGACCATTTTTCACACTTACACCCATGTCACGTGATTTATATTCGGATGCTTGACAAATGACTCACATTTATGACGGTTGTGGTGTCCCAGTCATGCGATCCCCTTTTGCGACCTTCTGACAGGCAAGGTCAAGGGGTAAGTCAGATTCACTTAACAACCATTTTATTAACAACTGCAGTGATTCACTTAACTGTGGCAAGAAAAGTCGTAAAATGGCAAGAAAAGCCGTAAAATGGGGAAAATTCACTTAACAAATGACTCGCTTAGCAACAGAAATATTGGGCTCAATTGTGGTGGTTCCAAGTTACAACGGCACTGAAAAAATGAAATTATGACCATTTTTCACACTTACACCCATTGCAGCGTCCCAATGGTCACGTGATTTATTTTAGGATGCTTGACAACTGACTCACATTTATGACAGTTGCAGCTAATTTTTGGCATCTTGTTTCTGGCAAAGAAAGCCCATTGGTGGAAACGGATTTGCTTAATGATTGCCGCAATTTACAACCATAATTCTCGGCTCGATTACGATTGTAAGTCAAGGACTACCTACTGTATATGATGCGGTATATATACAGGTAGTCCTCGACGTACGACCACAACGGAGCCCAAAATTTCTGTTGCTAAGCAAGACAGTTGTTAAGTGAGTTTTGCCCCATTTTATGACCTTTTTTGTCACCGTTGTAACATGAATCTGTCTTCCCCATTGACTTTGTTTATCAGAAGGTCACAAAAGAGGATCACAAGATTTTGGGACACTGTAACCGTCATAAGTACATGTCAGTTGCCAAGCGTTTGAATCACATGACCTTGAGGATGCTGCATCGGTCATAGGTGTGAAAAATGATCATAACTCACTTTTTTCAGTGCCATTGTAACTTCTAAACAAATGGTTATAAATCGAGGACTACTTATACGTACCTCCTGTTAGTTGAGAAATAAGTCTTTGTTCTAATCTCCCAGATTGCTGTTCCTTTTAAAATGGAAACTGATAAATATAGCTTGACCTTGATAAATATGCCAAATTCGGTTTTGAAAATGAGCAATCAGACAATTAGGTTACAGCTCCGCTTAATATTAGCGTGAATTTAAAATACCCGTTGTTTAATTGCAAATTGTACATTGATACATGTATTATTTGTATATTGCATCTATTTAAATGAAGATGGAGTGATACTTTAATTCATCTCTCCTTCCATTCCCTTCTTAAATCTGTCAATTTGTTTCCTGCAGTATTCCATCTCAGATTTTGAGCCGTACTGAAGATAGAAAATGCCTAAACGAAAATGCTTCTTTACTGACAAACTGAAGCAAAAATATCCTGATTTTCGTAAAGGTAGAGATGACTATGAAGCAGAGTGCTTGGTTTGCAAAACTGGCACATTTGTGTCGGTGGCATATAAAGGTGCCAGGGATCTGGAGTATCACATGTCCTCTGAAAAGCACAAGAAAGCCCTTGGAAGAGACAGTTGGTCTGCAAAGCTAACCGAATTTTTGGGGACTCCAGGCACGAAAGCCGAGGATGCTCTGGCTGCAGCGGACAGCACGCTACCCTTGCACACTATCCCAAGTTGCAACAGCTACAAATCAACAGGCTGCACGTCTGAGTTGTTCAGAAAAATATTTCCTGACGCAGAGATAGCGCAAAAATTTTCCGACACCTGGATCAGGACAGACGGTCTTGAGAACTCTGTGCTTGCCCAGCATGCAGTGAGCCTTGACCTGAAGGCCCTGGAAGACCACGGTATCCCTTTCTGCGGGGTGGCTATAGATGACAGCAGTCACAGGGCCCTGAAAATGGTCCCTGTACTCATCCAATATTATGACTACAGGAACGGCGGCTTGAAGACCAAATTCCTGGAACTTCAGGAAACTCCCACTGAGACGGATGTTTCAGACTCTCTTGTCAAAGCTCTTAAGAAACACAGATTGCTTCAGAAGTGCGTGGCGTTCGCGGGGGACAACTGCAACACCATGTTTGGTGAACTTCGGCAAGACGAGGCGAAGACTGTGTTCGCCAAGCTGAAGAAATCTCTCCAGAGAGAGACATTGATTGGGGTATACTGCCCTGCCCACATTTTGCACAACTGCATCCACCACGGAGCAGACGCCCTCGAGGTGGACGTTGAGAACATCATCCTAAAGATCTACCAGTACTTTCACATCTACGCGGTGCGGACGGAGTCCCTGCAAGAATACTGCGAGTTTGTGGAGGTGGAATACAAGCGGCTGCTCTCCCACACCAAGACCCGCTGGCTGTCCTTGTTCCCCGGCATCACGAAGCTGCTCCAGATGCACTCGGCCCTGAAGTCCTTCTTCTTGGGCCAGAGCAACCCGCCCGCCGTGCTCAAGAGCTTCTTTGAGCACGAGTTCGGTGAGCTCTACCTTTGGCACATGCACTCGCTGATGAACGCCTTCCATTTGCACATCGAAGAGATGGAGCGGGAAAATAACTCCGTCGTGGAGGTGATGAAGACGCTGGACTCCGTGCACACCATCCTGCTTGACCGGAGAGCCCAGAACTTCATGTCCCTGACGGTGAAGGGGATGCTTGCAGACAAGCGCAAGGAGGGGCTGGAGGCAGGATGCGACGCCTTCTCCGATGCGGTGCGTCGCCTCTACAGTCATTGCATAGACTACCTGGAGATGTGGATGGCTTCTCTGCAAGAGTTTTCTTGCTTCGCCTGGATGGCCCTGAGTGACACACCGAGCTGGAGCGACGTGGAAACATGTATAACGTACTTACGTGTAAAAGGTCTGGAAATTGACAGTATGAAGTGCTTCATTCAGTTCAACAACCTGAAAAAATTTGTGGAAGCTTCAAGAGATGAAGAAGAGTTTCAGCATCTGCTTTCACATGAAAAATGGACCAAATATTTTCTGAATGTCAAAGCCGTTGAATGCTATTCAGAACTGTTAAAAATTGTGCAGTTTTTCTTTGCAGTTCCCTCCCGCAGTGTAGATATGGACCGCTTCTTTTCTCTTATGCACCCAGTATAATTAAAGGATGTGCCTGAAAGGTTGTTGCCCTTACAGTATGACTTCCAAAGAATTCCATTCGTGATTTACTGTAATGGTAAATTCACATGTATATACTAGGAAGAAAGAGAAGGGATTGAGAAATGTTCTTACTTTTACTTTATTTGATTGCATTTTACAGCGGTTTAGTTCCTCACCAGTATCAAAAGTTCACTTTCAATAATATTTTACAAACTTTCAAATTAAAAAAATATATAAAGGGAGGAAAAAAAAACCTTTTAAACACAAAACACAAAATTACATTAAAGCTTTCATTCATATATATATATATATATATCACCAATAAAAATCCAATTAACTCCAATTAGCTCATTGGATTTAAATCTTTCCTTCAAATTTCCTTCAAATCATAGAGTAAAAATGTTTTCTTCTCTTATTTTCAAATTTGATCAATAATATTTTACAAACTGTAAGGATCGCCTCTACGTCTAACTTAAGAAAGCGAGAACTTCTGAGCCAATGTAGTTCAAAAGGATCTTTTATTAAGCAGAAGTGAAAGCATTCCATTCAAAGCAACGTCTGAATACCCTTAGGCAAAGCAGGTAGAGTTAAAGCAGTAGAGACCCCTCCCATTAGCCAGAATGCAGATTCTAGCCAATACACAAGTGTGAAAATGTTTTCTTTATCAACTGCTCTGGGAACCGGATAAACATACATTTCTCTGACCATCTTCTGTTATCCATTGAAGTGAAACATCCCACATTGCCCCTCATAAACCTTCTCCAAAAGTGAAGAGATCTCAGGATGTTTGGCGCCTGGGCATGGATTGTAAATCGTCCATTGACACAGGCAATGCTAATAAATCTAACCCAAGGCCCCCCCTTCTCTCAACTGAATGGCACGA
>QLTV01004221.1:64952-81881 GCA_003457575.1 Thermophis baileyi
ATAGCTCCCGGTGACCGGTAAGATCCCACACGGTTGGGCTCCTCCAGGTCCCCTCAGCTAAGCAGTGCCGGCGGGCGGGCCCGCGGGGGAGGGCCTTCTCTGTAGCCTCTCCGACTCTGTGGCACCAACTACCCCCCGAGATCCGTACTACCCCCACCTTACTGGCCTTCCGTAAAGCCCTTAAGACCTGGCTTTTCCGGCAGGCCTGGGGCCAATAGTTGTTCTGATTGGCCCATGCATGGTTGTGTGAATGTTTTATTTTAAATATAGTTGGGGGTTTTTTTTTTCCCTTTCTTTTTTAAATTGTTTTTATATGTTTTGTTTTTTATGATGTAAGCCGCCCAGAGTCCTTCGGGAGGGCTTTTCCGGCAGGCCTGGGGCCAATAGTTGTTCTGATTGGCCCATGCATGGTTGTGTGAATGTTTTATTTTAAATATAGTTGGGGGTTTTTTTTTTCCCTTTCTTTTTTAAATTGTTTTTATATGTTTTGTTTTTTATGATGTAAGCCGCCCAGAGTCCTTCGGGAGTTGGGCGGCATATAAATTTTATAAAATAAATAAATAAATAAATAAATTACCTGGATCCTGCTCTTATAGGGTCAAGCTTGGAGATGGTCGAATATGGCGGCGACATGTAAATCAGCTTAGGCGGAGAGTTCCAGGTGTGACTAACCAACAACTGAAGCAGGCCCAATCCTGCCCCGAGACCACTCCAAGCTCCAGGGACCATCCAGCCCAGCCAGAGCTCTTCCAAGCACCCACAACCGAAGTGTTCTCGACGCCAAACTTACCTGAAAGGCCAGTCCCTCCAGCGCTGAATGGATCTCCAATCGAGGTTGCAGCAGAGTCGCCGGGAGTTCCAGAGAATAGAGCTGGAAGGGAACTTGGAGGTCTTCTAGTCCAAGCCCCTGCTCACTACTGTGAATTATTATAAGTACTACCATGGATTATTATAAGCGCTACCGTGGATTGTTGTAAACCATGCAGAATGGTTAGTCTAATCTCAGTTAAGGCAGCAAATGAGGCAGAATGGGTTTAAATGCTGGGTGTGTTTGCTATCTTAGGTTGGATCAGCAGGTCATGTGAACGCAGCTCTTATTTCCAATTATTGATTTAATAATTCATATTTGATACATGGGTAAATAATGATGGGCAAATAAGATGCAGATAATGATCTGCAAACATTCCCAGAATTCACTGCCATCCTGGACTATATCTGTCACCACTGTGCCAGGTTCGGTTCAGTGCGACTATTGGGGTTGCCTGCTTGCTCTACTTGTGCACCTGCCAGCCTCTCTCTCTCTCACACCAGCCCCATGGCACGCTCCCAGCTGCCTTGCTCTCTCTTTCTCCTCTGCTCTGTCATGATGCTGCCCTCGGTGCTGCTGCAGGCGGTGGGAGTACCTGGGGGTCTTTCCCCCGTACCCGTCACAAATGAGGGGGTCCAGGAAGCTGCCGCCTTCGCCGTGGAACAATACAATGAACACAGCGAAAATGCCAACTATTTCAAGGAGCTGAGTATTGTGAGGGCACAATCCCAGGTATGTGTGTGAGAGACAATCGGGGTAGGTAGGCAGCCTCAATGGGTCCATGGGATCCTTGATAGGCTCTGAGCTTGATTGTCTTCTTGAAGACGTTTCATTACCAAGCTAGATAACATCATCAATGCACTGGTTTTGGGAAAGGGCTCTGGAAACAATGGAGGGGATAATGGAGGGTGGAGGCAGTTTAGGGGGATGTTCCCAGGGAGGGATTGCAATGTGTCTTGAGCAAATTGTGAACTGAAATGACATGTCTGTTTGGTACAGAAATATTTCCTGCCAAATTGATTTTCTTGCTCTCAAACTATATAATCCTTCCAAGGTTGCAACTGATAAAATTAAGCATGGTTCGGAATGTATGTATTCTTACTATTTTTGCTGTAATTACCTAATTCATGTGGTACCTATTTTTAAAATCCAGGTGGTTTCAGGCATGAAATACTATCTTACGGTGGAAGTGGGGAAAACTGTGTGTGAAAAGAGCAGTGGGCCAATGCCATTCAGCGAAATCCAGAAATGTGAGCTGCTTCCAAGCGATCAGCAGGAGGTGAGATCAGATGCCAAGTTCACCATGTCAAAGGAAGATCTAATGAGCAAATTTGTCAAATGTTTTTGTTGAGATTCACAGGCTGGCTCTTGCTAATGACTGCATTCCTATCAAGTGCTCAGAAATACAGTACATCCCTTAATTGTCTGCTTGAGGATCTTCCCAATAAAACATCCAGCTGACCGGCCTGTCATTTCCTGGGCTTTCCTCCTCTTCTTTTTCTGAAGACAGGCCTTTGCTGACCTGCAGTATTTGGGGCTATAGTTCCTGGAAGCTCCCTTCACCTTTCTTTGTCTTGCAACTAGGCTTCATGTGGGCATTTAAACACCAGTGCCAACTGTATTTTCAGAATGGGTGGGTCGGTTCCCTTGAATAAACTAGCTGATCTTCTAACCTGCCCTAAAATTCATTGGGCGTTGTACTTCTGTGTGGCGCTGGATGGGAGGTTTGGTGACTCAGGACTCCTACCAGACGGTGGGAGTCCGAGGTCTGAGTTCAGACAACCAATTTGGAGAGTCCTTATGCAAGGGATCCCCATGGGAGCTTTGCATCCCAGGAAAAGCAGGTGAAGACAGGAAAAGAAAGTCAGTTTTTGTGTTCCCAAGAAAAAAAGGATACAACCTACGCCGATTGGTTATTCAAACAGGCCAAGTTACAGCTGACTCGGCTGTAACTTGGCCTGTTTGCTTACTTTGAACTTACTTTTGCCATCGCAATTCGCTTGCCATTCTCGGTGAACCAGGACTCAAACCGTGATAGTGCAACACGTGATTCCCTGGGTCTCAGGAGGATGGGAATTGTAGTCTGCCCGGCAACTCTGCAAGATCTCATTTAAAAAAGCCCTTTGATTGGAGCAGTGGTGGGTTGCTGCCGGTTTGGACCGGTTCGCCCGTACCGGTGGTGGAAATTTTCACCCACTCCCCGAACCGGCAGCGATGGCCGGCTGTCCACGCCCCCGAACCAGTTCTCTGGTCACTGCGGCTGGCAAAGAACCCTCTGCGCATGCGCAGAGGCTTCTGCGCATGCGCAGAAGGTCATTTCCCCGACGTGACGTAGGCTCGCGCACTCACTTCACTTGCGTGCGTGCGCAAAACACGCACTTCCGTCGCGATGCGAACCGGTAGGGAAGGTAAGTGGAACCCACCCCTGGACTGGAGGTGTTTTATGTGAAGTTTCCCCAGCATCTATGTCAACACATTTAATTTGTTTCCATGATTGTTAACAGAGTTGATACACCCCCAACTATCTTAAGCACTGACTCTCTGGGTTTTTCTCTTTTGTTCCCTTCCAGAAAGTAACGTGCAACTTTCAGATCTGGTCCCGTCCTTGGCTGAAGGATACACAGGTGTTAAGCATGAGCTGTTCCTAATCTGGATGACTGAGGTGGGCCTCACATGCCGAGACCAATGCGGGCAAATGATTCTGAGTGTGTCCAGCAGCCAAATAACCTCTTGGGTGCAGCTTGGTTTCTTCCAAACAAGATCCCATGTATGGCCATTCGCAAATCATGAATGAAATGGTTCATTGAAGTCCGAATTCACCTTTTCTGAGTTTCTGAAATTGTTCCATGACATACACGGGGGCCTTTTCTCGCTCCTCAATTCCATCCTCTTTTCTATCCTCTTCCAGAAGACAAATCAATATTTCGTTAATTCAATTAGTCTTAATAAAGCTATCATCATGATGTTCCGGCGTGTGTTCCTTTCTTGTCCAAATCCCATCCAACCTTCATATTTTCACACCCACAGCACAATGACACAATGGCTTGTTCAAGAAAACTTCTCACTAAAAAGGCTTTGCTTTGTCCAGCTGGAGGAAATAGGGGTCTGCCGTGGGCTTTTGCTTTGCCCTTCCATATGTCATGGCTTCATCTCTCCTATCCAAGCTTCATAACCTGACAGCCTGACATTAGCAACTGGGGAGGGGAAGATTGGACCCTAAGGAAGAAGGGGGGGATGGAAGCCCAGCTGCGCCTTGTGAGAAGTTCTAGCCAGCCAAGGTCAACTATCGATATGCAGAGCTGGGAACCGAGAACCTGTTTCCTAAACAATATACAAGCACCTGTTTGGACATTTGCAGGTAGCCGGGGGATGGGCGGGAGCAAAATTTACTTTGCGTTGTTTGCACGGGAAAACCTCAGATTCAGCTTCGCTACTTCTGCAACCATTTAAGCAGAGGTGGGTTCCTCCCGGTTCGCACCGGTTCTATAGAACCGGCAGTAAACCGGTAGTGACGTCACGGAGCTGGTTCTGTCGGTGACGGTCCGTGGACGCCGCCATCTTTTTTTTGAAATTTTTTTTTGGGGGGGGGAATTTTTTTTTAAATTTTTTGCTGGTTTTTGCTTCTGCGCATGCGCAGAAGCTGAATTTTTGGCACTGCGCATGCGTGGCTGTGTGCACAAAGCACGTGTGCGCCCACACAACACAGCCACGTGGCGCGCAATGCGTGCGCAGCCACGCATTACGGGAGGAAGCGAACTGGTGGCGAGGTAAGTTAGAGCCCACCCCTGCATTTAAGCTTCCGTAAAGTATACTCTTGGCAAAAACAAATGGCCAGGAGTCTTTCTTTGCTAGATGACTGAGTGGGACGGTTGACACCGTGTGGTCCTTTTTAACCCATGACTGTCCCACCTGGGAGGAAGAGAGGACATCAGAGTTCTCTGAAGCATCCTTGGTTGGAACTGCAACTGCTGCTAGATGCTGAATGGGGAAGCTATTTGGTTCTTTTCCAAACTTCTGGAAACTCTGCTGTTGTATGATGCATCTGGTAGACCCAGCTATGTTTTGAGAGCCCAGGTGGGTTTCCTGGAGCCTGAAGAATTCTCCAGATGGAAAGAGAATCCAAGAAATTGACCCACATGCCCTCCAGACAGCTGGCATTTACAAGAGGGTCGCAAAATTGAGGGGGGTTTTTTTGCTATTGCTTGGTGAGTGATCAGCCGGGAGGCGGAGTGTCCATCAGGGTTCTTGGTGCTCTCTGAGCTTGCTTGTTTTCTTGCAGACGTTTCATTACCCAACTAGAGAACATCATCAATGCTATCCCAAAGGTGCTTTTTTTCAAGAGGCAACTGGACTTTCAGGGTGTTTTTTTAAAAAGACTTTCGCTTCTCATCCAAGAAGCTTCTTCAGCTCTGACTGGATGGTGGATAAATTATATCTATGTTTTATGATTCAGTTACTCTCTTTAGCCACTAGAGTGTGCTGTTCAATATGCTAAAAGAAGCAGCAGCACAGCATATTCCATCTAATAAAAGATGGAACTTTTATTTTTAAAAATGGTTACAATCCTAAGAAGCTAAGATTGAGAAAATTAAAGCATTACTGGAAAGTAAATAGTATATGATTCATGTGGAATGAACATGAACAAAAAGAAAAACATTGGAAATTAAAGATAAGAAGTGGGGCTAGAATATGGATGTTGTTGGGTTTAATATTAACATTAACAGAGTTGGAAGGGACCTTGTAGGTCATCTAGTCCAACCCCCTGCTCAAGCAGGAGACCCTACACCATTTCTGACAAATGGCAGTCCAATCTCTTCTTGAAAGTCTCAAGTGATGAAGCTCCCACAACTTCCGAAGGCAACTTCTGTTCCATTGGTTGATTGTTCCCACTGTCAGAAAGTTCCTCCTTATTTCTAGGTTGAATCTCTGCTTGATCAGTTTCCATCCATTATTCCTTGTCTGGCCTTCAGGGGCTTTGGGAAACAGGTTGACCCCCCTCCTCTCTGTGGCAGCACCTCAAATATTGGAAGACTGCTATCCTGTCTCACCTGGTCCTTCTCTTCACTAGACTAGCCATGCCCAGTTCCTGCAACAGTTCTTTATATATTTTAGCCTCCAGTCCCCTAATCATCTTGGTTGCTCTTCTCTGCATTTTTTCTAGAGTCTCAACACCTTTTTTATAGTGTGGTGACCAAAACTGGACGCAGTACTCTAGGTGTGGTCTAACTAAGGCTTTATAGAGTGGTATTAGTACCTCACTTGATCCTGATTGTATCCCTCTGTTAATGCAGTTTAGGATTGTATTGGCTTTTTTGGCTGCTGCTGCACACTGCTGGCTCATGTTTAGCTGGTTGTCTACTAAGACTCCAAGATCCCTCTCGCAGTCACTTCTATTGAGTGTGGTTTCACCCAGGTTATATGTATATTTTTGGTTTTTCTTACCTTAGTGTAGGACTTTTCTTTTCTCTACATTGAATTTCATTTTGTTAGATAGGGCCCAGTGTTCAAGTCTGTCAAAATCCGTCTGGATCTTGAGCCTGTCCTCTGGGATGTTAGCTATTCCTGCCAGCTTAGTATCATCTGCAAATTTGGTCAGTTCCCCTTCTGTTCCCTCGTCTAGGTCATTTATGAAGATATTAAAGAGTACTGGGCCTAAGACGGAACCTTGTGGTACCCCACTGCTTACTTCTCTCCATGTGGACTTAGACCCATTAAGGACTACTCGTTGAGTACGGTTTGTCAGCCAGTTGTGGATCCTTTAAAGTTAAAGGTAGCATCTGGTTTCTTGCTGGGTCTCGTCCCAAATCCAAGGATTTTATTGTTTATTTATTTACTTATTAAATTTATAGGCCACCCATGTCGCTTTCCCAAGGATGGGAATATATAGCTTTTTGTTATCATAATGCTGTCAAGCTCGTTTGGGGGTTTAAGAAGGGGACTTCCCAGTTTAAATGGTGGGGCAAGGAGATTTTCTGAAATCGGGTGTGTGATTGGAAGGAGCCCTGACAGCTGCAAAAGGCCCTCCCCACCCACCCGGTCTCTTTGGCTGCAGCTTCCCAATAGTCAAACCTTGTTTAAACTTTACAAGCAGCATGATGTACTGTTGTCATTAATTTTAAAACCACTTTTTAGCCGTTTTTTGACTTCTTCGCCGAATGCAGCTAGAACGGCACATACTGAGCTTGGCTGTCGCTGTTGTTATTTTGGTGGCTTGGCAGAGGTGCTGCCAATCTCATGCCATCCTCATCATCAGACTTTGGGTGGGGGGTTGGACTAGATGACCTACAAGGTCCCTTCCAACTCTGTTAATCTGTATCTAGTGACCAGTAAGTGCATTATTTTGCATTGAATGACAGTGTAACTTCAGGAAAGCAGAAGAGATCTGCTTTCCTGAAGTTACACTGTCATTCAATGCAAAATAATGCACTTACTGGTCACTAGATACAGATTAACAGAGTTGGAAGGTACCTTGGAGGTCATCTAGTCCAACCCCCCCACCCAAGCAGGAGACCCTACACCATTTCTGACAGATGGCAGTCCAGTCTCTTCTTGAAAGCCTCCAGGGATGAAGCTCCCACAACTTCTATCATTCTAGCCATGGTCTGTCCACGGCAGATGAAGGCCTCTTCCGCATATTTCCAACCAAGATAGTCCTGAGCTTTCCTTTGCCAGTTGGGTCCACCATACTTGCTGATGCCATTGATCCATCTTGCTCTAGGTCTCTTTCATGGATGCTTTTTAATCCAGTGGAACCCATTCTATGACTGCCTTGATCCCCCTGCCATCAGTTCTTCTTGCCATGGGACCACCCCTTTTCCGTTTCCATTCTTTTACTCTCTTGATCATCATCATCATCATCATCTTCGTTTAATGACCCCATAATCCCTTGCGGGCTGGAGTCCGGTCAACTGAATGGAGTTGAATGTTTACTGGCCAGACGCCCTTCCTGTCGCCAATGCGGAGTTTTGTTCAGCAGGTACTGTATATTCCCATTGTGCCCAGAGAGAGAAATATCCGCCTCTACCTAGGATCGAACTCACAGCCTCCTGATTGTGAGGCGAGAGCTCCACCTCTAGGCCACCGCACCACTCCATCTTTTACTCTCTTGATGGCATTGTATATTTCCGTTTGTTCTCTAATCCGTGCGCAGGTCTTCCTATCTTGTCTTGTGATGCCGAGCATGGATCTTCCCATGGCTCTTTGCGCCACTCGTAGCTTTTGTGTCGATGGTGAGGTTAGTATCCATGTTTTGCTGGCATACGTCAGAACAGGTTGCACCTGGGCTACAAAATATTTGCTGCAGGTTGGCTTCCCGAAGTCCCCTCCATAAAGGGGACTTGCGTGTGCAGTCGGAGATAAGGAATGCCACAGGCGTGCCAGGCGAGGACAGGAGGCTACCTGGCCCTGCCCACCTGACCGGAAGGCTGTCCTTGGTCTTCAAGCTGGGCGTGGCGAGCGAGTCCCAGACCCAGATCGATCGTCCCTTTCTCTTTTCCCAGCAAGTCGGCAGCTTCGGCTCCAGCGAGGATTTGGATACTGAAAGGAAAGCTAAAAGCTGGAGTTTCTTGTTTGTTTGTTTTTTTAATCAAAAGGGTGAAAGGAAAGGAAGACTGGAGGCCCGGAAGCAGCATCCTTGTGGCCACGCTTCTGACTTCCTTGCAAGCGAGGAAGGAGAGCAGCTCTGGGGAGGGTCTCCTTCTGGAAGATCTGGACAGATATTTTCTCGGGAAAATATTGCAGCTTCATCCCAGCCTCCACTGTGCAATATGGTCAGAGGGGCTGTGGAAAAGGACCTTTCAGGGAATCCATTTCTGCTCCAAGATGGATGCGAACGGGCTTTGGGGTCCCGGGTGGAACGTCAGCGTCACAAACGGGACCTCGATGGGGATATTTGACCTGTTCAGCGATGACGTCGCCTTGGTCTCATCGGATGTTTCGTTCGGCATAAGAATATTCATCACCACGGTCTACCTGTTGGTGTGCGCGGCGGGCCTCTTGGGAAACAGCCTGGTGATGTACCTCATTTGGATCCAGAAGGACAGGTCCACGGCCACCATTAACATCATGGTCTTTGGCCTCGCAGCCGCCGACGTCCAGTTCTCCCTGATGCTGCCTTTCTGGGCAACGGAGGTGGCCTTGGATTTCCAGTGGCCCTTCGGCCAAGCCATGTGCAAAGCCGTCCCTTCCCTGACTCTTCTCAGCATCTACGCCAATGTCTTCTTGCTCACGGCCATGGGGGTCACCCGCTACTGGTCGGTAGTCTCCGCTGTGAAGGGGTTAAGGATGACACCCCGAGCGGCCAAGTGCATCACTGCCACCCTTTGGGCCGTGGCGGTGGGAGCCACCGTACCGACAACCGTCTATGCCAGAGTGGTAAGCGTTGCCGGGGTGGAACTCTGCCTCTTCCGATTCCCCAGCCCGTATCACTTGGGGATCTACCAACTCCAGAGAGTGGTGTTTGCCTTCGTAATCCCCTTGGTGGTCATCTTGACTTCCTACCTCCTCCTACTCCGGTTTCTCAAACTTCACCACATTCCCACTCACAGCCTAACGCGGCATAACCGGGTCGCCGCCACTGTCCGCCTGGTGGTCGGCTGCTTCTTCGTCTGCTGGTTCCCTAACCACGTGGTCACTCTCTGGGGCATTTTGGTGAAATTCGGGGCTCTGCCCATGGACGCCACCTTCCACTATCTCCAAACTTACGTCTTCCCACTGACCACCTGCTTGGCTCACGCCAACAGCTGCCTGAACCCCGTCCTCTACTGCCTGATCCGCCGGGAGTTCCAAGAAGCGATGAAGGATACCTTCCGCAGGCTGTCCTCCATCGCCTCCTACCAGCTGTTCTCCTCCCACAAGGTCTGGGAGGAGGGGGCGCTGGAGATCCTGCCTCTCGGCCCCTCCGATCTCCCCCACAATCCTCAAAGCGGAGCAAAGGAGGATACTGCCTTCTCTACCGTCTTGGAAGCAGAGAAAGAGGACTCTGCTGCAGCTGGAGGACTCGGTGTAGCATCTTCTGGACCGTGAGGGAAGGATGCTTCGGACCTGAGCCAAATCCCATGATCACAATTCCGATTTGGGGCTTTATCAAATCAAAGGTCTGTGCAACCGGGGACAGGCCTTCAGAATTGGAACTCGGCTTCAGCTTCTTCTTTTTAAAAAAATGTTTTTATTATACATTTTCCTTTATAATACATCACATTTTCAGTTTTACAATGACAGTCCATCTCTTTCCATCTCTTTCCTTCTCCTTCCCTCCCTACCCTTCTCCCCTCCACTTCCCTCTCTCCTTCTCCTTTCTCCTCTCTCCTTTCCCCTCTCTCCTTCCCTCTCCTCCCTTTTCCTCTCCTCCTCTCCCCTCTCTTCTTCTCCACTCCCCTCTCCTTCCCTCTCTCCTACTCCTCTCCTTCCATCCATTTCCCTCTCTCCTTTCCCCTCTCTACTTCCCTCTTCTTCCGTCTCCTTTCTTCTCCTCTTCCCTCGGCCTTTCTCCCCTCCCCTCCTCTCCTCCATCTCACTCCACCCCACTTCCCTCTCTCCCTTCATCTCTCCCCTTCCCTTCCCTCTTTTTCTTTTCCTTCTTGTATATAAGTTTCCATTTCCCTACAAAGTACAGTGTATTTTCCAGGTACGGTCCCCTTCAAATATAACTAAACATTTTCTTGGAATTACATTAGAAGAAAACAAACTTAATATCTACATGAAGAGTGTATTGTTTGGGTGCTTCAGCTTCTTAATGGTGCAAGAATGTTCCTTGAAAGCTACGCAGATGCATGGCTTTCTCCTCCAGTGAGACATGGCATCCTCTTCTCCCAGACATCTAGAATTAAGAGGAACAACAGAACTGAAACCTCGATGTCTCTCGTTTGCAACGTGCAATAATTAATTAACAGGTTCTCCTAGCCTTCCACCACAGACCAGTTTGTGTCCCAGAAATGAGACAGCCAGGATTGGGTTGAAAGCTGGACCGGGGAGGTCAAGAGAGGACTACGAATAGGGCCTTTTGCGCACACACACACACACACACACACACACACACACACACACACACACACACGCACACACACACACACACACACCATCTCCGACAGGGGTGGGCTGCTGGGGGTTCGGGAGAACCTCTAGCTACGATTCTGTGCAGTTCGGACAACCCCCAAATCCCACTTCTGGCTGGCCCCGCCCATCCCACCCCTCCCAGGAGCCCCCACGCGGCCCATTTTGGATGCAGGTAAGTGCAGGGCGCGCGCGGAGGCTCGGGAGGGTGAAAAACGGGCCTACTGGAAGTTCGGGAAGGCCGGAAACGGGCCCGTTTCCGGAGGGCCTCCGGACCCTGGGGAGGCCATTTTTGCCCTCCCGGAGGCTCGAGGAAAGCCTCTGGAGCCCGGGGAGGGCAAAAACGCCCCCCCCCAACCATGGTGCAGGAGGCCGACTAGGCCACGCCCACCATGGCCACACCCGCCCAGCAACCAGGCAGAGAACCCCTTGCTAAAATTTTTGAAGCCCACCCTTGATCTCCGAGTTCTTTAAAGGCTGATCCAGTCCAGTTCTAAATTCCTGCTTGCCTTTCACCTCCCTCCTTGGTCCCTGCTGTCCTGGTGTGTAGGGACATCTCTGAACTGCAGCCAAGTGGTAGAAAGGGCATGTGCTGCGTAGGTTTCCCTTGGGGGATGCTGGGGTGGAAAACTCACCTGAGGCTGCTGAACATCTTTGTTTTTGGCAAAAAGGGTCAGGGAGGACTTTGGCAAGGTGGGGCAATGTACAGCAGGGATGTGTGTGTCGAGGACGATACTGTGGGTATTTACACAACACTGCGCCCATAGCCAAAGAGCCAGGCCAGGCCACCTGCCAGGACAGTTTTGGACACAAATGCCCCGAGGAAGCCCAAATGTCAGAAAGTTCAGGTGTGTTGACTGGACTTCTGCGTATGTTAGCCAAGCTAAATGAAACCTCCACTTTCCCGGGCAGTCTACCTGCGAATCATCTACTGGCTGGATGCAAGTATCAGGACTTGGTGCGCTTCTCAAATGCCTTTGCTTGGGTTCCGCTCACAAAGGATTGTTGAAGTGGCGGCGACAGCCTTGGTTGCTGCCAAAGCACCTTCGGAAAGGGGCCACTCCAGGTTCTGTGTTCTTGCAGAGGAATTAAAAACAGGAGTCGTTTTTACGCCGCTGCCGGCCGTGAACTGTGGAGCAGTTACGGGAAGGATCCACCCAGGCCAAAGTCACAACCTGGACTTTCCCAAGGCAAAAACAGCCGTAATCAGGTTTTGAGCACACACAATAAACCCAGTTTTCGGTTTCCTTTGTAGGGTGATTCAAATGTTATGAGAGTCGAAACAGAGATGCAGATTTCTGGGGTGGGTGGGGACATAGACTCCATCGTCCACCACTCCAGCACAAGGCGAGTGTCCTGTTAAAGGGTCTTCTGCCTGTCCAACAGAGCGTCTCCAAGCATCTCCAGCTTGGTCTCCTCTGGAAATCTCCGGGGGGGGGGGCTTCCTTTCTTTCAGCCGGCCCTAACCAACCTCACAGGGTTGTCTGGTGGAGTGAGGGAAAATATGGGGCTTTGAACCCCTGAAGAAAAATGGGGGGGGGGGAGAAATCTAGGGAACAGGAATAAGTGTCAAGTCCAATAATTCATTATAGAAATAGCTGTAATCCAAATGTGGTGTTTGCTGAGGCAGTAGGGGTGTGTGTTCTTCCCTTCCCTTCCTTCCCTTCCCTCCTCTCCTCTCCCCTTCCCCTCCCTTCCTTTCTCTCCTCTCCCCTTCCCTTCCCTTCCTTTCTCTCCTCTCCCCTTCCCTTCTCTCCTCTCCTTCCCTTCCATTCTCCCCTTCCCTTCCCTTCCCCTCCCTTCCCTTCTCTCCCCTTCCCTCTCCTTCCATTCTCTCCTCTCCCCTTCCCTTCCCTTCTCTCCCCTTCCCTTCCCTCCTCTCCTCTCCCCTTCCCTCCTCTTCCCTTCCCTTCATTTTCTTCTACCTAATTCCTTCCATTTCGAATCCTAGAATCCTAGAGCTAGAGGGGACCTTGGAGGTCTTCTAGTCCAACCTCCTGCCCAGGGCAGGAGACATTATTCCATCCCAGACAAATGGTTGTCCAATCTTTTTTCCTTGAAAACCTCTAGAGCACCCACAACCGTGGGAAGCAAGATATGACATCCCATTGATCAATTGTCCTCACTGTCAGGAAATTTCTCCTAGGTTGGGTCACTCTTTCCAAGCTTCCACCCATTCGTTCTTGCCTTCATTTTAAAATCAAGAAATAGCAATACGGAAGTGGAAATTTGTGCTTTACATTGGAAGCAACGGATGGGCCAAGTAAACAGCGGGAAGTCTAGGATTATGAAGTTCAGGGGTTTCAAAATGATGTTGCCCCAAAGTCTGCCTTGCAATTTCTCAAGTGCTTTTTACTCTCCCACAAAAGAGGCTTTTGATCTGCCCTTCAGTTTCAGACCACTTGAGAATTTTATTTTTAAAAAGTGTTTCTGCGTGAAACATTTGGGCTGATGTTGGAAGTCAGAAAGATCTCTGCGGTTGGTGGGCGTTGGTTGAGAGACCGTCTTCCAAGCCCTAAGCAGCCTCCCAGAATTCCCAGAATTCTCTTTCTGACACGCTTTTCCTGGGGACCAAATTAAACTGTAGGAAGGCTGCAGAGGGCTGGACGGGACCATGCAAAGAAAAGAGCTGTTGGTTCCCCAAACTACAGAAGTACAATCACCTTGGCTGCTCCTACTTCCCTATCCGAAAAGCACAGAAAAGTCTCCTCCGGGCACGGATAGGATAGGGCTCTCTTCAGCTCCGGCTCTCATTTCCCCACCTCTGCTACAGCCCGGGGAGACCCCAGTGGTTTCCCACCCAAATCTTCACTTAAGCGGGCGGGAGGGAAGCTCCTTCCTTCTGCTCTGTAACAGAACCAGTGAAATGTGCAAAAAAAAAAAAAAAAAAAAAGAGGGAGGACACTCTTTCCAACTCTCGCCAGTTCTCCCTCCAACATTTTGAAGTTAAAAAAAAAAAAAAAAAAAAAAAAAAAAAAAAAAAAAAAAAAAAAAAAAGAGTGCAGAGAAGAGCAACTAAGACGATTAAAGGCCTGGAGATTAAAACATACGAAGAACGGTTGCAGGATTTGGGTTTGGCCAGTCTAGAGAAAAGAAGGACCAGGGAGGACATGAGAGCAGTCTTCCAGTTTTTCCCCACAAAAAAGAGGGGAGGGTCAACTTAATTTTCCAAAGCACCAGAAGGTAAGACAAGAAACAACGGATGGAAACTAATCAAGGAGAGAAGCAACCTGGAATGAAGGAGAAATTTCCTGACAGAACAATTAACCAATGAACGGTTCCTTCCAGAAGTTGTGGGTGCTCCATCACTGGAGGTTTTTAAGAAGGGACTGGACAGCCATTTGTCTTGAATGGTTATAGGGTCTCCTGCTCGAGCAGGGGGTTGGACTAGAAGACTTCCAAGGTCCCGATAGGGACTCCAGCTTGAGCAGGGGTTTGACTAGAAGACTTCCAAGGTCCCTTTCCAGCTCTGTTCTGATTGAAATGGCATGTCACCCTGCAGAAATTCCCACCCCAAGAGGAATAAGCAACTGCACCGGAGGTGAGAAATGGCCATCCTGAAGAGTCGCCACTGAGGGCCATGTTCTTCCTGACGGACTAAAGTGCTGGTCGCACTGACCCCAGGCTGACCTTTCCCGAGACCCTTGGCCAAGCGACCCAGTGTTAAGAACCAGATTTCTAAATCTCCTGGGCTACAAGGGATCCAGAGAGGGGGAGCCAAGGCAGCTACAGACATGGTCTAAAGAGCCTCCCACCCCGTCTGACCGTCCAAGCACCGTCCGTCCCCAAGGGCTGCCTCCATTCCGAAACCGCTTGGCTTGACCTCCTCTCCCTATTTAATTAGTCGATGCCGAGTTTAATTTCCTCTTTCCCGTCTTCTGACAAACACTGGAAATTTCTCTTTTATCCGCTCATCCTAAAGACGATCTTCCTGATTGTCTTGTGTGCTTTTCATTTTGTGTGCAAATATGGAACCAACATATTTAACTTCTGATTTTTAAACCAACTAGCAATCGGTTGGCCTGAAACGATGAATTTCTGAAGGTAGTGAGTTCTAGTCCTGCCTTAGGCATGAAAGCCTGTTGGGTGACTTTGGGCCAATCACCAGGAGACGGTGAGTTCTAGTCCCGCCTTAGGCATGAAAGCCGGCTGGATGACTTTGGGCCAATCACCAGGAGACGGTGAGTTCTAGTCCCGCCTTAGGCATATCCCTCTATCAGTCCAACTCACCTCACAGCCCATTGAAGCCTAAAACCTAATCTATGCTTCTTTAAGTTTCTTGTTAGAACAAATAATTCATTAATTCATTCCTGACTTTGGCCTCAGTTTGGGAGACATTACTTAAACTCAGCTAATGAATTCATCTAATTCCCTGTTTGCACAATATATTTCATTAAAGAACCAGTGAGTTTCATTTGCACAACACTCAAAGCACCCAGCAAACTAGCCAAGTCTGAAGTTAATAAAAATTTAACAGGTTGTGCAAATACAGCCACAGTACTAATAAAAATAAATCTAAGGATGAAGTACACATTGCTAAGAAAGGCTGGGCTCTACTAGATAAATGAATAAATCAGTCAGTTGAATGGCCCCCTTTGATAGAAATATATTGGAAACAACCAAGAGATGTTTCGGAGTGAGGAAACGCTCCAGCTATAGGTATATGCACCGTGCATTGGCTCAGAATAAAATGCAGATTTTACCCAAGGAACCTGCATGGGAAAGTTTTATTAGTACCGTCCAGTGTTTGCCAAACTAAGCTGAACTCGGCGCACCCAGTCTGTCAATGATGTCGGATTCCAGCGTTTGATACGACAGACCAAAGTCCAACAGGCTGACAGGTTCCTTCTCAGCTTCCTGAACTTTTATAGTTCACACAGCTGAGAAGAGAAACAGAGGAACTGAACGCCTAGTTTTCCAAGCCTCCTTTGATGCTTCAAGAAACCGGTTCTTCTCTTGCTATCCCCTCACAATGCTGCACAACAGCAAAATGACCGACACCATGGTAGCTTAGTTGCAATCCCCATACTTCTAAAGGTCATCTTGCACGCCAGCCGTGTCTCCACACTCCGTGCGGGGCCTTGGTCCTTTCCACCATCGGTGGCTTTCTGCAAATGTTTCGCAACTCTTCAGAAAAGTTTCCTTCCCCTGAAGAAAGAGCTTCCGGGGTCTCTGCCTTACTCTTTGGGCAGAGAGAAAATTTCTTCCACGTTTCTCTAAGGGGCGACTTTAAACTGACTTGATGGTTGCTGTGTATGGCTGTTTTGTCATACATGTCTATATTAGAATACAGAGTAGAGTTGGAAGGGACCTTGGAGGTCTTCTAGTCCAGCCCCCTGCTCAGGCAGGAAACCCTATACCATTTCAGACAAAAGGCTTCCCTGGGAGACATGGAAAGATACATGAGAAACGGGGAGGCTACAGGCTCTGGAGTGGGGTGACCTAATGGACAGGACACTAGACAGGGTTGGACTAGATGATCTTCAGGGTACCAACTCCACAGTTCTGGCTCTACAATTCTGTCTCAAAGACACCACACTCTTCCTGTGAGAACTTCCCCCAAATGCTTTGCTTCTTTGAAAAATATTTCACTCCTATTTCTTCCCTGGGAGACATGGAAAGATACATGAGAAACGGGGAGGCTACAGGCTCTGGAGTGGGGTGACCTAATGGACAGGACACTAGACAGGGTTGGACTAGATGATCTTCAGGGTACCAACTCCACAGTTCTGGCTCTACAATTCTGTCTCAAAGACACCACACTCTTCCTGTGAGAACTTCCCCCAAATGCTTTGCTTCTTTGAAAAATATTTCACTTAATTGAAAGGACAGACCAGTCTTCCCCAAATTGATCAGTCAAAAGGTGAATGTTCTTCGTGGTGTACAGAGGGGGGGGGGGGCTGTGAGGCCCTCAAATTAGCCTGGGACCTGTGAGTTTACTAAGCGGTTTACAGAGTCAGCCTCTTGCCCCCAACAATCTGGGTCCTCATTTTACCCACCTCGGAAGGATGGAAGGCTGAGTCAACCTTGAGCTGGTCAGGATTGAACTGCTGGCATTTGGCAGAGTTAGC
>QLTV01004221.1:89701-123531 GCA_003457575.1 Thermophis baileyi
AGATGATTAGGGGACTGGAGGCTAAAACATACGATGAACGGTTGCAGGAACTGGGCATGGCTAGTCTAGTGAAGAGAAGGAACAGGGGAGACATGATAGCAGTGTTCCAATACTTGAGGGGCTGCCACAGAGAGGAGGGGGACAAGCTAATTTCCAAACCACCTCAAGGCCAGACAAGGAATGATGGATGGAAACTGAACAAGGAGAAAGTCAACCTAGAAATAAGGAGGAACTTTCTGACAGTGAGAACAATCAGCCAATGGAACAGAAGTTGCCTTCGGAGGTTGTGGCAGCTTCATCACTGGAGGCTTTCAAGAAGAGACTGGACTGCCCATTTGTCAGAAATGGTATAAGGTCTCCTGCTTGGTGGGGAGGTTGGACTAGATGACCTACAAGGTCCCTTCCAACTCTGTTAATCTATTAAAGTCATTTTTTTTTAAAGAACTCCATACTTCTAGCTGCCTTGACATTCCAAGTGGGGTCTCTTTTTTGAAGGCAGATTTAAGAAGAATCTGACAGAAAGAATAGCAATAGCAATAGCACTTAGACTTATATACCGCTTCTCAGTGCTTTTACAGCCCTCTCTAAGCAGTTTACAGAGTCAACATATTGCCTCCAACAATCTAGGTCCTCATTTGACCGACCTCGGAAGGACGGAAGGCTGAGTCAACCTTGAGACTGGTGAGATTCGATCTGCCAAACAGCTGGCAGCCGGTGATCAGCAGATGTAGCCTGCAATACTGCACTCTAACCGCTGCGCCACCGCGGCTCTTATGCAAGCACAATATATTAACATGCACCAGCATAGCCGGGCCTTAGGGCAGAACCCGCATTGGGGGATCCAGCTAGAATGCAGTTGGCAGCAGATCACAGCTCCCTGGCTGGAAAACCCTGGGGGAGCTGAAGAAGACCAAATGCAGCCCAGAGCCTCCCCACACCAGCCCCTTGGACGGGAGGAAGGTTTTTTCCCAGCCTTTGGCACCGATCCCGATGCACTCACTGGAGGAGGGATGAAACTTTGGTACAAAGCATCTCCAGCAGGCAAACTGCGCCTCCGGGGCTCAGCTCCCTTCCGAATCCAGACGGCTTCCATGGTCAGCCGGGGCGCGGCCAGCTGCCTCCGGGCCTCGTCCGCCTCTCGCTCCAGCCGCTGTCTCTCCCCCTCACTCTCCCGCAGCCGGGCCTCCAGGACAGCCACCTCCTGGGCCTTCTCCTGGCCCAGCTGCCGGCAGCGGCTCAGCTCCTGCTGCAAGAGGGCGTGCTGTTTCTGCAAGAGGGAGAGCTCCGTGCTTTGCTGGTCGGCCGAGGGGCCCTCTTTGCAGGAGTTGCTGCGGCTCAGCCGTTCCCGCCGTTCCCCGGCCTCGGGCGCCTGGAAGGCCAGCAGGGAGTCCTGATGCGCTACGACGCCCTGAGGGAGAAAGAGGAAAAGGGCAGCAGGCAGCTTCTCTCCCCTCCCCAACCGCCTACCGTACCAGCTGTGCTTTACTGTCATGGCTGCCGTTCTGCTTCTAGCTTCGCATCGCATCTTGCCAGCCTGACATTAGCAACGGGGGTGGAGGGGGAAGGGATTGTAATGTGGGTGGATGTGGGGAGGGGGGGTGTTTGGGCCCGGCCCAGAAAGTGAGTCCAGTCCAGCACAAGGTCAGCCAAAAAGAATGCGGAGATGGAGAAGGCGCGAACCAAGGGTCCGTTTCCTAAACAATAGCAATAGCACTTAGACTTATATCCCGCTTCACAGTGCTTTACAGCCCTCTCTAAGCCGTTTACAGAGTCAGTGTATTGCCCCCAACAATCTGCACCCTCATTTTACCGACCTCGGAAGGACAGAAGGCTGAGTCAGGACAGGGGTCCCCAACCTGTGGACCGTGGCCCATTAGTAGGCCGTGAGGGGTTTGCAGACTGGGCTGTGGAAACGGCCGGCAAGTGCCTACACATCCTCACTTGTGCGAGCAGCAGGTGAGCGCATCTGCACACGCTCCATTTGTGCGAGTGACAGGCACGCGTGCATGCCACTCATGCGAATGGAGCTGCACGTGCGCGCTTGACGGCCGCTTGCACAAACCATCCCCACCAGTCTGCAAAGCCGGAAAAGTTGGGGAACTCTGGTTTAGGAAACAGGCGCTCGGTTCCCAGCTCTGCATATCCTTAGCTGACCTTGGCTGGCTGGAGCTTCTCACAAGGCTCAGCTGGGCTTCCATTCCCCCCCCCTTCTTTCTTACAGATCAATCTTCCCCCCCCAACCCCGTTGCTAATGTCAGGCTGTCGGCTCATGAAGCTTGGATAGGAGAGAGGCAGCCATGTCAGCTGCTCTGCTTGGCATGAGCACCAGTTCAGAGCCGTTGGCCCCGGGTAAGCCCTTTTGATAGGGTTAAAGGGAGAACCATCATCTTAACGGCATTCCATTAATTTAATGTAAGTTTAATAACCCTTTAATAGCGGAGGGTCTAACCTGCAATCCATGGAGTATAGAATAGAGGCTCTTGAGGCGCTGGAGCATCTCCTGGAGATTGGGGAAGAGGAGGCTGCGTTCAGTCTGGCCAGACCAAGCTCCCTCCTGCATCGCTCCCCAGAGCCAGAGCACCACATCATCCCTCGCCTTCTCTCAGGCATGCTTCCAACTCACCTCCTGCACTCCTTTGGCCTGCAACTGGTTGCCGTTTCCATCCTACGGGAGGAAGGGCACCAACCGCATCAGAGGCCACAGTGCCAAAATCGACTGGAAGCTCAGCAAGGGATCTGACTCTGGGCCCGGTCAAAACAGAAGGGTGGCCAAGACCCCCCCCCCCCCCCCCCCCAGGAAGAGTGAGGATCTCTTCTCCAGTTCCTGATGGGCCCAAGGACAGGTCCTCCCTCCTGCTGGATCCCCCCCTCCCCCCAATTTCCCAGTCATCCCAGCCAGGCCACAGAAAGCTGCTGATTGTCTCAGGAGTGACCTTCGCACAAGCACCGTGGTCTTTAGCAGAAGCCCCAAAATTTCCTAGCAATAAGCCTTTTGTTCCCCAACTACCAAGCTGGGAGACAGCATTTCTAAAGGAATTTCAAGGGGTGAGATTTCCATCAGCTTCCTTGGGGGGAAAAAATCAGTTTCCCTATGAATTTTTTTTTTTTTTTGTTTAAATTGGCCTTCTTTAAAAAGAGCTCTTGCAGAAAGCTTGAAAAGCCCAAGCAACCTTCTGCACATAGCGAATAAAGCGTGGCCAGTGGAAAGTTCTGCCTATTCCCCAAGTGGCTGAGCTCTGGGCAACAGACCCAGCAGTCCCCCAATGAAGGCAGCTGCCAAGCCTGGCTGCAGCACCGAAACAGGGAAAGGGCTCAACAGCTGTCCAAAACTCACCCGATGGTTTGAATCAGCCTCGACCCTGGTAAACTCAAGAGCGTCGTTCATATTTCCAGTCTCCCCGTCTGTAGGAAGAGAAGGGGAGAGGTTTTTAGCTCCCAGAAAGTGGATGCAAAACAGCTTAAACAGTGATTTGAACACTAAAATAAACAGTGACAATTTTACCCCAGACCATTCCGTTTCACTTCAATTTTGTCCTATCCACCATCACACCCATCCTCACAGATAAATCAGAAAAGTCATTTGGCCAAGACTTCCAGCAACATGGTTATTTGAAACACAGATAACCCAAATGTCTGGGTTGGCACCTAGCACAAAGCCTCTGACCACAATATTATGTAAGAGCAGCCTGCAGTGAACTTTCAGGGGCCTTTTGTGGCTGGACTTCAGGGTGAGAAGATGGCAAAGGAGAATGGAATGGGACAACTCGCCACAGCCAACTTGCTGTGGCCAACTCACCATGGGACTGTTCTGACCCAGCTCCCCAAACATGACAAACCCTCTGAAGTTAACTCAAAGATTCCTTTATTAGGAGCTCCAGCATCCCCCCCAAAAAGAACATGACAAACCCTCTGAAGTGAACTCAAAAGATTCCTTTATTAGGAGCGCCGGCAGCCCCGGCAAAAAGTTTCTCTCTCAGGCTGACAAGTCCGGCCGGCCGGAAGATGAATAGTTGTCTGCCACACCTATTCATCTCCGCCCCCTGCCTTTCATCCCCAGAGCTAGGGTGGGGCTTCGCTAGCAGCGGTGGCTCTTCCGTCCCAAGGACCGGCCCATAGATTTCCGCTGCTCTCCTCTCCTCTGCCTTCTGCACATCCGCATGTCAGGCACAAGACCTAGCTGTTCCTCCTCTTCCTCATCAGCCACCTCCAGACCTGGGGGCTGCTGACTCTCCATCTGAGGGCTGACGGACAGCCCAGGCTTCACCTCTGTCTCTCTGCCAGCTCCATTCATTCTTCCCCCTCGGAGCTCTCAGGTTGCCTTGATGCTGACCCTGACTCCCACGCCTCCTCCTCCTCTGATTTGGCTGCTGGAGGGGATGGCGGCCAACAGGCCACAACAGGGACAATATGCTGCGGCCTATTTGCTGCAGGAAAATTCAACCGTTTTATTTAATTATTCAAAATAATTTTAAAAATTATTTAAATTTTTGTCAGTCACATTTCATTTAGTTCTCCCCCCCCCCCCCGGCCATCTTTCTTTAATGATTCTATTTCACTGTGTAAGTTTTGTCCCGCAGCAATTCGTCCTGTGGCTAGTTGGCCATGGCAAATTGTCCTGGGATGAGTTGGCTGTGGAGACTTGGCCCAGTGAGTTGGCCGTGGCGAGTTGTCCTAGACCCAGGAGGAAGCCGTGGGCTGAAGAAGAAAAGGGGGGTTCTTACTTGCGGTGTTACTGGAGTTTGGGCTGGAGCAGCTGCTGGGAGTCTGCATGTGGTTCTGTTCTGGGTCCCAGGTTGGTCCCACGACGAGATCTTTCAAAACTTCCACTGGGGATGTATTTGTTGGTGAAGAGAGACAGAAAACACACACACACACACACACATTTAACAAACAGATATTCTTGTTCTGTAATAACATGTGGTTATATATATGAGCCACGGTGGCGCAGTGGTTAGAGTGCAGTACTGCAGGCTCCTTCTGCTGCCTGCCGTCTGCCTGCAATTTGGCAGTTCGAATCTCACCAGGCTCAAGGTTGACTCAGCCTTCTGTCCTTCCGAGGTGGGTAAAATGAGGACCCAGATTGTTGGTGGTGATAGGCTGACTCTGTAAACCGCTTAGAGTGGGCTGTAAAGGCACTGTGAAGCGGTATATAAGTTGAAGTGCTATTGCTATTGCTTTACAACATTCCCAATGTTGCTTCTCAATCCCCAAACCTTTGGGAACCTGTCAATGAGATGCAAATCAGATGTACAAGATGCGGAGTGCTGTTCAGGTGTGGTTCAGATCCATGCCAATGCCAACTCAAAAAATGTGCCATATTCCTTTCTCCAATCAAAGAAAAGAACTAACATTCATTCTTGTGGGAAGTAACCAAAATTGCAATTGCAATCTTGGCTTGGTTGAGTCTCGCCAACACAGGCCTGTTAGGATTTTCCAAGTCAGTCTTCTGTCCCAAGACTACTCTGGAGGGCTGGCATTGCAATGGACCCCCCAAATTCTGTCATCAGAAGATGGGACAGAAAAGACCTAGGACTTTATGGAAATTCTCAATCATTCAGGTCATGGTTGTCCCAAATATGTTTTTTTTTTCCCTAAAGGCAAACTGAAGCTTCTTGGATCAGAAGCAAAATGTTTTCAAAGGAAAAAAAAATCAAGAAAGCCCAGTTGCTTTTTTTGGGGGGGGGGGGAAGCACCTTTGGGACAGACCTAGTTTTGGGATTTCCTCGAGAGTCCTGGGGATTGATGGAAACTTGACACTGGGCTTAGGAGAGGGAAAAACTGTTTCCCCAAAACTTATTCATACATTTTAGGAAGTCCTGAAGGAAGAATGAATGAACTGGTGTTCTTTGAATAAGTTTCGAATGTTTTGCTTTCTAATGTGAAATTCAGGCCATTAGCTTTGTTAGCATTTGGCACTTAATAAATTATTCGGGCATCCTTAACTGCTTCCTCTCCCTTTTCTCCAACTTTTTCGAAGCTCTTTTGGGTACTTCTGCAAGGTCTGTTAGCCAGAACTGCTGCTGATACCTGCTCTCTCTTCCTGCAAGCCCTTTTAACTTTTGCAGTCCATCTCTGTTGGGGGGGGGGTCAGTAAGTCTCTGTGTCAGGGTTCCGACGGATGCCTTAATTAATTCATGAGCCTCGAGCCAAGTTTCAAAAGAAATCCAGTTATTTATTAGGAGCAACATGTCTGGCACATACCCAAGTGGAGTCAACTCTGCCCCACGTCCCAACTATGACCCTGTTTCCCCCTTCCTCCCAAGGTGTGTCATAAATCACATCCTCCAACGAAGCACTTTTGCGGGCTGTAGAGAGCACGCCTCTCCGACTGGCCTGGTAACCTAGGCTGCGACCTTGAGGAAGGTATGAGTGGAATGTGCCTCTGGTTGCTGCCGTGTTGCTCCACCAGCTTTCCCCCCTTTCTGCCAATGGCAACTCCAGAGCAGGCCAGGAATGCTTTACGAGTTGACACTCTGTAGCAGGGGTGAAATCCAGCAGGTTCTGACAGGTTCTGGAGAACTGGTAGCAGAAATTTTGAGTAGTTTGGAGAACCGGCAAATATCACCTCTGGCTGGCCCCAGAGTGGGGTGGGAATGGGAATTTTGCAGTATCCTTCCCCCAGGAATGGGGAGGGAATGGGGATTTTGCAGTATCTTTCCCCTGCCACGCCCACCAAGCCACACCACGCCCACCAAGCCACGCCCACAGAACCGGTAGTAAAAAAAATTTGGATTTCACCACTGCTCTGTAGCCATCTTGATCTAGACCCCCATTTCTTCAAAAATGGTCTCTCCCTTGCAGTGGTCTGGCGTGGGGAGAACGGTACCTTCCCTGATGGCTTCCTGGATCAGCTTCTCGCCATGCAGTGAGTCTGAGGACTCGGTGCGGAAGAGAGTGCGGGGGTTCCCCCAGGGCGAAGGGCTGTCTTCCCTGCCGCTCTGAAGAGCCACGAGGTCCGCGAAGAGTTCTGTTTTCTCCCTCAGAAGCACCCCAATCTCCTGGTCACACTGCTGAATCTTATCTATGGGAAGGAAGGAAGGAAGGAAGTGAAGGTGGCTGCCAGGGGAAGGTGCAGGAGGGAAAGGAAGCTGGGAATGACCTTACCCTTCAGCTTCCTGAGAGAGGCTTCGCTTTCTGTCTCAATGAAGGGGAAGTCAGCCCGGTTAGGACAGCTGAAGGGGAGAGGCAAGAAGAAAAGTCATCAGGTTAACCATTTGGGTCATAAAAGACGAGAATTTTTAAAGAAGAGACTGGACAGTCACTTGTCTGAAATGGTATAGGGCAGAGGTCTGGCTGGAGAATTCTGGGAGTTGAAGTCCACAAGTCTTAAAGTTGCCAAGTTTGAGGACCCCTGGTATAGGGTCTCCTGCTTGAGCAGGGGGCTGGACTAGAAGACCTCAACGGCCCCTTCCAGCTCCGGTACAGGTAGTCCTCGCTTACAATAGTTTGAACTAGAACTACGGAGAAATTTCCCAACAGTGAGAATGACATCACTGGAAGTTTTTAAGAAGAGACTGGACAGTCACTTTGTCAGGGTATGTAGATTTAATAGCTGTAAGCTGATGAGAAGTTGTAAGCGAAGGCAACCGGAAGCTGATGCAATGTGAATGAGACAGCAGGGTTACTGCCACTTTAAGAAGCTGGGTAAAAAGCTGCCTATATAAGGGAAGCCATTAGAGGGCGTTTCTCTTCTCCTCATGTTCCCTCTCGTCCGTGTAGTCTCATTGCTCTTCTTTGTGTATCAGTAGCTGTATAAAGGTATTTAACCACGTATACGTTTGTATATATTTAGCTGTACATAAACCACTATTAAGTATCTAAAGGCTCTGTGTGCTGTGTGCTGTGTGTTTTGCTCCTGGGTTTATCTCATAATCACTAATCACGCTGCAAAACTCTGATGAGAATTTTTAAAGAAGAGACTGGACAGTCACTTGCCTGAAATGGTATAGGGTCTCCTGCTTGAGCAGGGGGCTGGACTAGAAGACCTCTAAGGTCCCTTCCAGCTCTGGTACAGGTAGTCCTCGACTTACAATAGTTCGAACTAGAACTAGAACTACGGAGAAATTTCCCAACAGTGAGAATGACATCACTGGAAGTTTTTAAGAAGAGACTGGACAGTCACTTGTCTGAAATGGTATAGCTTCTCTTGCTTGAGCAGGGGGCTGGACTAGAAGACCTCCAAGGTCCCTCCCAGCTCTATTCTGATTGATTTCTGATTGATTTACTCTGGAGTCCTTGGGCAGTCTGTGTCTCTGGACGTTTGGGGTGAGAGGGGGCTGCGTAGAAGCATCTTCTGTTGCCTCAAATTAACTCAACTCCCATTTAGAGTTCTCTCCACCAACTTCTGGGGCAACTGAATCAGCCATCTGGCCATTTCAACCAAGCTCTGCTTTTTCTGGACATTAAAGGAGAAGGCAATCCTGTAGCCCTTCTACTGCTACCTCCAGCTCATTCCTTATTTTGGAAAGTCCTGTTTTAGTCTCCTTCCATCCTTGCTGTCTTTTTTAAAAACACCCGAAAGGCTGTGATTATTTAAAGTCATGATCACTGAAAGTTAACACAAATCTTATTTAGGCTTCCTTCTCTCTTCCAATCAAATAAATGGATTCCACTTATTTGTATAAATGGGTTTACTTATTTATTTGGAAAAATTATATGCTGCTCCTTACAGCCAAGTTACGGTACAGTTATGGTATGGTAAAAATTTCAAACTAAAGTAGAACGAAAAAGAAAAGGAAAGGAAAGGGAGAAATAGAAGAAAAAGTGCAAAATGAAAAAAACTTAGAAGAGAACTAGGAAAACAAGACGTACAGATATTAAGAAATGGCTTCCGGTTTTCTTCACGAGTTGTAAGTACAATTATATTTTAACGTCTATCTCTAAAGCTGCACCCTGACTCTCTTCTTTTTATAATCTCTCCTGTCTAATCATCCAACCCATAAATCATGTTCCTTTTTTCTTTTTTTTAAGCAAAGAGTCCATCAGGGATGTCCAATCGCCAATAAATGTAGCTATTGTCCTTTTTTTCTAATCAAACAAGTCAATTTAGCCATTTCAGCTAGCGTATTCTCATCACAGACTGGACATCACCGTGACGGAGTTCACATAGAGAGATCTGCTGTGCACCATGCTTTGTAAGCCACAACTGGCTTGGTTCACATCATACCCTAAGCCAATGATGGCTAACCTTTTTGCCGTCGCGTGCCAAAAGCGGGGGGAGCGCGCGCGGGGGATGGGGGTCTCGCACGTGTGCACCCACACCCATAATTCAATGCGTCCCGCCCCCCACGCATGCGCGTGTGATCCCCCTGCGCTTCCTCCGCTTTTGGCACACGAGGCCCTCCAGAGGCTGGAAAAGACCCATTTCCTGACTTCTGGTGGGACCGGAAGGCCTGTTTTTCGTTCTCCCCAGGCTCCAGAGGCTTTCTAGGAGCCTAGGTAGGGCGAAAATGGCCTCCCCCCCCCTGGAAGCTGGAAACAGTCCGTTTCCGAACTTCCGGTGGACCCGGAAGGCCTGGGTTTCACCCTCCCCAGCCTCCAGAGGCTTTCCTGGAGGCTGGGGAGGGCGAAAACGGCCTCCCCCACCCCCACAGAGGCCCTCCGGAGGCCAGAAACACCCTCCCAGAGCCTCCGCGCGAGCCCTTTACTTACCTCAAAATGGGCCGCTGGAGACTCCTGGGAGGGGGGGGCATGGCCAGCCGAAAATCAGCTGGCCAGCGCGCGCGCTGGAGCTGATCTACGGCAATGGTTCCTGTGCTGGCAGATATGGCTCCGCGTGCCACCTGTGGCACGCGTGCCATAGGTTCGCCATCACGGCCCTAAGCCAACATCGAATAGAGCATGCTCAGAGTAGTCCTTTAGCACTGGAGGTAGCTTCGACTCCTTGCCTTACAAGAGGTGCAGGTCTGGTTGCCTGTCCCACTGCCAGACCTATGGAAGGATGGGAGGAAAGACCTGCCCAAGCAAGATCCTCCCCCCACCCCCAAACACATACACTCACAGCTTGACACTCTGCTGGATGACCTTCATCCAGGTGTTGCGGTCATCACGCGATGCAGCGTGAACCTCGTACATCTCGGGTGGAGTGTTGCTGATCAGGAACATGCCCTTCTCCTGGTTGGCGATATCACGGACAATCAGGTTCTGGATGGAGATGACTGCTGGCTTGTCCTGAAAGGAAAGAGGCACGTTCAGACTCTCCACTCGTCGATAGATAGATAGATAGGGACCTTGGAGGTCTTCTAGTCCAACCCTCTGCCCATGGCAGGAGACTACCATCCTGGACTGGTTGGAATGGTTGTCCAATCTTTTCTTTGAAATCTCCAGCAATTCATCACCCTCTTTCAAAAGTGCATTCATTGTGGCTCAGAAAGCCTTGAAATGCAACGTCCCCAAACCATTATTTAATTTGCTTGGATCCTCAGTTGGGCTAAGGTCCTTGTCCTGATCCGGTTTCCAAATATGACAAGACCTTTGTAGTTAACCAAATGTTCCCTTTATTCGGAGCTCCAGCAGCCACTCTCTCACAGCAGGCTACAAAGTCCTATGGAAAGTGACGCTCGCTCCCTTTCCCCCTGAACTGGCCCAACACACCAGGAGTTTCACACACACACACACACACACACACACACGCTCAGAAGGCACCGCAGATTCCAAGAAGAATTCTAATACATTTTCAGACAGGATTTGGAAGTGCAGGCTAACAAGTCGCTCCATCCGGAAGATGAAGAGTTGTCTGCCACATCTATTCATCTCCGCCCCCTGCCTTTTATCCCCAGAGCTAGGGTGGGGCTTCGCTAGCAGCGGTGGCTCTTCTGTCCCAAGGACCGGCCCATAGATTTCCACTGCTCTCCTCTCCTTTGCCTTCTGCGCATCCGGACGTCAGGCACTGGACCCAGCTATTCCTCCTCTTCCTCATCAGGGCACTGGACCCAGCTGTTCTTACTCCTCTTCATCATCCACCTCCAGACCTGGGAGCTGTTGACTCTCCATCTGAGGGCTGACGGACGGCCCAGGCTCCGCCTCTGTCTCTGTCTCTGCCAACTCCATTCCCTCTTCCCCCTCGGAGCTCTCAGATTGCCTTGATGCTGACCCTGACTCTCACGCTGCCTCCTCATCTGATTCAGCTGCTGAAGGGGCCCGCGGCCAACAGGCCACAACAGCCCTCTTCAAGCCAGCCTTGGTTTCATCCATGTAATTTTCATAGCATTTCATGCTATGTAGGAAAATTCACTGTATGAATGTCATTCTTTTCCAGGGTCATCTATAGACCTGTGATTCCCTGGTGGTCTTCCATCCAAAAACTAACTGAGTCTGACCCTCCTTAGCTTCTTCACATAACCCACGATGAGGCTAAGAATGTTTGTAACGCTTGCTAGCAAAGACAATCCCAGATCCGACAAGATCCATTGCTGGACCCACCTGCCTCTAAGGCAGCGGTTCTCAACCTGTGGGTCGCGACCCCTTTGGGGGTCGAACGACCCTTTCACAGGGGTCACCTAAGACCATCGGAAAACACATATTTCCGATGGTCTTAGGAACTGAGACACCGCTCCTCTATCTGTCCACATACGAGTACCCGGGGATGGTGCGATGCACGGGTGGCCCTCGAATGCGCAGGCGCCGACGGAAGGGCCACGCGCACTAGCCCGCCATCTTGGTGCCACGCCCCTTTGTCACCTCATCGCTTCTCGCCTGGCAACGTGCACGCGTGGGGAGGGGGTGGGGGTCGCGGCGGAAGGGCGGGGGTCGCAGCATTAGGAAGGTTGAGAACCACTGCTCTAAGGGGTCCAAAGTACAGCCACGGCCCTGGGCATTCTGTGCCAAGGGGCACCCATTTTGACACCTGGGTATCTCATCGCAGAGAAAGGTGATGGAAAAATAAAAGGGCACTTACCAGGGTGGGGAAAATATACTTTTGGTCCTTCTCTTGCAGGAAGATGAGAACGTCCGTCATGAGAACCACCAAGACATCTGCAAGGGAGAAGGGCGACAAGCAGTGGGTGGGTTGCTGCCGGTTCGGACCGGTTCGCCCGAACCGGTGGCGGAAATTTGCCCCCGCTCGCCGAACCAGCAGCGATGGCCAGCTGTCCACGCCCCCGAACTGGTCCTCTGGCCGCCACTCCTTGAAAGCGGCTGGCAAAGAACCCTCTGCGCATGCGCAGAGGGTCATTTCCCCGATGTGACGCGCACTTCCGTCGCGATGCGAACCGGTAAGGAAGGTAAGTGGAACCCAACCCTGGCGACAAGGTACCGTGGGGAGAGGAACAGTTTACTGCAGGGGGTCCCCAACCACCGGTCCATGGTCCACTACCGAGCCTTGAGCTGTTGGGAACTGGGCCACGGAAGTGTGCACATGTATCCCCACTTGCGAGAGCGAGTGCGTGCGTGCTCCATTTGCATGAGTGGTGGGCGCACGTGTCTGCCACTTGCGCACATGGACATGTGTGTGCACGCTTGCCCGTCGCTTGCACAGAATCATCCCCTCCCTCCCCCGCCTGTCTGCAACGCCGGAAACTCTGGTTTACAGGTAGTCCTCGACTTTCAATAGTTCATTTAGTGATCCTTCAAAGTCACAATGGCACTGAAAAAAGTAACTGAAGACCGTTTTTCACACTTACGACCTTTGCAGTATCTCCTTAAACATGTCATCAAAATTCAGATGCTTGGTATATTTCTCTTTTATAATTCCTAATAGGAATAGTTCTGGTTTCAAGTGTATATTTTGGTCTAGCATCTCTTCCAACCATGTCTTTATCTGACGACAAAATTCCTTGGCTTTTGTGCATGACCACCACATATGATAAAATGATCCTAGCGCTAGTAAAGGATCGATATATTTAATGCTGCATGTTACAACAGCAGCAAGATTGGTTTATGCGCAAAATTGGAAAAATAGAGATATCCCCTCTGAAGAAGAGATAATAAAGAAAATATTGGTCTGTGCGGAAATGGACAGACTGACACTAGAACTTAAAAATAAAGGTGAGACAGAATATCATGAAATTTGGAACAAAATGTACCAATGGTTGGAAATGAGGAAAAGGAGTCGGAACAGAAAATATTGAGGATTTGTAGAACTGAAACTGGACAATACTTAGACAAACATACAAATGAGGACAAGGGATATGTTGATAATATCAAAGTAATAATGTACGATAAGTAGGAATTGTATTTGTTGTTATGTTACAATATGTATGGAAATGACAAAGCCAATAGGTCGCACTGTGTCCAATGTTTTAATGTTTATGTAATAAAAATTGTATTAAAAAAAATTCAGATGCTTGGGCAACTGACTCATATTTATGACGGTGGCAGAGTCCCGGGGTCACATGATCCCCTTTTGCGACCTTCTGACAAGCAAAGTCAATGGGGAAGCCAGATTCACTTAACAACCGTGTTACTATTTTAAGAACTCCAGTGATTCACTTAACAAATGTGGCAAGGAAAGTTGTAAAATGGGGCAAAACTCACTTAACAAATTTCTCACTTAGCCACATAAATTCTGGGCTCCATTGTGCTTGTAAGTTGAGGACTACCTATGCTGTATAGCTGAAGACTTTCTGCAGTGTCCCGGGGTCATGTGATCCCCTTTTGCGACCTTCTGACCAGCAAAGTCAATGGGGAAGCCGGGTTCACTTAACAACCAGGTGACTGACTTATCAACTGCAGTGATTCATTTAACCAAATGTGGCAAGGACGGTCGTAAAAACGGGGCAAAATTCACCTAACCAATGTCTCACCTAACAGACATTTTGGGCTCAATTGTGGCCGTAAATTGAGGACTACCCGTATTAATCTGCTTAATCTGTTTGCAGAACCTGCCTTTCCTTAGTTCAGAAGCTAAACCATGGCAGGGATTGGGGGGGGGGGCTTTCCTGCCACTAGAACAAGAACGCCGTCCCACCTTTGAAGCGCCCTGTGGGGGTCTTCCAGAGCATGCAGCCGTCATGGACCAGTTTCCGCCGCAGCATCTCCTCCTTGCTGAAGGGCCCCCGCTCCCGGGGCAGCTGGGCCTTGGTCCGCCCGTCCAACCGGCCGTAGATTTCCTGCAGCCGCGCGTTCTTCTCCTGATTGTGCACTTCCTGGTCGACGGTGGAGATCAGGTCTTTGACCAGAGACAGGGCTGTGCTCAGGTCTTTCTGATCCACTTCGTTCCCTGGGGGGGGGGGAACAGGGGGGGGTGGGAAAGAGAACATTAGCGGACTCACTGAGAGTCTGGGAAAGGAACGGAAGGGAGAGGAGAGAAAACCAAATTTGCAGGCAATTCAGAGGCAGCTGCTCAACCCAGGAGGGCAGACACACGGCTTTCAAAGCAAGAGATCATTCCCCCCTTAGTAAACTCACTAGAAATAAGGCTGGGAGATACCTAAAATCCAGGTTTATTTTACCCCACACATCCACTTTATGGTCTGTTTCTGTTGCTCCCCCTCGGACTTCCAGATTCTGTAACAGCTTTGTTCCCTATGCCATCTGTCTGGTAAACATGCAAGATTCGTTTCTCTCGCCATGTACATGTACACGTCCAAACTAGACCGTGTTGTTTCTCCGGGTCATATAATATATGTGGGCATATGCATAACTTTTTGCATTTATTCATTCATTCAATTTTATCTTGTCATGTTTACGTAGTGTATATTGGCGGTGGAGGCCCTTTGAGAGCTGCATGCAACGAAATTTCATTTTAATGTAGGCCGATTAGTGTACATTTAAAGTGACAATAAAGTTATTCTAAGTCTATCATATGTGGTGGTCTTGCAAATACGTGAAAACATACTGGACAAACATAACAAAGACAGTGCAGAAAATGTTGAAGATACAAATATGAATGAAACCCGAAGCTTTTCTTTTAGCTGTGAGACGGACAAGCCAATTGAAAAACAATTTGGGGGTGCTTATTCCTTCACACGGTGATGGCTGCGAAGATTGGATGCCAAGCACAGGAAAGAAAAAGGGACGCCGACCGTTGAAAAATGGATTTTGGCGAAATGAACTGCTTTGATCAGACTAGACAGCTTTATAACAGACTGGAAACAGTTTGTGGACTTTCTACATGCCAAATATCAGATGGATTAACAGGGATTTGACGATTAGTGTAATGTTTAACTTAACCTGTATGTACACACACACACACACACACACACACACATGCACAATATACTACACACACACGCGCATACATACATACATACTGTACATATTCCATACTTTAAGTACTAGAAATACATTTCTTAGGCGATAGAAACAGCCCATACTACAAATTTGAAAAATTGATGTCATAGCTATTAACTGTTGATGAAAGTTTTTTTTAAAAAAAATAACAAGACACTAAAAGGCCACCTGTGCCTCTCTCTCTCAGGTACCTTTGGAGTTTTGCAGGATTCGATTGATGAGCCCAGGATATTTGGTGATGCGCTGAGTGACGAGGAGAATACATTCTTGCATCCCATGCCTCCGAAGCACTGATGAGCGTGACAATTTCTGGAAACATTGAGGAAATGGGCGGAAGGATTATTATCCAGAACACCTCCACAAGATATGCAGCACACGTCTGTACACATCTCATCCACACATCTCATGTCAAATCTGAACCCCAAAGCTTCGGTCATGGCTATAAAATGAGGAAATGCACAAACTCAGAGAAAGTTGTGCGTATGACTACTCTAGTGCAGCGGTTCTCAACCTGTGGGTCGCGACCCCTTTGGGGGTCGAACGACCTTTTCACAGGGGTCGCCGCGCGCGCTAGCCCGCCATCTTGGTGCCACCGTCAGCAGGGGTGAAATGCTCCCGGTTCGGCTGTGCCTGCGGGTCGCCGGACAGCCGGTAGCGACGGAAGAGGGAGACTTCGCTCACCCGCCCCCATTTGGGTTCTTTTACCCTCTGCGCATGCGCAGAACACTTTGCGCATGCGCAGAGGGTAAAAGAACCCAAATGGCGGCATCCGGGCGGGTGGGCGAAGTCTCCCGCTTCCGTCGCTACCAGCTGTCCGGCAACCCGCAGGCACGGCCAAACTGGGAGCATTTCACCCTTGGTGCCACGCCCCCTTTGTCACCTCATCGCGTGCGGGAAGGGGGTCGCGGCGGCGGGGAGGGGGTCGCGGCATTAGGAAGGTTGACAACCACTGCTCTAGTGGGACTGGAATTTTGGTCACTAAGAGATGCTGTCATGGCTGCCTCTCTGCTATCCAAGCTTCATGAGCTGACAGCCTGACATTAGCAATGGGGTTGGAGGGGAGATTGGACTGTAAGGAAGAACGGAAGCCCAGCTGAGCCTTGTGAGAGGCTCCAGCCAGCAAAGGTCAACCATTGGTATGAAGAGCTGGGAACCGAGAACCTGTTTCCTGAACAATATACAAGCACCTGATTGGACATTTGCAGATAACCGGGGGATGGCCGGGAGGGAAGAAGGAAATTTACTTTGCGTTGTTTGCACGGGAAAACCTCAGCTTCAGCTTCGCTCCTTCTGCAACCATTTAAGCTTCCGTAAAGTATACTCTTGGCAAAAACGAACGGCCAGGAGTCTTTCTTTGCTAGGTGACTGAGTGGGACGGTTGACTCACTTAGTAATCTCTGCAGTCCCAATTGCTGTCATTAACCAAATACCAGGGTTATAGAGGAGGTTGTTGGCTTCCCACAACCAAGCCACTGGGAGAATTCCCAGGTGATTTGCAAGCAGGCTGGCAGGCAGGTAAAAAATAGCTGCTGCCAGGTAGGAGAAGGCAGGAGAGGATGCGCAAGGGTCCCTCTGGTTTGTGATCCTTGAAGGCCGCTGCAGAAACAGGCTGGGGAGCAGGAAAGGATGCGGGAGAAACAGGGAAAGATCTTACCCGGATGAATTGCTGGAACCGCTTGTCCCGAGTGAAGAGCTCTTTGTAAAGCTTGACGGCTTTGGTGTGGTGGCTGCAGAACTCCGAGTAGGCCGCCTTCATCTGCTCGGCAGCAGGGCCTGAAAACTGGAAGGCAGGATTGGCTTGGTCTAGTGGTAAAGGCACCGAACTAGAAACCCGGAGACGGTGAGGTCTAGTTCCGCCTTAGGCATGAAAGCCGGCTGGGTGATTTGGGGCCAATTACCAGGAGACGGTGAGGTCTAGTTCCGCCTTAGGCATGAAAGCCGGCTGGGTGATTTGGGGCCAATTACCAGGAGACGGTGAGTTCTAGTTCAGCTTTACACATGAAAGCTGGCTGGGTGACCTGGAGCCAGTCACCATCTCTCCGCCCAACTCATTTCACAGGGTTGTTTTTGTTTTAGGGAAAATAAAAGGAGGAAGGGGTACAGGTAAGCCTCGACTTACGACCACAATTGAGGCCAAACTTTCTGTTGCTGAAACATTGAGTTTTGCCCCGTTTTACGACCTTTCTTGCCACAGTGGTTAAGTGAATGACTGCAGTTGTTCAATTATAACACAATTGTTTAGGGAATCTGACTTCCCCGTTGATTTTGCTTGTCAGAAGGTCGCAAAAGGGGATCACATGACTGCAGTTGTCATAAATATGAGCCAGTTGCCAAGCGTCTGAATTTTGATCACGTGATGCTGCAGCGTTTGTAAGTGTGAAAAACAGCCATAAGTCCCTTTTTTCAGTACACATTGTAACTTTGAACGGTCACTAAACGAACTGTTGTAAGTCAAGGACTACCTCTATTAGATATGTTTGCCGCCTTGTTTATAAAATAATAACGCAGGCAGGATATAAATAAATAGTAAGAAATGATGGGGGGGAAGGAGGCAAGAGCAGAGCAGGTGGGGAGATGTTCTTCCCAAGAATGATCCTTCCGGTACCTGCTGGATCAGGATGTCTCCCAGGCGGCTGATCACAAAATTCTTGCGGCTGCCGTCAGCCAGAGATTCCTTCCGACGTTCCAAAAGGTGGACCAGGAAGCTGTCATGGATCTCGCTGAGCTCATCCACACAGGGGAACATGCTCTGCACCACCGAGGCGTCCATCTGCAGGTCTTCCAGCATCCCCTTGCGAAAGAGGTTGGTCATGATCTTCAAGGTCTGGACGTGATGCAGCTCCGTCTGGATCAGCTCTGCAGGGATAGACGGGAGAAAGAAAGTAGGCAGGGGAACAAACGGGGGCTGGGATGGAGGCCGAGAGCCACCGGGAAAAAAAAGGACAGGATAGAATCTCATCACTGAATAACAACAAGTGTGTCCTGAAAACAGAATAACGGAGTTGGAAGGGACCTGGGAGGTCTTCTAGTCCAACCCCCTGCTCAGGCAGGAAAGCCCTATACCCATGATGGCGAACCTATGGCAAGCGTGCCACAGGTGGCACGCGGAGCCATATCTGCCGGCACGCGAGCCGTTGCCCTAGCTCAGCTCCAGCGTGCATGTGCGCGCCGGCCAGCTGATTTTGGCTTGCGCGGAGGCTCTGGGAGGGTGTTCTCGGCCTCCGGAGGGCCTCTGGGGGGGTGGGGGAGGCCGTTTTTGCCCAGCCTTGGGGGGGAGGGCGAAAAACGGGCCTACTGGAAGTCGGTAACAGGCCATTTCCGGCCTCCGGAGGACCTCCAGGGGGCAGGGGAGGCCGTTTCACCCTCCCCAGGCTCCAGGGAAGACTCTGGAGCCTGGGGAGGGCAAAAAACGGGCCTACCGGGCCCACTGGAAGTCGGGAAACAGGGGAGGGGGGGTCGTGCGCACATGCGTGGGGGGCGGGACAGCGCAGGGGGGTTTGCGTGCGAATGTGCAGGGGGGCGTGGCGTGGGGGAGCATTAAAGTATGGCTGTGGGCACGCACGCGCATGCGATGGCGCGCACGCACACACTTTCGGCACCCGAGGGGAAAAAGGTTCGCCATCACTGCCCTATAACATTTCAGACAAATGGTTGTCCTGTTTCTTCTTAAAAGCCTCCAGTGTTGGAGCACCCACAACTTCTGGAGGCAAATTGTTCCACTTGTTACCATATTTTTCGGACTATAAGACGCACCGGTGTATAAGACGCACCCCCCGTTCTCTCCCAGCCCTCTTTGCTGGTGCCAACAGCAAATGTACCGCGATGAATGCAGAATGCTGTTGCCGCGCAAAGGCAAGTGCAGGGGCGCTTCGCTCCTGCAATAAGGCAACAGGGCAACAGCTCTTTCATCCCTCTGCCGCCACAGGGAGCCGCAGCAGAGGGCCCAAAGAGCTGCATGCGGCTCCAGGGCTGCAGGTTGCCGACACCTGCCCTATACCTTTTCAGACACATGGTTGTCAAATCTCTAAAAACTTCCAGTGTTGGAACATTCACAGCTTCTGGAAGCAAGTTGTTCCACTGATTAATTCTCCTAACGGTTAGGAAATTTCTCCTTAGTTCTAGGTTGCTTCTCTCTTTGATTAGTTTCCACCCGTTGCTTCTTGTCCTGCCCCCAGGTGCTTTGGAGAATAGTTTGACTCCCTCTTCTTTGTGGCAACCCCTGAGATATCAGAACACTGCTATCATGTCACCCCTAGTCCTTCTTTTCATTAAACTAAACATACCCAATTCCTGCAACCGTTCTTCGTATGTTTTAGCCTCCAGTCCCCTAATCATCTCTGTTGTTCTTCTCTGCACTATGCTCAAAATAAAATTGAGCATAATCAGTGTACTGATGATATCAACCCCCAAACCAGATCCTGCAGCACCCCACAAGTGAGGGGCCGAAGGGACAATCTCTCCCCACCAACCAACACTGACTGGAACAGCCCTGGAGAAAGGAAGAGAATCACCATAGACAGGGCCACCGATCCCCAACCCACGGAGCCTGCTCAGAAGGATACTGTGGAAGTATCCACAGATAAAAAGGATGTTGAGACTCTAGAAAGAGTGCAGAGAAGAGCAACCAAGATGATTAGGGGACTGGAGGCTAAAACGTACGAAGAACGGTTGGAGGAACTGGGCATGGCTAGTCTAGTGAAGAGAAGGACCAGGGGAGACAGGATAGCATCTTTCAATATTTGAGGGGCTGCCACAGAGAGGAGGGAGTCAAGCTATTTTCCAAGGCACCCGAAGGCCAGACAAGGAATAAGGGATGGAAACTGAAGAAGGAGAGATTCAACCTGGAAACAAGGAGAAATTTTCTGACAGTGAGAATAATCAACCAATGGAACAGAAGTTGCCTTCGGAAGTTGTGGGAGCTTCATCACTGGAGGCTTTTCATAAGAGACTGGACTGCCATCTGTCAGAAATGGTGTAGGGTCTCCTGCTTGGGCGAGGGGTTAAACTAGATGACCTACAAGGTCCCTTCCAACTCTGTTAATCTGTTAAAGTTAAAGAAGTGGGGTTGTTGGGCCCTCACTACTCACCCTTCTGCTACTACTAGTGCACCCTCCTCCTACTACACTACTCACCACCCCCCACTACTCTGCTAAAGTTTTCACAACACTTTTTCAACGTTGCGCTCATTTTCCCAAGGCTGACGCTGGTGGAGAGCATGGTGCAGAAATGTAATGAATGCACTGAAAGAAAATCCGTCGTGGTCTTGATGGCTTGAAAACTGTCTGGCGTTTCTTCCTCTTGTAGCTTCCCAGGAAAGTGGGGGGTTGGCCTCCGTCGCTGGGGAGGGGGGGGGGCTCACCATAGATGACATCTTGCCGCTTCATGACTTCCTTCTTGTGTTGCTGCAGGAAGCTGTTGTCCACGGCCAGACTCCAGGAATCGGCCTCAAAATCCTTCTCGTCCATCTCAAAGTCGCTCATCAACTGGCTGTAAAGGACTTCAGCTCCTGGGGGAAGAACAGGCAAGGTAGTCCTCGACTTACAACAGTTTGTTTAGTGACTGTTCAAAGTTACGACACCACTGAAAAAAGGGACTTAGGACCGTTTTTCACACCTACCACCTTTGCAGCATCCCCAGGATTGTGTGATCAAAATTCGGATGCTTGGCAACTGACTCATACTTATGACCGTTGCTGGGTCCTAAGGTCACGTGATCCCCTTTTGCGACCTTCTGAGAAACAAAATCAATGGGGAAGCCAGATTCACTTAACAACCGTGTGACTAACTTATCAACTTTGGTGATTCGCTTAGCAACGGTGGCAAGAAAGGTCGAAAAATGGGGCTAAACTCACTTAACAAATGTCTCGCTTAGCAACATAAATTTTGGGCTCCGTTGTGGTCGTATGTCGAGGGCACTGGAAGGAGAATGAGGCTGATTTAGGCAAGGGGGAGGCATCGGAGAGAAAGCATAACCCGGGCGTTCACAGACAAGAATCCGGCCACTCCTTAATAGCCAGGAGATGCTTTGAAACTTAAGCTTCACTTTTATTTTTTAATTAATGTATAATATAAAATACAAAAGAAGGAAAGATAGGGGAGGGAAAAGGGAAGAGAAATGTGTAGAAAAGAAGGGAAAAAGAAAGAAAAGGTGTTGACTTCCGACTCTCTTTGGTCCAGTAGAATAAGATAATAACATCAAACCTCAACTTTTTACTTTTACATAACTAGCCATTTCTATAACAACAAACCTACCTCATCGGTAAAACCCAAAACCAAAATTTTGGGATGCTTGAAACGTATCCAGCTTGTAATACACATCAAAGCCAATGCAAAAAAAAAGCAAAAAATAATAATAATGGGGCTACAATTGGATGGGTGCAACCATTTTGTCAGATGTACACACCTGTGCAGTGTTCGAGCTAACTACTTTATTATTTTCTGCCTATAATACAGGAATGGCAGCCTTCTCTTGGGAACAAAGAGATAAGGCTCCATGGAACTTAGGGGGAGTTGATCCCGGTTGTTTTGCGGTTGCGCAGTGACTCCAGACTAGTTCCCCGCTTGATCCCTCCTCCCTGCCAGGCTGGGAGCTTCCCAACAATGTTAACTTTTCTAACCCCTTTCCTCCTCCGCCAGATGCCCCTGGCTGTCTGGGTACTTGGTTTTGGGTCCAAGACACTCCAGATTTCAGGAAAAAGCCACAAGGATACTCTGGCTCTGCATTTTCCCTCCTCGTCCAGGAGGTCTCTGACCCTAAGCTGCATGAAAAGCCAACTCAGCTGACGAAAGAAAACAACCAAGAATCCGAGACAGCAATGGGTCTGCCTCAGTTACACGTCAATGAGGAAAATATTCTATTTCTGCATTTCTGGAGGAGGTGCAGAGCGATTGGTGGAGAGGAGGCTGGAAATTTGCAGAGGATAATTGAGATCTGGTTTATCCTTAAGTCGATTGTAGGGTGGCCTGTAACATTATTGATTAGCGTGATCACCAATGCTAAGAATCTTGTCAAGATTGGAAGGCAGGCAGAGCAGAACAAGGATTGAACAAGGCCTGGAGAGTAAGTCTTGCAAGGAGGGATTGTGGAAACCAGGAATGTGTAGACTTGAGAAAAGACAACATGGTGAATCATGGCAGCGTTTTCTAAGGACAGGTACATGTAGTCCTCGAGTTACAACAGTTCATTTAGTGACCATTCAAAGTTACAATGGCACTGAAAAATGTGATGTTTTTCACATTTACGACCTTTGCAGTCTCCCCTTAATCATGTCAACAAAATTCAGATGCCCGGCAACCGGTTCATATTTATGACTATTGCCGTGTCCCAATGTCACGTGATCCGTTTTGCGACCTTCTGACAAGCAAAGTCAATGGGGAAGGCAGATTCACTTAACAACTGGGTTGCTAACTTATCAACGGCAGTGATTCACTTAACAACTGTGGTAAGAAAAGGCGTAAAATGGGGCAAAACACATTTAACAAGTGTCTCACTTAACAACAGACATTTGGGGCTCCATTGTGGTCGTAAGTCGAGGACCACCTGTAGACAGTATTGGGAATGTAAGAGCAGTTGGGCAGTGATGGCTAGACAGAGAGACAACCTTCGCTTGGGGATGTTCTGAGCAAGGGCCCCTAAGCTACTGAAATTAAAAATGAAATAAGCAAACGAGATTTCAACGTGCTGCGTTTCTATAGATACCACCTCTGCCACCTTCTATTTTTTCCCACAGCCCTTCCCTAAGAAACCTGCCAAGTCTTCTACTGCAATATTGCTCTGCATCATCTATTCGTACTCCAGGAACACGCTTTCCAATTCTCTCGAAGACAGAAAGGAAGTTCAAAAACAATCTGATTAGATTCATGGCTTGAAAGTAGCAGAAGGAAATTAAAGAGAGGCAAATGTAGAGTTCTTCGCCAAAGAAACGCAGTTATAGGAATAATCCTGGGCTGGAAAAACTGAATAAGAAGCAAAGGTGCGATGTGGATGCATAGAGGTTTAATGGAATTAAAGGCTGCAACATCAGCCTTTCAGCATCAAAGAAAGTAAGTGTTTCCATTGATTCTGCTTCGGTCTGATCCCCATTCAAGCCCACTACCTGGTTTTGGGTTCCATATTTCAAGGAAGATTCAGACCAGCTAAACAGGTTCAGAGAAGAGTAACAGAGAGAGACGGAAAAATCTGAGAAAAAGTGACTGAAGGAGGTGAAGAATTTACATCTGTCTTTAAACATGAAAATATTCCATGCAGAGACGATCACAAGCACACAATAATGGCTTGAAGTTACAGGAAGTGAGACGCTTTGGTGTAGTTGTGAAGATGCTGGCTGGGAAAACTGGGAGATGGTGAATTCTAGTCCCACCCTAGTCATGAAAGCCAGCTTGGTGACTTTGGGCTAATCACCAGGAGATGCTAAATTCTAGTCCTGACCTAAGCATGAAAACTGGCTGGGTGACTTTGGGCCAAACACCAGGAGACGGTGAGTTCTAGTCCTGCCTTAGGCATGAAAGCTGGCTGGGTGATTTCAGGCCAATCACCAGGAGACAGTGAGTTCTAGTCTTGCCTTAAGTATGAAAACCAGATGGGTGATTTCAGGCCAATCACCAGGAGATGGTGAGTTCTAGTCCTGCCTTAGCCATGAAAGCTGGCTGGATGACTTTGGGCCAGTTACTCTCTCTCAGCCCAACTCACCTCATGTGGGGAAAAGTGGAGGAGGGAAGAGTATTAGCTATGTCTACCATCTTGAGTTACTTATAAACTAATAAAAGAGGGATAAACATTGAATGATTGAATGAGTGAGTGAGTGAGTGAATGTTAGAGGAACCAGGAGAATGCACTGAACCAAGCCTTGGAGCTGGAAAAATTTGCCCCCAAAGAGAAGTTCCTACTTTCCTGGAGCCTTCTGGAAGCTTGTAAAAATTTGGAGATCTGGAAAGCCTTTGGGTCTTGAATGCTGTAACCAGAGGTGGTATTCAGCCGGTTGGGGCGAACCGGTAGTAGAGACCTGGGCCCGCCCCCGCCCCATGCCGTCCCATTTAGCCACATTTTCAAGCTGCGTGCATGTGTGCAAGCCACACGCGCGAGTGAAGCGTATGCGCGTAAGGCTGAGCGCATGCGCGGAACGGGCGCGTGTGAGCGAAGCGAGCGTTCGCTCGCTCACATTTTCGGTGCTGGGCGAACCGGTAGGTAAATTATGTGAATCCCACCTCTGGCTGTAACGCTAGGAATGTTGTCTTAATTGTAATTGCTATTCTATTTTTTTTTATGTTGCATTTCTGCTACAGTAGGCTACTCTGATTGCAACAGTTGCAGCTTTTGGACACTGCTTCAAGCAGCATTGAAGAAGCTTATAAACGCGCAAATAAATAAATACCAGATTCCCATTGTATCTTTGGAAGTTTTTTTTTTTCTTTTTTCTACCAGTAAGGACTGTTTGATGAAGGGACCAGAATGATGTCAAGTCCCCCTATTCAGGCCCAGGCAGGGCAGCCTCTTGTTTGGGATGCTTTCATTGGGTTTCCTGCACTGGCCAGATGGTGGACCAGATGGCCTCAACTGACCTTTCCAATTTTAGGATTTCACCTGTTTTCCTCTAGCGTGGAAAAAAAGAAAAGAAAAGAAACCAGACTGACGCCTCCGGCATTTTCTGAACTATTTCTTATGAATGTCCTTGAAGCGCATGCAAATAAACAGAGTTGCCTGTATCTGAACCCTCCTCGCCTCACCTTCATCAATGAGGGATTCTACTGACAAGGTTCGGTTGCGCATGTTCAGGGAATCGGTGGACTGAGAGAGGATTCTCCGGATGCCCAGCGGGGATTCATCATTGAATGTCCTGAAAAGGAAAGCAAAATTCGTGACCACGAGTGACCGTCATTGCTAGCTATCTTTTCGAGGTGCAGTGGACAAAACTTTTATCCTCTCCAGCCAACCGGCAGATGTTCTGGAGGACACCAGTTGGAGGTGAGCTATACAGATTAACAGATTATCAGAGTTGGAATGGACCTTGTAGGTCATCTAGTCCAACCCCCCGCCCACGCAGGCGACCCTAGACCATTTCTGACAGATGGCGGTCCAGTCTTCTTGAAAGCTTCCAGTGATGAAGCTCCTACAACTTCTGTTCCATTGGTTGTTTGTTCTCATTGTCAGAAAATTCCTCCTTATTTCCAGGTTGAATCTCTCCTTGATCAGCTTCCACCCGTTATTCCTTGTCTGGCCTTCGGGTGCCTTGGAAAATAGCTTGACCCCCTTCCTCCTCTCTGGGGCAGCCCCTCAAATACTGCAACACTGCTATCATGTCTCCTCTGGTCCTTCTCTTCACTAGACTGGCCATGCCTAGTTCCTGCAACCGTTCATCGTATGTTTTAGTCTCCAGTCCCTGCATCCCAACAGAATAACAGAGTTGGGAAGGTCCCTGGAGATCTTCCAGCCCAACCTCCTGCTCAAGCAGGAGATCCTACACCATTCCGGACAAATGGCTGTTCAATCTCTCCTTGAAAGCTTCCAGTGATGGAGTACCCACAATCTCTGGAGGGAAGCCGTTCCACTGGTTAATTGTTCTCACTGTCAGGAAATTTCTCCTTAGTTCTAGATTGGATCTCTCTTTGATAAGCTTCCAGTTGTTACTTCTTGTCCTGCCCTCAGGCACTTTGGAGAATAAGTTGACTCTCTCTTCTCTGTGACAGCCAGATAAATATTGGAATACTGCTATGATGTCACCCCTAGTCCTTCTCTTTGTTAGGCTAGACACACCCAGTTCCTACAACTTCCAGAGCAGTCTATAGATGTGTTTTCCTTGAATTTCATAGACCAGTGATGGCGAAGCTATGGCACGCGTGCCACAGGTGGCACGCAGAGCCATATCTGAGGGCATGCGAGGCGTTGCTCTATGTCAGCTCCAGCGCGCATGTGCACGCTGGCCAGCTGATATTCGGCCTTCCGGAGGGCGGGGGGAGGTTGTTTTCGCCTTCCCCAGGCTTCAGGAAAGCCTCCTGGGAAACCCTCCGGAGCCTGTGGATGGCAAAAAACGGACCCAACGGCCCAACCGGAAGTTCGGAAACGAACTTCTGGTTGGGCTGTTTTTCAGACTCCCCAGGCTTCAGGAGGCTTTCCTAAAGCCTGGGGAGGGTGAAAACGGCCCAACGGCCCAACCGGAAGTTTGTTTCTGAACTTCCGGTTGGGCCGTTGGGTCCGTTTTTCGCCATCCACAGGCTCCAGAGGCTTTCCTGAAGCCTGGGGAAGGTGAAAACAACCTCCCCCACCCGCCCTCCAGAAGGCCGAAAATCAGGTGGAATCCGTTTTTCGCCATCCACAGGCTCCGGAAGGCTTCAGTGAGTCTTGCGCGCATGCGTGGGGGTGCAGCGCGGGGGGTTGTGCACGCAGGGGGCATTGCATTATGGGTGTGGGCATGCGCGCCATTGTGCGCGCGCATGCCCTTTTGGCACCCGAGCAAAAAAAGGTTCGCCATCACTGTCATAGACAAACCATATTTTTTTTATTATTAACTTACCCTGCAATGTTTGTAGTGGAGACACTTTTGGAAAGCGACAAGGTGGGACGGCCTCTGCGGGATCCCAGCAAGGTCTGCCGAAAACTCTCCGATGGGTAAATGGCAGAATTGGGACGCTCCCTTGTGATGGCTAAAAAATAAGGACAGACATTCAGTGAGGGTTAGAAGGCACACTTCTGTTCTTCTGAAACCCAGCCATTTTGCATTTTTCAAGCTGGGGAAAAAAATATATTCTGGATAGCCATTAAGAAAAGTCCTGTGGCTTGAGGAAACCTAGAACCTTTCCCTCTCCCTGGGAAAGCAGAACAACCCTGAAGATGTGGTTAAAAAAGGAAAGACAGTCTGATATTCAAGAGGAGCCAAGGTGGCGCAGTGGTTAGAGTGCAGCACTGCAGGCTACTTCAGCTGACTGCTAGCTGCAGTTCGGCGGTTCAAATCTCACCGGCTGAAGGTTGACTGAGCCTTCCATCCTTCCGAGGTGGGTAAAATGAGGACCCAGATTGTTGGGGGCAATAGGCTGACTCTGTGAACCGCTTAGAGAGGGCTGTAAAGCACTGTGAAGCGGTATATAAGTCTAAGTGCTATTGCTAAGTGCTAGTTGTCAAGATATCTCGAGAGCTGAGCAGAAGGGAATTCAAGACCCAATTTTCGATTTAAAAAAGGATGCAAATTGAAGAACGTAAATCGAACCCCATTCTCATTATCTGCATATTTTACATTTCTTAGCTTTTAAAATTATGCTTTGTATCCTACCTGTCTATGACCATAATAAAGATTTTATATACAGTCAGTCCTTGACTTACAACAGTTCACTTAGCGACCGTTCAAAGATACAATGGCACTGAAAAAAGGGACTTATGACCATTTTTCACACTTACGACCGTTGCAGCATCTCCCCACAGTCACGTGATTTACATTCGGATGCAACTGACTCACATTTATGACGGTCGCAGTGTCCCGGGGTCATGCGATCCCCCTTTTGCAACCTTCTGACAAGGAAAGTCAATGGGGAAGCCGGGTTCACTTAACAACGGTGTGACTAATTTGACAACTGCAGTGCTTCACTTAACAGAAGTGGCAAGAAAAGTCGTAAAATGGGGCGCAAAAACTCACTTAACTACAAATATAAGCGAGTTTTTACTTCCTTGCTTAGCTTACTTTACCTATTCTCCCTTAGCAACATAAATCTTGGGCTGAGTTGGGGTCGTAAGTTGAGGACTACCTGTATAACAGTCTGTACCAAAGAGAGGAAACTGCCCCCTGCCCTCCGTGCCTCCGCTGGACTTGCAAGCAGGCGATTCCCAGCCCACACTCACTTTTATTCCTGAGGGACACCGTCTGCAACGCCGAAGTGCTCTTCAGCAAGGCGGCCTTTTGCTGCTGCATGGGGCGGCAAGAGAAGGAAGGAAGAGAGAAGAAATAAAAAAGACAGCACCGTGACAACACTCAGATCAAGAGAAGCGTGGAAATCCTGTGTCTACGTTTCAGGAATGCTTTTTTGAGGAATTCAGGGATGAGCCATGAAAGCTGGCTGGGTGACCTCGCTCTCCATCGCTCTCTTAGCCCAACCCAGCAGGGTTGATTGTTGTGGAGAAAATAGGAGGAGGAAGATACGTTGGATATGTTCACCACCCTGAGTTATTTGTAAAAAGAGGGGGAATTGAATGAATGAATGAATGAATGAATGAATGAATGAATGAATGAATGAATGAATGAATAAATAGTCAATCGATCAATCCTAGGAAGAGAAACAGCCCTTCTTGAAATTTCTGTCCCCGTTTTCTGTCTGGCAGAGTGCTTTTATAAATTTTTAACAGTTTAACAGATTAACAGAGTTGGAAGGGACCTTGGAAGTCATCTAGTCCAACCCCCTGCTCACGCAGGAGACCTATACTAGGGATTCGAACTGCCGAACTTTCTGATCGACAAGCTCAGTGTCTTAGCCCTACATCATTTCTGGACAAATGGCAGTCCAGTCTTTTCTTGAAAGCTTCCAGTGATGAAGCTCCCACACCTTCTGAAGGCAACTTATGTTCCACTGGTTGTAGAAATATTGTAGAAGTAAACTTTCTCAGGCTCAGCCTGTCTCTCTGCCCTCATTCCTCCTAGGTTCTCCGGAAGCTCCTGGACAGAGATAATCTTTTTAAAAAAAAAAAAATCTGTGAATTGCCAAATGAATCACCGAGCCTTTCTCATCCTGGCACTCTCCAATGGTCAGCCGAGGGAAGAAGGCACCTATGCTAAGGATGATCCAAAGAACGACAAAGTCCTTTTGTGAAATTTCCATCTAGCCTTTGTCTTTAGTTTTAGGGTCATTTTTCAAGCTTTTCCAGAGGGGCTTGAAACTTGACAATGTTTTTAAAAACCGAAGTTGAGCTCCCCAGGTCCAATCAGGGCGAGGCAATGGGAAGGGCAGAGGGCAGTCCCCAACCGTCTGCCAATTCTCCTTTTTTTCTACCTGCTCACCTTTTGCTTGACTTTGGTGCAGTTGGGCAGACTGTCTTTGCAACGGTTGTGGATGGTCACATTACAGGCTGGAAAGGAAAAACAAAGGCGGATTGAGAAAGGGATATCAAAAGACCCCAGTTGCACACGGACACAAACACACACATATTGGCGCGCTTGACTGATCTCAAAAAGCTGAACTTCATCAGCAGACGGGTGGGAGACCACCAGGAAATCCCAGGGACATAGGTTACACTGGAAAGGAAAAAAAATGGTAGCAGAGAAGGGCAAACCACTTCTATATTATGGCTGTACAGATGCGATTTGAAGGAGATGGTCTTTAGATATGAAACCATAAATATTCCTTTCTCCCACAAAACAGATTGGCTAGGATTGGCTCCCAGGACTACACACACATCTCGAGTTCAGTATAAAATGGTACCTGCATTTGTCCACCTGCTGTTTTTACACCTTACATTAGATCATGCTAGGTCATAGTTAACATTTTTAGCTGATAGAATAACAGAGTTGGAAGGGGCCTTGGAGGTCTTCTAGTCCAACCCCCTGCTCAGGAGGGAGAACCTATACCATTTCAAACAAATGGTTGTCCAATCTCTTCTTAAAAACCTCCAGTGTTGGAGCATTCACAATTTCTGGAGGCAAGTCGTTCCACTGGTTATTATTCTGTCAAGAAATTTCTCCTTAGTTCTAGGTTGCTTCTCTCTTTGATCAGTTTCCATCCGTTGCTTCTGGTCCTGCCCTCAGGTGCTTTGGAGAATAGCTTGACTCCCTCTTCTTTGTGGCAACCCCTGAGATATTGGAAGACTGCTATCATGTCCCCCCTGGTCCTTCTCTTCACTAGACTAGCCAAACCCAATTCCTGCAATCGTTCTTTGTATGTTTTAGCCTCCAGTCCCCTAATCATCTCTGTTGCTCTTCTCTGCACTCTTTCCAGAGTTTCAACATCTATATGTGGCTAAAGTCAAATTTAAATCTGGACAGGATGAGGGTTCTCTTGTAAATATATTGCTGAGAATGCATTTGCATAGCAGTCTGGAGGGCACTGTGAAGCATCATTAGCAATCTGAGAAGTACGAACTTGGTTGGAATGTAATTTTTCATTTAGGTTGATGAAATTTGCCCTTGGAAGATTTCATTCTTTTTCTATATATATATATATTTATTCAGGATTTTGATAGCAGTAGTAAAAGCTAAAACCAACTAAACTTAAATAAAGAGATTAGAAAGAAGTGCAAGAAAGAAGAAAATTATAATAAAGAAAAAGAAAAGAAATATATAAAGAAGTGACTTTCAACTTTCAACATTTCATTTTGTCCCTTCTGTGGCATCCTTTCTTTCATGATTCTATCCCACGATTTCTTCGATATTATTGTGACTCTTGTCCTGCAACGAGTGTCCTGTGGCGAGTTGGTCCCAGTGAGTTGTAATCCCTTCTCAGTTAGAGATCCTTAACTCCTACTAGCTCCTTAGGGAAAAACTGTAACAGGCAAACGAATTTTATTTCCTTTTCAAATTACGGTAGTCCTCCACTTACAATGGTTCATTTAGTGACCGTTCAAAGTTACAACGGCACTGAAAAAAGGGACTTATGACCGTTTTTCACAGTTACAACCTTTGCAGCTTCCCCATGATCACTTGATCAAAATTCAGACGCTTGGCAACTGATTTATATTTATGACCGTTATCTGTCCCAAGGTTACGTGGTCACCTTTTGCAACTTTTTGACAAGCAAAGTCAATCATCATCATAATCATCTTTTAACGACCCCATAATCCCTTGCGGGGTGGAGTCTGGGCAACTGAATGGAGCTAGCAGAGTGTTTAGTGGCCGGATGCCCTTCCTGTCGCCAATGCGGAGTTATATTCAGCAGATATATATACTCATCGTGCCCAGAGAGAGAAATATGTGCCTCTACCTAGGATCGAACTCACAGCCTCCTGATTGTGAGGCGAGAGCTCCACCTCTAGGCCACTGTACCACTCTTGACAAGCAAACTCAATGGGGAAGCCAAATTCACTTAACAAACAGGTTACTAAGCCGAGGTGGCGGAGTGGTTAGAGTGCAGTACTGCAGGCTACTTCTGCTGACTGCCGGCTGACTGCAATTTGGCAGTTCAAATCCCACCAGGCTCAAGGTTGACTCAGCCTTCCGTCCTTCCGAGGTGGGTAAAATGAGGACCCAGATTGTTGGGGGCAATATGCTGACTCTGTAAACCGCTTAGAGAGGGCTGTAAAGCACTATAAAGCGGTATATAAGTCTAAGTGCTATTGCTATTGCTAACTTATCAGCTTAACGACTGTGGCAAGAAAGGTCGTAAAACAGAGCAAAACTCAATTAATAAATAGCTCACTTAACAACAGGAATTTTGGGGCTCAATTGTGGTCGTAAGTTGAGGACTACCTGTACACTACTCCATTGGTAGTTTAGAAGGCAGACTGTAGACCAAGTAAGTGACATTTGGAATTAAGATCCCAATCCATAGTTCAAAAAAAAAGAAAAGAAAAGAGAAGAGAAGAGAAGTGAAAAGAAGAAAAGAAAAGGAAAAGAAAAGAAAAGAAAAGAAAAGAAAGGAAAAATTAAGACGGTCCTTGATTTATCCCTAGAATCTAGAGGGCTTAACAATCCAACCGGTGTTGAGGGAATCTCTATTCTTTCTTCAGCACTCGAAATACGACTGTCCTGCATTTCCAACTGTAGCCTAAAGAAACGTGGCACCGTTCACTAGATGTAGAGACAGAGGAAATATTTAGATCAAATATGAATGATGTATGGAGATACAAAATCCCAAGGGAGGAGTATGGGAAACATGTCAAAAAATCAACAAGAATTGAAATACTAAAACGGACAAGAGATGACGGATAGAAATAGAATACCTCCTAATATAAGATCTGTTCTATTAAGAATTAGAATAGAGGCAGAAACTAGAAAGGGGAAAAATAATATTATGCATATTCCTATATAATATTTTAAAATTAATATGCAGATGTAAAGATCAGAAGTTGAAAGATGATTTTATTATGTATACTTAAATAATATTACTATGGTTATTAGTATTGTGCATTAAAATATTGAATAATTAAATGATGAAGGATTATATACACGGTGGAGCAAATACTAACTTGTTAATAACATTAATTATAATATTGATAATATCATTATAATTATGTGAGTATGATGAATGTAACTAATATTATCAACATCAGTATTATTTTGTATCAAAACTAACGATACCCAGATGCCACACTGTATTCATGTATTCAATATTTCTGTATATTTAAAAATAAAAAAAAATTATATTAAAAAAAAAGAAACAAGAAACGTGGCACCGTCACCAATTCAGTGACTCAGAGAACGTCCGTCGAGAAACACAAGGCGGGCAGGAAGGGATCCGAACAGGAAGAGGGTTTGACTGTTCAAAGAGGCATTTCCTGATTATGTCTGTCCTGGGAAAGGAAGGGAAGGGCAGGAGGGGAGAGTTTTTGTGGAGTTTTAAAGAAACAGCTGCTTACGGATGTTGGTCGGCGCTGAGAGGGTGGGAGGGTTTGGGTCGAGGCTCAATTTCTTCACCAACCCTTTTCCCGCTCTCTAAAACCCCACATTGGTTGTAGGCTGGCTTGCTAACAAACGGGAGAGAATCTTATTGAGCAGAGGTCCCCAAACTTGGCAACTTTAAGACTTGTGGACTTCAGCTCCCAGAATTCTCCAGCCAGCATAGCCAGCATAGCTGGCTGGAGAATTCTGGGAGTTGAAGTCCACAAGTCTTAAAGTTGCCAAGTTTGGGGACCCCTGTCATTGAGGATGCCGCACAATCACAGAGACCTGCTGGTTCTAGTCCACAAGAACTCCTCAACTCTATGCCAGGAAAACAAAAAGGCCAGGCAGGCTCTGAAGAAACAGACACCCCCCTCCCCCAACGTGTGGTCATTAAGCGAAATCCAGCTTCCCCCATGGACACTGCTTGTCAGAAGCCAGCTGGGAAGGTTGCAAGTGGTTGCAATCACACCACCCTGGGATTCTGATTTTGAACATTCATTAAGTGTTAAGACCAGTTGTAAGTCACTTTTTGCAGTGCCATTATAACTTTGAAGAGTCACTAAATGAATGGCTGTAAGTCAAGGGGATCCGCTCCCCTCCCCTCCCATTTCCCTTCCCTTTCCTCTTCCCTCCTCTCCCCTCATTTTCCTTCTCTTCTCTTCTCCTCCCCCTCTCATTTCTCTTCTCTTCTCCCCCTCCCTTCATTTTCCTTCTCTTCTCTTCCCCCTCTCATTTCTCTTCTCTTCTCCCCCTCCCTTCATTTTCCTTCTCTTCTCCTCCCCTCCTCTCATTTTCCTTTCCTTCTCTGCTGTGCCCTGCTCTCCCCTCTTCCTCTCCTCTCCTCTTCCCCTCCCCTTCCCTCCCCCTTTTTACTTCCTCTGAGATATTTTTATGACTATCAGTCTATTCTCCAGCTCTGGATTTCCTGGTGATCCTCTGACTAACCTCAAACCATTTGCTTAACTTTTAAGTTCAGCCAAAGCTGACAATGTGTTGCCACCTAGCTGGGCTTAGTATAAATATTGGTTATTTTTAAACTTTTGTTAAGTTCTTGTAAACACATTTAAAAGCTTACTAAACCGATTCCCTTCAGGGGCCATTTTCAACTGATAAGTTGTTTTCAACTTTAAAGAGCAGTCTAACTTCTCTCTCC
>QLTV01004221.1:134227-160267 GCA_003457575.1 Thermophis baileyi
ATGATGACTATGATCGTGATTTATCCCTTGTTTCTTTATGTACACTGAGAGCTTATGCACTGGATAAATTCCTTAAGTGTATCTGATCACACATGGCCAATAAAGAATTCTATTCTATTATTTACTGTTTTTGCCACAACACCTAGTTCCAACGGCACTGTCTTATGCCTAAGCATATCTAACCATATAGTAGGGTTGTATAGGTAGTCCTCGACTTACAACAGTTCATTTAGTGACTGTTCAAAGGCACTGAAAATAGTGATTTAGGACTGTTTTTCACATTTACAAATGTTGCAGCATCTCTATGCTCATGTGATCAAAATTCAGGCGTTTGGCAACTGACTCGTATTTATGATGGTTGCAGTGTCCCAAAATCATGTGATCCCCTTTTGCGACCTTCTGACAAGCAAAGTCAACGGGGAAGCCAGATTCACTTAACAACTGTGTCCCTAACTTAACAACTGCAGGGATTCACTTAACAACCAGGGCAAGAAAGGTCGTAAAATGGGGCAAAATTCACTTAACAAACATCTCACTTAACAATACATTTGGGCTCAATTGTGGTCGTAAGTTGAAGACCTGTAGATGGCTGGCTAATGCGTGCCGTTCTTGACTTACAACTTGTTTCGTGATTGCTGACTCAGATTCGAACTTCCGACGGCCACCCCACCCCCCCAGCTGCCTGATTGCATTTGGGGCACTTGGCAACTGGCCCACATTAATGGTGGTTTGCATCATTTTACAATTATGTGACTAGCATTGATGACGTTTTTTTGCCAGAAACTGGCACTTACTTCCGGTTTCTGGAAAGGAACGCCCTGCAGCGCAACAATGGGCTTGCTTAACAACCATGGTGTTTGCTTAATGACCGTGGCATTTGCTTTAGGACTATAGGGAAAAAGGTTTGTAAAATCAGGGGGTGACCCGCTTAATGACCCTCAATGACTTCACAACTATAACTGCACGCTCCATTATGGTCATAAGACAAGGACAACCTGTATTTCAAAAGGTCTTCTGAAAAGAATAGTTATCGTGGTTGTAGTGCTTAAAATGCAGAAATAGGACTAGGGAGACTTAGGTTCACCTCCTCTTTGAAAGCATGGAATGGAATTAGAAAGTATGGGTAAGACACCATGCTCTTTAAGGTGGCTGAGGAGAGGCTACATCTCAGCTTCTGGAAGCTTAAACTGAGGGCCACCATGGCAGCTGCCCAGGACTCCTGCCCCTATGAAATGCACAGCCTTCAACCACCGTCTTTGGGGTTGGGAAGAAAAAAAATAGAACCAGGGATTTAAAAGATGTCACCCCTCCAGGGCACAGATCGAGCTAAATTGGCCTGCCAGCCACCAAGAGAAAGAGCATTTCAGACCCAAAGCATCAGCTGTATTCAGTGACAGCATTAAAAGAAAAAGAAAAACCCTTTGCCTGAAGGCTTCCCACCCATTCTCTCTTGGCAGGGGTTAAAAGCAAACTTGCAGAAGAACTTCATTACTAGGAAACAGAGCCAAAGAAATGTCACAGCAAATTGTTCTAGTCATCCAGAGTGATCAGGTTAAGATGTCCTCTAAACAACAACAACAACAACAACAACAACAACAACAACAACACCCCCCCCCCCAAAAACAAAAAAACTTCTACCAAAGCAGGGCAGTCAACCCCCCGCCCAAGCAGGAGACCCTACACCATTTCTGACAGATGGCAGTCCAGTCTCTTCTTGAAAGCCTCCAGTGATGAAGCTCCCACAACTTCCGAAGGCAACTTCTGTTCCATGGGTTGATTGTTCTCACTGTCAGGAAATTCCTCCTTATTTCCTGGTTGAATCTCTCCCTGGTCAGTTTCCATCCATTGTTCCTTGTCTGGCCTTCAGGTGCTTTGGAAAACAGCTTGACCCCCTTCCTCCTCTCTGTGGCAGCCCCTCAAATATTGGAAGACTGCTATCCTGTCTCCCCTGGTCCTTCTCTTCCCTAGACCAGCCATGGCCAGTTCCTGCAACCGTTCATTGTATGTTTTAGCCTCCAGTCCCCTAGTCATCTTTGGAGGGGAGGGGAGAAGGCTGCTCAGCTCTGCAGGCCACCAGTGCCCCTGACTCGCATCAAACTCTTGGCTGAGCGGTCAAGAGCTATTGCAGGCTCCCTCTGGGGCTGAAGGGGAGCATTGCCTGGGGTTACTGTGAGAGGGACCTTGGAGTCCTAGTGGATGATCATTTGAATATGATCCAGCACTGTGCAGCAGCAGCCAAAAAAGCTAATACAAACCTGGGCATAGAATCAAAATCATGTGAAGTATTAGTACCGCTTTATAAAACCCTAGTAAGGCCACACCTGGAATACTGCAACCAATTTTGGTCCCCACATTACAAAAAAGATGTTTAGACTTTGGAAAAAGTTCAGAGAAGAGCAACTAAGAGGATCAAAGGTCTGGAGACTAAAACATAGGAAGAACGGCTGCAGGATTTGGGTCTGGCTAGTCTAAAGAAAAGAAGAATTTGGGTGTGACATGATAGCAGACTTCCAGTATTTGAGGGGCTGCCACAAAGAGGAGGGGGTCAAATTATTCTCCAAAGCACCAGAAAGCAAGACAGGAAACAATGGATGGAAACTAGCCATGTCTGGTTCCTGCAACCGTTCTTCATATGTCAAGCCATGGAAGATCCCTACATGCTAGGATTAGTGCCTCTCTCTACTAGAGTCTAGTAGAAGGAACTGAGCAGAAGCGTCCAGTATTTGCTTACAAGCTGGTGTAACATTCAAAGCACCTCAAATTGCTGCGATGTCTGAGTTTCCCTCCTGAGCAAGAACCTCACCCATAAAGAGGATTCCTCCTCTTACCTCAGCTGTGAGAATGCCGCACATCTGAACTGAAATACAGGTAATCCTCGACTTACAACAGTCCATTTAGTGACCGCTCGAAGTTACAATGGCACTGAAGAAAAGATGACTTATGACCAATTTTTCAAACCTACGACGGTTGCAGTATCCCCACGGTCACGTGATCAAAATTAAAGGGGCTTGGCAACTGACTCACATTTATGACGGTTGCAGTGCCTGGGGGTCACGTGATCCGCTTCTGCGACCTTCTGGCAAGCCAAGTCAGTGGGGAAGCCAGATTCACTTCACAACCCTGTTACCGACTTAACATCTGGAGTGATTTACTTAACAACGGTGGCAAGAAAGGTCGTAAAATGGGGCAAACTTCACTTAACTTTTCACTTAATTCACTTAACTTTTCACTTAATTCACTTAACTTTTCACTTAATTCACTTAACTTTTCACTTAATTCACTTAACTTTTCACTTAATTCACTTAACTTTTCACTTAGCAACAGCAATTTTGGGCTAAATTGCGGTTATAAGTCATCACTTAACTTTTCACTTAATTCACTTAACTTTTCACTTAATTCACTTAACTTTTCACTTAATTCACTTAACTTTTCACTTAATTCACTTAACTTTTCACTTAATTCACTTAACTTTTCACTTAGCAACAGCAATTTTGGGCTCAATTGCGGTTATAAGTCAAGGATTACCTGTGTACAAGGATTTGTGCTACTCTAAGGGAAATTTAAGTGGGGAGGAAGGATTGGGGAAACAGTTCCCCCAAGTGTTGAGCACACACTTTCACTCGGCTGAATCCATTCCAAACTATGACACGTAGACACCCCGAGTTCCTACGGAAGACGCTTACTCACTTGGACAAATCAGCGCCTCTTTCGCGGTGATGCTCTTGTTACACGCGTAGCACATGGTCATGCCAGAGACCGTAATGGAAGTGAAGAGGTGCCCATTGGTGTAGCGGGCGTCCTTATCTTTGCCTTCCTTCATCCTTTCTTTTTCTTTGTTCTGAAAAAAAGAAATAAAGAGAAAAGGGGGTGTTTGTTATCAGGAGGGAACTGGTGAACAAGATTCTCTTGACCTGAATTGCTGGATTCTGATTTTTCCCGCCACCCTAAAAGCATTCACACATTCTACTCCATCACTTACGTAGGGCAGGGTCACACAGATGAGTGCATGTCGCATTTAACACCACAAAGACCACACATTTAAAAAAACCACACATTTAATTTTGCAGATACCTTTTAATGCAGACACACCTGGGAAGGGGACACGTAAAATCTTTAGCTCTGTGGTTGTGTCAAGTACCAACAGGCCAACAGGAAAACATGTTATGTTCTTTTCTCCCAAAAACCGCAACGTCTGAATGTATTTTGAGGTCAGAAATACAGCAACTGGTGGCCACCTTCCTGATCTATCTCATATCCAACATTTTTTGCAGCACATTTCTTCTTATATATAGACTCACTTGAGAGAAATGTTACTAAAATAAATTTCAATCCAAGATAATGCTTACCGTTTCCCGTTTTGCATGGAAAGAAGGGTCTCTAAGATCATCAGCACCAACCCACTGACCCAAAGTGGGGACCCTTCCCAGTTCCACATCTACTTATGGAATTTATGGAATTCGGAACAAAGCTAAAAAGCTTGGCCACTTCAACAAATGACTCAAACAAGCAAGGCAAAATGAAATTTAAAAACAAACAAACAAACTGCTGAATTCCACCTCTTTATCATAAGTAGAAATGAATTAGGCTTGTAAAAATGTGCTGCTGCACATTTGATGATTCAAACCAGCAACTCAAGCTATAAATACTTTAAAAAACAACAACAACAACGAACCAAACTTTCAGTGGAAACAAGTCGCTTAAGAAAATTAATCAGCCCCAATTCCCTCCTGACTCTGACCTCACACAGGATGGCCTCTTCTGCACACCCAAAGGCCAGAGGAAAAATCCCAACAGCCAGCACCTGCCCCAACACACCTTTCCCACGCTCCGTCTCTGGTCCTGGCTCAGCCGCTGTCCATTCCTGCTCTCCCCTGGGCCAGGAAGGGGGTGCCCAGGGGGCCTTGAAATCCCAAGGGCCAGTTGCCCCTCATAAACTCTCGGATAGCTCATCCTAGCCCGAAGGAGGAGCTGACTGAATCATCTGAAACCATCTCCTGTCTGACTCAACCCCCCCAAGAGCAGCAAAGAAAACCGACACACCACATTGTGAGTTAGCTTGGAAAGCCCAGATTGAGGCGATGTGACGAGGAGGCGGAGAGAAAAACGAAGAGGAGGAGGAGGAGAGAGGGGGGGGGGAAAGACACCCAGGCAAGTTCATCTTTTCCTGTACCTCTCTGCTTCCAATAACCATGACAACCGTGTGTCTGACAGAGAAATTCCACCACCACCGTCCCTGTCGTGCATGCCTCGGCACTCCAACACAAGCAAGCTTCGGCCAACCTGGCGCCCTCCAGATGTGCTAGCTGAGTCCCAAGCTATCAAGAAGGGGCGAGATTGGGAAAGGCTCATAAAAATCCTAGGGATGGAAGGGACCTTGGAGGTCTTCTAGTCCAGGGGTCCCCAACCTTGGCAAGTTTAAGACTTGTGGACTTCAACTCCCAGAATTCCTCAGCCAGCTTTGAGGAACTCTGGGAGTTGAAGTCCACAAGTCTTAAAGTTGCCAAGGTTGGAGACCCCTGGACTAGTCCATCCCCCCCCCCCGCTGAAGTTCATAGAATCTAGAGGTGGAAGGGACCTTGAAGGCCTTCTAATTCACCCTTCCCCTCCGCCCAAGCTCATAGAATCATAGAATCTAAGGCTATAAGGGACCTTTGAGGTCTTCTAGTCCACCCACCCCCCGCTCAAGCTCATAGAATCATAGAATTGTAGAGCTGCAAGGAACCTTGGAGGTCTTCTAGTCCAACCCTCTTGCCCAGGGCAGGAGGCCTTATTCCATCCCAGGCAAATGGTTCTCCAATCTTTTTTTTTTTTTTCTGAAAGCCTCCAGGCACATTAAAGAAAAAGATCCTTTGGTGCCACATATCTGAAGGATTCTGCTATCAATGTCTTTGACAAAATTTACATTCAGCTATCGTCCCCTTTGTAGGACTGAGGTACCTGCGTCCCATATACCTGCTTAAGTGGACCTGTGCAGGGCCCCCTCCCCTTTCCGTTTCACAACACGTGAAGATGAAGTGAGCCACCTTGCAAAGAGTCTAAATTGAACCTGACGAGCCCTTTTCTGCGCCTTCTTAATTCCAGGTTTAGGAAGCGCTTGATCGCCACACCAAGGCTTCAATTGGAAGGACTGAGTCACTTGCAGAGGGCTTCACCTCTGTGCATAGAGGGGTAATCTCTTCCGGAAAAACCTGGGCCAGATGATCTGTGATCAGAATCTGTAGCAAATCACTTTCTGCGGATGCTGACAGACCATTGGAGACTCTCTGATGCCCAGATTTTCCAAATCCACTGTAAAACACAGCCAGGATAGTTTTAGGCCAGTGATGGCGAACCTTTTTTTGGCTCGGGTGGCAAAAGGGTGCGTGCGCGCGCGATAGCGTGCGTGTGCCCACACCCATAATGCAATGCCCCCCCGCACATGCGCACAACCCCCGTGCTGCCCCACATGCATGCGCACAACCCCCGGCGCTGACCCCCCTCCACGCATGCGCACAGGCCTCACTAAAGCCTCCGGACGGCCCGTTGGGCTGTTTTTCGCTCTCCCCAGGGTTCAAGAAAGCCTCCTGAAGCCTGGGGAGAGGGAAAACGGCCGAAAAGAAGGCTGAAAATCAGCTGGCCAGCGCACGCATGTGCACTGGAGCTGACATAGGGCAACGCCTCGTGTGCCCTCAGATATGGCTCCGCGTGCCACCTGTGGCACACGTGCCATAGGCTCGCCATCACTGTTTTAGGCTGTTGTGCTTGCTGAATTCTCTCTGGGCATAGGAGCAAAACTAGTGAAACAATCCCTACTCACGGTCGCTCCTGCCCTTGTCACCTCCTGTCTTGACTACTGCAATGCGCTCTACATGGGGCTGCCCTTGAAAAGCATCCGGAAGCTCCAGTTGGTGCAAAATGCAGCGGCCCGCATGGTTTTGTGCAAATTTCAGTGTTGCACATGTGTCCCTCTTCTGCTTTGCTTGCCGATTTGCTTCCGGGTGCAAGTCAAGGTGCTGGTTGTCTCCTTTAAAGCCCTTCTTGGCTTGGGACCAGGTTATCTGAGGGACCGTCTCTTGCCAGTCACATTCACCCAACCCACTCGAGCAGATGTGTCAAACACGTGGCCCACGGGCCGGATTCGTCCCGCGATAAACTGCACAGTTGGCCCGTGGGGCCATCGCAAAGACGGCAAGGGACCGGTCCCTGCCGCCCAGGCCTAGTCACGCCCACCCAGTCGGCCACGATGACCAGGCCATGCCCACCCCAGCCCCCCAAGGGCAAACAAGCTTCTGACGAGGTCCACGACAGGTCGAGTTTGACACCCTTGCATTAGAGCAAGGAGGCAAAGAATATTGCTGGTCCTGACCGCTAAGGAGGTCTATCTGGCAGGACCCAGAAGAAGGGCCTTCTCCGTGGTGGCTCCCTTCCTCTGGAACATCATCCCTCCAGAAATTAGACTGGCCCCCACTCTGACCCTCTTTCAGAAGGCCCTGAAGGCATGGTTCTGCCAGCGGGCCTGGGGAACCCAGAGTGGGATGGAGCCCATTAAATGGTTGATAAGAGTATGTGTTCTCGCTAAGGGGGGGGATAGGGGGTTATTACATCATCATCATCATCATTTCTTCTACATTGTGTTTTTTATTTTCTGTAAGCTGCCTAGAGTCACCATGAGTAGGCAGCTATATAAATTTTCCAAATAAATAAATAAAATAACTTCACGCTTCTTCCTTCATGCCCTGCACTCTTCCCAAGGCATTCCAAATTGCATATTTTCCCCCCTAAAAGGCAAAAAGGCTCTCTGACATCCCCTAATCAAAGTAACAATGATACAACAATGAGGGTAGATTGTAAGGTGTTGCACCTGAAAGACTCCGCTGCAACATTAGTTAATTGTAAGGGGCTTTTCTCCCTCAGGAAAATGGAACCACATCAGCATTTGGGAAACCCCTATACCCGTGATGGCAAACCTATGGCACGCGTGCCAGAGGTGGCACACAGAGCCCTCTCGGCTGGCACGCACGCCGTCACCCCAGGTCAGATCTCCGTGGCGTTTCTTTCGTGAGCTTCTGTTTCCCTGCAAACGACGAAACAGAAGCTCACGAAAGAAAAAGATCTTACCTCTTGCCGCGCTGCCGGTGTTGGGACGCCCCGCCTCCTGCCGGCCAGCTGGTCTTCGGGTCTCTGCTGCGCATGCGCGCATGTCTGCGCATGCACACATCCGTGCATGTCTGCGCATGTCCAAGCATGTGCGCATTCACGCATACACCTTTCAGTTTGGGCATGCGCGCGCGCGCATTTTGGGCACTCGGGTGTCTAAAAGGTTCGCCATCACTGCCCTATATCCTACCCTGTTTCCCCCAAAATAAGACATCCCCTGATAATAAGCCCAATCGGCCTTTTGAGTGCATAGCAATAAGGCCAAGCGCTTATTTCAGGGTTCAAAAAAAATATAAGACAGGATCTCATTTTCGGGGAAACATGGGTATGTAGAAAATTAATGATGTTAAGCAGTTACGACCACATTAAGTTATGAGCAGGAATGTGGCTGCAGTCACCACAAAAGCCAATGCTGCCTTAGGCTGTATCAACAGAGGGACAGCATCAAGACAACGAGAAGTGTTAGTAGCACTTTATACTGCACTGATCAGACCACACCTAGAGTCCTAGGATTAGGGGACTGGAGGCTAAAACATACGATGAAGAACGGTTGCAGGAACTGGGCATGGCTAGTCTAGTGAAGAGAAGGACCAGGGGAGACAGGATAGCAGTCGTCCAATATTTGAGGGGCTGCCAAAGAGAGGAGGGGGGTCAATTTATTCTCCAAAGCACCTGAAGGCAGGACAAGAAGCAATGGGTGGAAGCTTACCAAAGAGAGATCCAACCTAGAACTAGGGAGAACTTCCCTGACAATTAACCAGTGGAATGGGCAGCCACTTATCTGACATGGAATAGGGTCTCCTGCTTGAGCAGGGGGTTGGACTAGAAGACCTCCAAGGTCCCTTCCAGCTCTGGCATTCTTTATTCTATTCTGAACTAATCACAGGAGTCATTTGACAATACGCCTGCTCAGACTCAACAATGCTCTTCCTCCAAGGCATTCATAGAATAAGTACAGCATTATTCCTTGCGCATGGCTGATAGTGTGATCGGGCTGCGGCAGAGGCCAAAAAACCCCATGCTGATGGCAAACACCAGAAATGGAGCTAAGCCCAGCCCTGTATTTAGACCAGATCCTTGGTTTGACAGATGCAGACACAGAAACCGACAGGAAGAGGGAGAAAGCCAAGAATACAACTTTCTAAGTCCAAAAAGTCTAAAAAGACCCACCACCAAACTGCAGTACGACTGCAAAGTGACCCCCGAATGGTGGAAAGTCTTAGTTAGAAATGCCCCAGAATTAAATTATTTTATCTCCCAAGCCTTGTGATCAGATTAGGACTCGGTAAATCGAAAGGTTGTCACAGCAGCCTCCCCTAAGAAAGGAGAAGCAAGAAGACAAGGACTTCCTGTTGCCAAATATTTGTGCAATAATGCAGTCGAGAGGGCTGATTATTATTTTTTTTGACAAGAGCTGACTTAGGAGTCATGTGTCTCAGCAAACATGTGGGGGGGGGGGAAGAGAGGAAAAAAAGAAATTGTCCCTTCTGTAAGGGCCGCTGCAGCACAAGCCGCACGAGATTCAGCATACATAGCTGTGCTTCTCTGCAAAGCTTGTGAAGAGCTGGCCGTTTGTCTTCTCTCCCTGCCTGCCTAGCAACTGGGGAACTGCAGCCAGCAGTTTTCAAATCTTAGTACTTTGGGAGATGTTTCCCATACTAAAGAGTTGCAGGAGATTTTGCAAAAGGCGTTTTGCAAAAGATACCCTCCCGTACCCACCCAAAAGTGTTTGTCACAGGCACAACGTTCACACGGAAGTTAATTCACAATAGGCAAGCTTCTTACTACGGGTAGTCCTTGACTTACGACCGCAATCGACTCTCCAAAATTTATGTGAAGTGAGATGTTTGTTAGGTGAATTTTGCCCCATTTTACGACCTTTCTTGCCCTGGTTGTTAAGTGAATCCCTGCAGTTGTTAAGTTAGGGACACAGTTGTTAAGTGAATCTGGCTTCCCCGTTGACTTTGCTCGTCAGAAAGGTCGCAAAAGGGGATCACGTGACCTTGGGACACTGCGACCGTCGTAAATGTGAGCCAGTTGCCAAGCGTCTGAATTTTGATCACATGATCATGGGGATGCTGGGAAGGTCGTAAGTGTGAGAAACGGTCATATTCAAAGACATTTCAACATACGAAGCACGGTTGCAGGAATTGGGTATTGCCACTCTGGTGAAAAGAAGGACTAGGGGGGACATGATAACAGTCTTCCAGTACTTGAAGGGCTGCCCCAAAGAAGAGGAGGGGGTCAACCTATTCTCCAAAGCACCTCAGGCAGGACAAGAAGCAACCGATGGAAACTAACCAAGGAGAGAAGCAACCTAGAACTAAGGAGAAACTTCCTAACAGTGAGAACAATTAACCAGTGGAACAGCTTGCCACCAGAAGTTATGGATGCTCCATCACTGGAAGTTTTTAAGAAGAGACTGGACAGCCATTGGTCTGGAATGGTAGAGGGTCTCCTGCTTGAGCAGGGGGTTGGACTAGAAGACCTCCAAGGTGCCTTCCAATTCTATTCTGATTCTTTGGCTTCAAGAAACACTGGGAAGATCAGCGAGCAGGGTTAGCACTATTTGGATTGAGGCAGATTTTGGCTATGGTGGCTGCTTCAGGGGTAGAACCTGGAGAATATACAGTTGGGCAGAGGGAATCAGAAACACTGCAAACAAGCCACACCAGATCTTTGTGATAGGTCTTTATGCCGAGAGAAAGTCATTGCCGCAGGGACGGTGGCTAAACAGGCTGCAACTCACTGAGAGGAAGAGCTGGGTAGCGCCGTTCCCAGCTTAGCTGGGCAGCATCAAGGAAGTTGGGCAACTCGGCCGCATCCCTTTGGGGTGCGTCACGTTACTGGGGAACACCAGTTCATTAGTCAACAAGTGGATAATTCAGCCAATGAAGACAGACAAGGAAATCTTCCAGGAGCTGCAGGAGACACCACTTAGCTCAACTAAAGGACTTTCCACACACGGCAATCAATCAGAATAGAGCTGGGAGGGACCTTGGAGGTCTTCTAGGCCAGCCCCCTGCTCAAGCAGGAGACCCCAGACCATTCCAGACAAATTGGAAGCCCCGGGACCTCAGTTTTGATGGGGCAGACGCAGGCCTTTGTTTTGGGACTCCAGAGCGGGACAGGAGGTCCTTCGGTAAGACAAACATGTTATTCTGAACTGCTGGAGCCCAGCCAGAAGGCAGCTAAGACTGCAAGGTCAGCCAAGAGAAAAGCACCAAAGCACCAGAGGGCAGGACGAGAAACAATGGATGGAAACTAATCAAGGAGAGAGGCAACCTGGAACAAAAGTTGCTTCCTAACAGTGAGGACAATTAACCAGTGGAACAGCTTGCCACCAGAAGTTGTGGGGGCTTCATTACTGGAGGTTTTCAAAAAGAGACTGGACAACCATTTGTCTAGGAAATGGTATAGGGTTTCCTGCCTGAGCAAGGGGTTAGACTAGAAGATCTCCAAGGTCCCTTCCAACTCTGTTATTCTATTCTAAGAAATATTTAAGTGAAAGATCAGCCATGAATTATATTTATCAAAGAATATCCCCAAAAGAACAGAACAGAAAAAGAAAAAATCTTTAACAACTTGGCTGATCTATCATCTTTAAAAGAAAAGCATATATAGGCAGTCCTCCACTTACGACCACAACTAAGCCCAACATTTATGTTGCTAATTGAGACATTTGTTAAGTGAGTTCAGGCCCATTTTACGATTTTTCTTGCCACGTTTGTTAAGTGAATCACTGCAGTTGTTAAGTAAGTCACACGGTTGTTAAGCGAATCTGGTTTTCCCCATTGACTTTGCTTTTCAAAGAGGTCACAAAGGGGGAATCACATGACCCCGGGAACACTGCAACCGTCATAAATATGAGCCAGTTGCCAAGCATCCAAATGTAAATCGCCTGACCGTGGGGATGTTGCAACGGTCATAAGTGTGAAACATGGTCCTAAGTCACTTTTTTCAGTGCCGTTGTACCTTCGAATGGCCAGTAAGTGAACTGCTGTAACCGTTGTAGTGTTGTACAGACACGCTCCCTGGAACAAATCCCTCCTCTCAGCAAACAATATCTCCAGAACTTGGCATCCTTTCTGGAGGAATCCACTGATAAGAGAACAAGATGCCCTTTTGTTGGCCAATGGAGGCCACTGGAATGGGCTTCAGTCTACTGTCCAGTATCACTGGCAAGCAAATGCCAGGATAGATCCTAGTAAGAACAGAAGGTATGGTCAGGAGGGGATCGTGGCTGGGCGTGAGGATTTCTGAACGGGAAAGTCTCCATCGGGCTGACTCGTAGCTGGCTTGGCAAACTCACCCTGAGATGTTCAGGCACGGACTGGCTCTAACCCTGCCAGCTTTTCAAGATTGGCAGAGATTGCCCAAACGCTGCCAGCGTTTCAAGGGAGCTGATGTGAGGAACGCTTTTCTTCTAGAGAGCTGAAGGAGACTGTGGACTTTCCCAACGTGAGCAACCAACAGGGTGAAAAGCAGGGGTGGGTTCCAACTTACCTCGCTGCCGGTTCGCTCCCTCCCGCGCCGCGTGGGCGTGCCTTGTGGGCGCGCGCGTACAAAGCACGCATGCGCATGCGCAGTAACAAAAAATCTGAAAAAAAAAAACAAAAAACAAAACAAAAAACAAAGCCGAAAAAAGATGGCGACCGCATGCACAGTGCCGGAAGTCGGCTTCTGCGCATGCTCAGAAGGAAAAAAAAAATTTCAAAAAAAAAAAATTCAAAAAAAAAAAAAAGAGGGGGGCCCCCCCCCGAAAAAAGATGGCGGCTCCCACCGACCGGCACCGACCGATCCGGTTCGCTGATATCATCGTGATGTCACCAGCGGGCCGCTACCGGTTCAGGAGAACCAGTCCGAACCAGGAGGAACCCACCCCTGGTGAAAAGGGATGATTCCACAGGCATTATGGCCAGGCTCCAAGCTGCCTACAACAGCGTGATGAGTTTTACACGCTCTCTGCAAACGACAAGACTATTAGCACTCGTATTCGCAAGGCTTACCCTACTCAATACACAACACACTAAGCCTTAAGCCTCCGTTTGCAAAGCGTAACTGTTGTGCGTGCAATGTCTAAATAAATAAATCGGTTGGTTTGGTCTCCGTTTAAGGTGACAGGCTGGTTCACACAACCTGTTCAGACACAGGATGGGCTCCTGCAACAAGCAGGCTGACCCCCCAAACTCTTCATGTAATCGGTCGCCATCTGGCATTATGCTCTCCAAGCACCACAGTGTCCAACAAGAGCCCAGTTCAACTCCTGAAGACTTCAGGGACACATCCATGAGTAGCTTTCTTAGCAACAGTAAGATGGGTTTTTTTTTTTTCATTCTCTTAGTCTATCCTCCATTTCCTGGTGGTCTCCTGTCCTAGTATTAATGGACCTGTCCTTGCTTAATTTTTTTAGAGTTGGCCATGTGCTAGAGCAGGGGTCTCCAACCTTGGCAACTTTAAGAGTTGTGGACTTCAAGTCCCAGAGCTGGCTGAGGAACTCTGGGAGTTGAAGTCCACAAGTCTTAAAGTTGCCAAGGTTGGAGACCCCTGTGCTAGAGGACCTGTTACTCCCCTATTTCTTAAGATTGCTGCGATGATAATAGAACAGGAATACCGGGATACTGAATTTCTGAAGGAAAAACCCAATTGAACAAACTTATCAAGAAATGGTTCCAAGAAGGAGAGTCTCTTCTTTAGATGAGAGGAACAAAAGCATCTACCAAGCAACTGTAGAAGCCTCCTCTCGCTTTTTCTTTCTGCAAAACGTTTCCGTCTTCCTAAATTAAATTAGATTAGATTAAATCAAAGAGAGATAGAATCAAGATCACGTGAAGTGTTAATGCCACTTTATAATGTTTTGGTAAGACCACACCTAGAATACTGCATCCAGTTTTGGTCGCCACAATATAAAAAAGACGTGGAGACTCTAGAAAGAGTGCAGAGAAGAGCAACCAGGATGATGAGGGGACTGGAGGCTAAAACATACGATGAACGGTTGCAGGAACTGGGCATGGCTAGTCTAGTGAAGAGAAGGACCAGGGGAGACAGGATAGCAGCCTTCCAATATTTGAGGGGCTGCCACAAAGAAGAGGGGGTCAACTTATTTTCCAAAGCACCTGAAAGCAGGACAAGAAACAATGGATGGAAACTGATCAAGGAGAGACTCAACCTGGAAATAAGGAGAAATTTCCTGACAGTGAGGACAATTAACCAGTGGAACAACTTGCCTCCAGAAGTTGTGAATGCTCCAACACTGGAAGTTTTAAAGAAGAGACTGGACAACCATTTGCCTGAAATGGTATAGGGTTTCCTGCCTGAGCAGGGGGTTAGACTAGAAGACCTCCAAGGTCCCTTCCAACTCTGTGATTCTATTCTATTCTAAATCTTGCCTTGAAATTCGCTGCTTCCTAAGATGCTCTCCAAGGCTGCTGTAAGTCTTAGGCTCCCTGGTTCCCCACCCCCCCCAACAGCCTTTCCCAACCTGGCATTTTTCAGATTCATTGGACTTCCCTTTGGCCACGGTGGCTGTGAACAATGGGAGATGAAATCCAAGGCATCTGCAAGGCACCAAGTGGAGAAACTGAGGCCAGAAAAGGACCGTCAGAAGCAGACTGCAGGGTAGCCAAAAACAACCCCTCGCATGGGGAGGTGTACCGTACAGGTAGTCCTTATAACAGTCCATTTAGTGACCATTCAAAGTTACAACGGCACTGAAAAAAGTGACTTAGGACCGTCTTTCTATGACCTTTGTAGCCACCCCATAATCACGTGATCAAAATTCAGATGCTTGGCAACTGGTTCATACTTATGACCTTTGCTGTGTGACCTTTTGACATGCAAAGTCAACGGGGAAACCAGATTCATTTAACAAGCGGGTTACTCACTTATCAACAGCAGTGATTCACTTAACAACTGTGGCAAGGTAGGTTGTAAAATGGGGCAAAACCCACTTAACAAATGTCTCACTTAACAGCAGTCATTTTGGGCTCAATTGTTGTCGTAAGTTGAGGACTACCTATGAATTACTCAAGTAAGTCTGCAAAGTATGTTGTGTGAACACAGCTAGAGATAAATTCACACGTTATGCACACAAAGACAAATTTAAGACCGTCTCTACTCTGCGTGTTCCCTCAACTCTTTACCCAGGCCCCAAGGCATTACCTCCCCCATAAAAAAGAGTGCGACACCCCCCCCCCCCGCATGTGTTCACAAACGGTGCAAGAAGCAGGACTCCCATCCATTCCAGCCCCATCCAGCCTGCCTCCCCCTTGCCTAATGTTCTCTGCTGAGGGAGGGGCGCCAATGCTGGGACACTCAAACACAATTGTTGTTCAGCTCCGGCTACCAATTGGGAAGGCAGCCAGGCAGTGAAAGACGTTGGAATGAACCGGACAGGAAGAGCTCTGGGTTGGCTAGGGGAAGTGTGTGTGTGTTTGTGTGTGTGTTTGTGTGTGTGTTTGTGTGTGTGTGTGGGGGGGGAGGCTTTAGGCATCACAATAAGCCAGCCCACGCGCATTTGCTGCTGGTCTTTCTGAATCCAGCCACTGTGGATTGTAAATCATGGTTGGTGGGTCAGTGTAGCGTGGGAACCCAGCCAACTGTAGCTCTTTGAGCAAACACTGCTGGAGTTAAGCAAACATTGGCTTAGCACCAGCCCTGGTTGCTCTCATCCAGCGCACGGGGCAGTCTGGTTTACAGGACGCAATCTGCCAATGCCACAAGCAGAGGGTGGGAAGAAGCACTCAAGCCTTGTCTATCTTCAGCATCTTTAACACAACACCACCGGAGCCCAGAAAGGAGGAAAGTTTTGGGAAAATATAAATAAAACATAAAACCAGGCCAAGGAATTATGAATTTTACAACTCAACCGGAACTGGAAGGAAGAGAAGAAAAAGAGCAACTAGGATGATTAAAAGCCTGGAGACTAAAACATATGAAGAACGGTTGCAAGAATTGGGTATGGCCAGTCTAGAGAAAAGGAGGACTAGGGGGGACATGATAGCAGTCTTCCAGTACTTGAGGGGCTGCCACAAAGAAGAGGGGGGACAACTTATTGTCCAAAGCACCAGAAGGCAGGACAAGAAGCAACCTGGAATTAAGGAGAAATTTCCTGACGGTGAGAACAATTAACCAGTGGAACAGCTTGCCACCAGAAGTTGTGGGTGCTCCGTCACTGGAGGTTTTTAAGAGGAGACTGGACGGCCACCTGTCTGAAATAGGGTCTCCTGCTTGAGCAGGGGGTTGGACTAGAAGACCTCCGAGGTCCCTTCCAGCTCTATTCTGATTGACCTAATCCTCTTTGAATCTCATTCCTCTAATAGTTCGATTCTAAAAGCTGCATTTTAGAGAACCGCGTCTTTTGAGAATGTCAGGAGTGACTTTATGTGGAAACAAGGATGTTCCAAGAAAGTTTCTTACTTGAAAGGGGAAGTTTAACTTCCACAAATCTCTATAAGCAGGGTGATAGAGGGGAGGGGTTGGGGTTTCTTTACTTTTATGGCCGTTTCTAGGCAGCTGGCCTTGTCAAATAAAGTCTCGGCTTGCAGCTCTTCAATCCAGTCAAGATGGCAAAAAGGGTGGCTGACTCAAATGCAAATCTACATGTTTTTCACAAAATAAAATATACCCCCCCCCCTTACTGCCTTCTGGTATAGAACCAATTGGACTCTGAAGTGCTGTCCCAGAAATGCATTTTAATTCTTCCTCTCAGAAGTCAATAATTACAGGGAAATACCATTACAGGTAGTCCTCGACCTACGACCACAATGGAGCCCCAAATTTATGTCGCTAAGTGAATCATTTGTTAAGTGAGTTTTGCCCCATGTTACGACTTGTCTTGCCACCGTTGTTAAGTGATTCTTAAGTGATTAACACGGTTGTTAAGTGAATCTGGCTCCCCCATTGACTTTGCTCGTCAGAAGGTCTCAAAAGGGGATCACGTGACCCCGGGACACTGCAACCGTCGTAAGTGTGAGTCAGTTGCCAAGCGTCCGAATTTTGATCACATGATGTTCGGGATGCTACAGCGGTCGTAAGTGTGAAAAACGGTCCTAAGTCCCTTTTTTCAGTGCCGTTGTAACTTTGAACGGTCACTCAATGGGCCGTCGCAAGTCGAGAACTACCTGTACTTAGTTCTGTTCCCAATTATATTAAAATAGTTGTTTTAACTGATGGAGAGTTTCACATGCAACTCAACGTTTAAAAAAGGGCTCCTAAACTCAGAGAAAAGGTAAGCTTTTATTGGTTTGAGATACCAATAAACAGCAACTATTTAGAACAGAGGTATCAAACTCAAGGCCCGGGGGCCGGATCCCCCCCCCATGGGGTGTTTAGATCTGGCCCCCGGGGCCGCCCTGGAAACAGTGAAGGACCAGCCCGCGGTGCCTCTGCCAGAGAAAACGGAGCTTCCGTTCTGTGCGCGGCCCCCCCCCGAGCTCCGTTTTCGCTGGCAGAGGGTTGCAGGAGGCCGTCGCAGCCAAAAATGGAGCTCGGGAGCCCGTTTTCGCTGGCAGAGCACTCGGGCCACCACAGGCGCCCCCCCCGACACAAGTGACATCATGCTGGCCACCGCCCACCCCGGCCCCCTGAGCTCAAACACAACCCGGATGCGGCCCTCAATGAAATCAAGTTTGACACCCCTGATTTAGAAGTACAAAAAAAGATTCTGAGACTCTAGAAAGAGTGCAGAGAAGAGCACCAAAGATCGTTATGGGACTGGAGGCTAAACCATACCATGAAAGATTGAGACAACTGGATATGTCTAGCCTAAAAGGGATAAGAATTGGGGGGCGGGGGGGACGACATGATAGCAGCCTTCTAGTACTTGAGGGGCTTTCAGAGAGAAGAGGGGATTGGCCTTTTCTCCAAAGCACTTGAAGGCAGAACAAAAAATAACAAGATAGAAACCTATCTTGGAGGAGAGATACAGCATAGAACTAAGGAGAAATTTCCTGACAGTGAGAACAATTCATCAAGGGAACGGCTTCCCTCCAGAAGTTGTGGGTGCTCCATCACTGGAGGTTTTTAAAGAAGAGATTGGACATTTGTCTGGAATGGGATTTGTCTCCTGCTTGAGCAGGGGGTTGGACTAGAAGACCTCCGAGGTCCCTTCCATCTCTGTTCTTCTATGTTCCATGTTTTTTCTCACCAATTTGACCTATGTCATGGAATTAATTAATTAATTAATAAGTCCCAACAGGGCAGGTCCAGGAGAAGGCGGCTTTAGGAAGGAGATAATTCTTTTTAGATTTTTTGGGGGGAGTGCTTGTCCCTGTGGTCACCAAGTAATCAACCAGAAGCAGGTTCTTCATTCTTTGCCCTTTCTTTTTAACTTTCGGCCTTCAGGTGTCTTCAAGGGCTCATCCTTCTCCGTCGAGAGTCTGCACTCCATTAACAGCTTCTCTATTACTAGAAATGCCATTCCCTGATTTCAGATGAGATTAGGGATCAACCTCAAGGCCTGTTACCTTGGGAACTCCTTCGGCTGCTGCCTGGACCCCTTGACTATTCAGGGATGAAGAACTATATTTGACAAAGAAGAACAACCTCCCCCTATGCCCGAAAAGTTTTCGATCAGTTTGTGCTGCCTGTTGTTCTTCTTCTTCTTCTTCTTGTGCCATATCCGTCATCGGACGTTGGCGATCATCTTGGCCATCCTATTTTTATCAACAGCCGCATGAAAAAGTGCTGTTGGGATTTGTCCCTTAAATTTTGAAGCCGTGATGTTCTTCTCCTGCCTGGACCTCGTTTGCCTTCAATCTTTCCCTGGAGGATTAAGTGCCGTATTTTTCCGGGTGTCGCATCCCATGTCCGAAATATTCAAACTTTTGCTTTTTTATGATTTTTATGATTTCCCTTGGCTTTCCCAGGTGGCTTATCACCTCCTCGTTTCTGATTTTGTCAACCCAGCTTATACGTAACAGCCGCCTGTAAATCCACATTTCAAATGCTTCTAGTCTCTTATAGTGGCTTTCTGTCCAGAGACCAACTCTCCACTCCGTAGAGCAGGATAGAAAAGATGTAGCATCTGACAAGCCTGATTTTCAATCTTAGGCTTATGCCGTGACTGCAGAAGACCTTTCTCATTTTGAAGAATGCTGTTTGAGCTTTCTCTATCCTTGTCTTTACTTCAGTGGTCATGCCCCAGCATATTCAGTGGTCATGTTCCAGTTCTAACATATGCCTATGTCTAACCTGGACATTAACCTCACCATCGACACAAAAGCTACGAGTGGCGCAAAGACCCATGGGAAGATACAAGCTCAGCATCACAAGACAAGATAGAAAGAACTGCACGTGGATTAGAGAACAAACGAAAATATACGATGCCATCAAGAGAGTAAAAGAATGGAAATGAAAATGGGCTGGTCACATAGCAAGAAGAACTGAGGGCAGGCAGGTGGGCCAAGGCAGTCGTAGAATGGATCCCACTGGATCAAAAGCATCCACGAAAGAGACCTAAAACAAGATGGAGCGACAACATTAGCAAATTCAGGCTGTCCTCAACTTACAATGGTCTGTTTAGTGACCGTTCAAAGTTACAACATCACTGAAAAAAGTGACTTACGACCGTTTTTCACACTAATGACAACTTTAGCATCCCCATGGTCACATGATCAAACTTGGCAGCTGACTTATATTTACGACGGTTGCTGTGTCCCGGGGTCATGTGATCCCCTTTTGCTCTGACAAGCAAAGTCAATGGGGAAATCTTTCACTTAACAACCCTGTGACTGATCTACCAACTGCAGTGATTCAGCTTAACAACTGTGACGAGAAAAGTTGTAAAACGGGACAAAACTCACTTAACAAATGGTTCACTTAGCAACAGAAATGTGGGGCTCAATTTTGGTCGTAATTTCAGGACAAATTGCAGGCCTGATTTGCAAAGGAAAGCTCAGGACCGTTATTGGTTGGAAACATGCGGAAGACGCTTTCATCCTGCAGTGGATAGACCATGGCTAGAATGTTGACAATGATTTGACTAAGATAAATACCGGTAATTCCCAATAAACACCATGCCGAAAAGCAACACGGATTCTTTATCTCTTTACTCCCAGCCAGCAGATTAAAAAGTAGATTTACTTTCCTGACGCACAGATGCTTATTTTGAAGGGGAAAGTTTGAGCAGAGAAAGAAGAATTGGCAAAGCAAGAGACACAGGTGAGGTGAGCTTAGGCAGCCCCCAAGCAACATTGGGCACTGGGTTAGATTTGAATGCCAGGGCAGATGGGGGCTACCCCAGCCCATCTTCCCCTGCTCTCCCACCCCCCCAAAAAAACTCCCCGCACATAAGCATGGCTCTCGCTCAACCGTCAGGCAAAACCACAATGACTTTGAGGGTTACGACTGGTGAAATGACGTGGCAGCTGGCTGGGAAGATGGCACCATTCCCAAGTTCTTGGAAAGGGAGGGGAATGAAAATAAAAAAAAAAATCAGGACTGCTGGGGAATGATGTTCAGCAGAGGTTGAAAAAGGAAAGAAAAAAGGGAGGGAGGGAGGGAGGGAGGGAGGGAGGAAACACCGTTTTTAAAGCCAAATAAAGGCCAGATTGCCCATTAAACTTAGCCCTCCACAGTTGGGGAATCCCCACTGGTTCTTCTACAAAGGTTTACACCTGGGTGGTGTAATAAAGACAGCAACATCTCCAACAACAACTGAATCCACAGGGTCGCTTTATTGGGAGCCGACGGAAGGCAGGTAGTCCTCGACTTACAACAGTTCGTTTAGTGACCGTTACAGCATCACGGAAAAAAGTGACTTAAGACCGTTTTTCACACTTATGACCGTTGCAGTATCCCCCATGGTCACGTGATCGAAATTCGGAAGCTTGGCAATTGATTCATATTTATGATGGTTGCAGTGTCCCGGGGTCACACGATCCCCTTTTGCAATCTGCAGACAAGTAAAGCCAATAGGGAAGCCGGATTCACTTAACAACCGGGTTGCTAATTTAACAACTGCAGTCAATCACTTAACAAAAGGTGGCAAGAGACATTGTAAAACGGGGCAAAGCTCACTGAACAAATTTCTCGCTTAGCAACATTAATTTTGGCCTCCATTGTGGTCGTAAGTCAAGGACTATCTGTATCACAAATAGACTATTGGTTTGGGATCTACAGAGCCCTTTAGAAAGCCAGATGAGGCATAAGGTCAGGAGAGAGGGAGAAGAAACAATGGAACGGCTTCCCTCCAGGAGTTGTGGGTGCTCCATCACTGGAGGTTTTTAAGAAGAGACTGGACAGCCACCTGTATGAAAGGGGGATGGACTAGAAGACCTCCAAAGTCCTTTCCAGCTCTATTCTGATTGAAATGGTATAGGGTCTCCTGCTTGTGCAGGGGGCTGGACTAGAAGACCTCCAAGGTCCCTTCCAATTCTATTATTCGGAGGAGGAGGAGGAGGAGGGGAGGGTCTCCTACCTGAGCAGAGAGTTGGACTAGAAGACCTCCAAGGTCCCTTCCAACTCTATTATTCGGAGGAGGAGGAGGAGGAGGAGAGGAGGGTCTCCTGCTTGAGCAGGGGGTTGGACTAGAAGACCTCCAAGGTCTCTTCGATTTCTATTATTCAGAAGAGGAGGAGAGGGTCTCCTGCTTGAGCAGAGGGTTGGACTAGAAGACCTCCAAGGTCCCTTCCAGCTCTATGATTCCACGAAAACTAAAAACCAAACCTATGTTCAGCGGTGGCCATCAGGTCTGAAGTTTAGACTCAAAAACGGAGTTCACACCACTTACTGGACTAACCTGGAATGAGATTTAGTTACAGCTAGTTCTCAACTTACCCCCATTCTTCTAGTGACTGGTTCACTGAAAAAGTCCCATGACTGTTTTTCATACTTATGACCGTTACAGCTTCCCCATGGCCACCTGATCAAAATTTGGAGGATTGGCAACTGACCTGAATTTATGACAGTTGCAGAGTCCCGGGGTGTGTGTGTGTGTGTGTGTGTGTGTGTGTGTGTCCCATGATCACCACTTGTAACCTTCCCAGCTGGCTTCTGACAAGCAAAGTCAATGGGGGAAGGAAGACTCTCTTAATGACCGCATGTTTCACTTACCAACTTCAACCGATTCACTGAACCACCATGGCAAAGAAGGTTGCAAAATGAGGCACAGCTCCCTTAACAACTGTCTTGCTTGGCGACAGAAATTTTGGTCCCAACTGTAGTCGTAAGTCGAAGACCCCACCAAAATCATGTTTGCAGGCCGAGTGTCATGTTTGACTCGCTACAAAGCGAGTTTAGCAAAAAGAACTTTTTTTTTTCTGAGCAGACCAAAGATGGAAGGGTTTCTGGCAAAACAAGGCTCACACATAGACAGCGGTGACATCTCTCCTTTCCCCACCTCAATAAATGCTGAAGAGCAAAGCACAGCGATTACATTAAAGGCAGATTTTATGGTGAGCGAATTGCCGGTATGGGCTGTAGGTATCAACTTTCTGGGACAAAGGAACAAAGGCCAGTCCTCATGTCTAGAAACAGGAAAGCACCGGATGCCCCCTTCCCAACCCCCCCCCAATTGCTTTTTCAAAAGAAGGGCTTGCCATGAAAGTGTGAAAATGGACATTGCACCAATTAAACCCTCAAGTTCTCAGAAGCGAATTGCGCCTGGGTGGAAAAGGGTTCAAAAGGCTTGGCTTCCCAGCCCTCTCCGTCTTTCTCAGTCCACCACGTCCTAGGGCCCTCTTTCCGTCTCCGTGTAAACCCTCCAAGCTTCCGTGAAACATCTGCTTGATCAATGGCCACCCCGTTTGGCGGCGGAGAGGGTCGGGGGTGCCAGCCGCGGCTGCCAAGAGGGGAGGCTAGAACGAGGCTTGCATCAGCTCGGAAGAAGAACCGTCCAACTGGCCCCCTTCCCTTCTCGGCAGCCCCGACAAAAACAAGACTGGGCTTTCGAGAGACCGATTTCAACATCCATTGTTTTGCAAGAAAGCTGGGCGGGAAGAGAAAGCCACAAAGGGCAGCGCCCGAGCGCTTCTAAAATGAGAAGTGCAGACGGGAGGAAGCGCCCGCTGCCACGCTGCCACAACAGACGTTGGATCAACAAGGCCAAAAGTCAAAAGGAGCCCTGGGCATCGCTCCTGATTGCCGCTTCAAGTCCGACCTCGGCATCCCTCCCTCACCCCTCGCCTTGTTGTGGAACACAAAGGGGAAAAACAGTGGGTCCCCGGAGCCTCACACAAAGGAAACAAACCCTGTGTTTGTAAAGCTGAGGTCTCCCTCAAGTCCCTCGGTTCCTGGCAACAACACCTGAGTTAACAAGGTGCCACGGCTGGGTTCCCATAACACGCCGTGTATCCACCATTGTAACTGTGAAACACGGTCCTAAGTCACATTTTTTCAGGGCCGTTGTAACTTTGAATGGTCACTAAGTGAACTATTGTAAGCTGAGGACTACCTGTACCAGAGTTGGAAGGGACCTTAGAGGTCTTCTAGTCCCACCCCGTTGAAGCAGGGGACTCTATACCACTCTGGACAAATGGCTGTCCAGTCTCTTCTTGAAAAACCGTTCTTGAAGTATGGTTGCAGGAATTGAGTATGCATCTTCATCATCATCATCATCATTCTAGCCATGTTCTATCCATGGCAGGATGAAGGCCTCTTCCGCATATTTCCAACCAAGATAGTCCTGAGCTTTCCTTTGCCAATTGGGTCCTCCATACTTGCTGATGTCTTCGATCCCTCTTGCTTTAGGTCTCTTTCATGGATGCTTTTTAATCCAGTGGGATCCATTCTATGACTGCCTTGGTCCCCCTGCCATCTGTTCTTCTTGCTATGGGACCAACCAGTTTCCGTTTCAATTCTTTTATTCTCTTGATGGCATCGTATAATTTCGTTTGTTCTCTAATCCACGTGCAGGTTTTCTTATCTTGTCTTCCCATGGTCTTTGTGCCACTCATAGTTTTTGCAGGGGTGAAATCCAATTTTTTTTACTACCGGTTCTGTGGGCGTGGCTTGGTGGGCGTGGTGTGGCTTGGTGGGCGTGGCTTGGTGGGCATGGCTTGGTGGGTGTGGAAGGATACTGCAAAATCCCCATTCCCTCCCCACTCCTGGGGAAAGGATATTGCAAAATCTCCATTCCCTCCCCACTCTGGGACCAGCCAGAGGTGGTATTTGCCGGTTCCCGAACTACTCAAAATTTCCCCTACCGGTTCTCCAGAACCTGTCAGAACCTGCTGAATTTCACCCCTGGTCGGTTGTGAGGTTAGTGTCCATGTTTTGCTGGCATATGTTAGAGCAGGTGGCACACACTGATCGAAAACTTTTCGGGCATAGCGAGCGAGAGGTTGTTCTTGAAAATTACGTTTAGCTTGCCGAATGCCTGGCAACCACATTCAACCCACCCTTCAATGTCCTTTATTGTATCACCTTCCGCTGAGATCCGTTGGCCAAGGTATATGTAGTAGTTTACTACCTCTTGTTCTTTTCCAGATATAAAAATGTTTCTTTCTTTGGTGAATTTATTAAACACTAGCTGATACCCATGCTTCGCTACGAAACTATGTGATGGGGCTTGATAAATTGACACTTAAAGCTTGAAAATTAATCAGTAGTTAATTAATCAGTAGTTAAAAAAAGGACTGTATTATTTTGTTAGAGACGGTAAGCTAAGTTTCTGTTACAGATGAAGACATTATTTGCATAGCATAGACTTTAAATTCGTCCCTCAGATAAATTGCTCAGGACCTCCCTGTAAACAACATTCCTGGTTTTGCTCTCTGGCTGGAAGATGACCAGGCTGTCAGGTGAACTGACTCTGGAGCATGCCACATAGAACTGGCCATGGGAGAAACAGGCAGCTTCCCTTACTTGTGTTTTCCTAATCCCATCTGTAAATCTTTTCCTGTGTTTTTTGCCTCTTTTCCCTTTAACTGGTGTTACAGTAGAAGGAACAGATCCGTCTGAACTGAGGCGGAAAATAAGGGGGAAAAAATCTGTCTCTGCCTACCAGCATCCATCTGGCTAGGTGGCTTAGCTCAACTGTTCTGTAGGAAAGCTGCTTGCTGCTGTGAAAGCAAAAGCGAAACTGAAACTCCTCTGCTTATGTTTTGCATTTGGATCAGATTTCTTTTCAGGTGGGGAGGGGGGAGTAGAACTCCTTAGCATCAGAGCTTGTTAATATTAATATAAGAAATACTCATGCTGCGATGGTCATTTTGAAAAATCCTTTCTTAGTGAGCACCTAGAAGCCAAGAGGAACATACTGGCAAATTTCAAGTTTGTAGGCTTTACGGTTCTGGAGATTTCGTGATTAATGTGTGAGTGGTTTTCGCTTTTATATATATAGATAACTTAGCTCTTTTTCGGGTTTATTTTGAAGCCCAATGTTTCTCCTGCTTTGTGAAGCTCTTGTATGTGTCTTGGTAGCTGTTCTGGGTCTTGTGAGAAGAGAACAACATCATCTGAGTAGGTCTAGTTCCCCCAGCAAAACTGAACCTAAATAATCTGACTTTGTTGGGGTCCGTTCTCACAAATTCCACCCATCTCAGTCCCCTCTCCGTAAAATGAAAAGGAACAATCGACCCCACCTCATTCCTGTAAGGATTAACACGAGGTCTGCAGGCTACATGTTTTCCCAAAGTTGGCGTAAAGTGGGGTTTATTATTATTTTTTTAACCGGTTTGTTAATCTATCAGAAACATCCAACTCAAATTTCACATCCGAGTTTCAACTCTAAACGCCTGAATCTGAGATAGCTTATTCTCCCATCTCCCACGAGCTTAAAAAGAAAGAAAAGTTTTAGGATAAAAAAAAATAAAAATAAAAAAAAATAAAAAAAAGTTTTAAGATGGGAAAGCTATTTTAGGCTCGGCAGTTGAGCTGTTTAAAAATAACTGCAATTCAACATCCCGGCTTTATTGCAAACACGGTTCCCTAATGCCAGAATAAATCACAGCTCCATGGCTC
>QLTV01004221.1:160424-173473 GCA_003457575.1 Thermophis baileyi
CCACACCCGCCACTTCCCCTCCCCCCTCCAAAATAATCATTTCTGTAGAACTGAAGGGAGGGAGGGATCCACAAAGGCTGTTCCTTTTTCTGTGTCTCTCATTTCACAAGATTACCCCAAGGCACTGCTTAAAAAAAAAAAAGGAGGAGAAAAAAAAAAAAGAATTGACACAGTACTTGCTTCTGTTCTGAGGAAATAGATCAGGAGCCCCCAAACTTGGCAACTTTTAAGACTTGTGGACTTCAACTCCCAGAATTCTCCAGCCGAAGTCCACAAGTCTTAAAGTTGCCAAGTTTGAAGACCTCTGAAATAGATTCTCTCCCCCCCTCCACCAAAAATGTCCCAGTTTGCTAAAAAACAAAACAAAAAAAAAACTATTCAACATTCCACTTTGACACAGAAGAATTAGTCCAACTTTACAAAAGTACCCAGGAAAAATGGCTTTCCCAAACGATCCGCTACACCACAGGTGGTCCTCGACTTACGAGCACAACGGAGGCCAACATTTCTGTTGCTAAGTGGGACAGTTGTGAAGTGAGCTTTGCCCCGTTTTACGACCTTTCTTGCCACGGTTGCTAAGCGAATCGTTGCAGTTGTTAAGTTAGTCACACGGTTGTGAAGCGAATCTGGCTTTCCCCGTCGACTTTGCTCGTCAGACGGTCGCAAAAGGGGATCACGTGACCCCGGGACACTGACACCGTCATAAATGTGAGTCAGTTGCCAAGCATCTGAACTTCGATCGCATGATCATGGGGATGCTGCAAGTGTGAAAAACGTCACTTTTTTCAGTGCCGTTGTAACTTTGAATGGTCACTAAATGAACTGTTGTAAATCGAGGACTACCTGTATTCCAAAACTAATCTTATTTAGTTACTGCATGTATAGCCCACCTTCTAGTACAGGTAACCCACAACTTTCAACCTTTCATTTAGCAACCGTTCAATGTCACGAGACGACCCTGAAAAGTTATTTATGACCAGTTCTTGCACTTATGACCGTTGCAGCATCTCCAATCGCCTGATCAAAATTTGAATATTTGACAACTGGCTGAATTTACAACCGTTGCAGAATCCCAGGGTCATGTGATCCGCCACTTGCAACCTTCCCAGCTCGCTTCTGACAAGCAACGTCAATGCTTAACAACCCTATGATTCGCTTAACAACTGTGGTAATAAAAGGTTGTAACATTAGGCACACTTAGCTTAACAACCATCTTGCTTATCAACAGAAATTCTGGTCCCAACTGTGGTCATAAAAAACTAATCAAGGAGAGACGCAACCTGGAATTGAGGAGAAACTTCCTAACAGTGAGGACAATTAGCCAGTGGAACAGCTTGCCACTGGAAGTTGTGGGTGCTCTAACACTGGAGGCTTTTAAGAAGAAGACTGGAAAGTCACTTGTCTGAACTGATATAGAATCTCCTGCTTGAGCAGGGGGTTGGACTAGAAAACCTCCAAGGTCCCTTCCAGCTCTATTCTGATTATTATTATAATTTGAGCACTGCCTGCATGGTTTTGAAGACAGCACATGCGGTTACTCCCTTCATTTTCTCTTCACAACAGGCTTAAGAGGTACATTGGGGCCAGGAGTAGCGACTTCCAAAAGCGTTCCCTGTATGTATTACTACATTTCGGAAAAGCATTGCCACTTTTGCAGCCTAAAATTATCTGCCCGCATCCACAGCTTGGGGACTACAAGGCAGCCAGCACGGGCCACCACATGACGGCTTCCTCTGGAGCACATGATGCTGGGGAAAGGCCGAGTTACCCCCTCCAAATCCGAGAATGTGCGCGCACACGGTGCCATGTGCCAACAGGTGGGAGAGACCCTGCACCGCTCGGTTTTGGAAGGCCTCCAGGTTAAAGCGGCACCCCCAATGTTAAGACAGCCGTTGCCTTGCCCCACGTGAAGGGGCCGGCTCAGCAGCCAAACCAGCTTCTGTTTCAATGTCTGCACTCTGGAGCGGTTAAGATGGCTTGATTCACAAAGGAGACTCAAGCAGATTCTCTTAGAGACAGTAAAATGAGGAACACGCTAAATGAGGAGAGCTCCAACCGACAAAGCAGAAGAGCAGCCAGGGATCTGTTTGGCACAATTGCGGCTACATTCGCCAATCCTCCCGTGCGAGGGACATCCTTTTATATCCTAACTACAGACAACTCCATTGTTTGGGGGAATTGGGGCAACCCTTTCAAAGAAAGGGACATCTGGCAAGGCAAGATCTGAAACCAGAAGTGGGGGGGGGGAGGTGGGGGGAGGGGAGGGGAAGAGGCACTTGCTTTAAAAATGCAAATAAAATTATAGGGGGGGGGGGGGGGGGGGGGGAGTCGGGGGGGGGGGGGGGGGGGGGGGGGGGGGGGGGGGAGGGGAAGAGGCACTTGCTTTAAAAATGCAAATAAAATTATAGGGTGTTTTCAGCACCACATGGTGAGAGGAGCAGTTTTCGAAAACGGCAGAAGATCCGTCTATTTGTGTCTTGGCTGCTACCCAAGAGGAGAGAGAGAGAGAGAGAGAGAGAGAGAGAGAGACCGATTTGGAAGCCACAAAAGACACTTTGGGGTGGGGGGGGGGGGGGGATCTTTCGGCGATCAAGCTCAGGGAGGGAGATAGCACGCCGACCGATCCCGTGGTGTTTCGAACAGCCTGCAAAGTTTTCACAAATTCCGACTAAATCACAGGGCTTGTGTTCGCCTCTCACATTTATTTTGACCTTTCGTCCCAAATTAGGATTCTAGGCTGGGGGATGCGGGTGGGGGGGGGGAAGAATAAAGAAAAAAAAATTCTGGCTCTTAATTGGAACTAGCACCCTCCCCCCCAAAAAATAATAATCACGTGGTAGGATGAATTCATAAAACTTCCCCAAGAACCTACACATTTATTTGCAAGGCTGAAGAAAAAAGCTACAGTCTGGATAGCCATGCCCACCCTCCCTTCTGATTCCCCCCCACCCCAAAGAGCTCTCTCTGGAAAACCCAGAAACCAAGCATCAAACCCACAGTTCCCTCCAAATCCCCCCTCCCCCAAGAAAGTCTACGCCACAATACACAACTCGCATCTCACAGCCCAAGAGCTGGACTGTCTTCCCTTAGATCCAGCCCCCCCCCAAAACCCTCCTTAAAACAAAGACACCCCCCCCAAAAGAAGCGGAACTAACCTTCAAGATGTTTTCTTTCTTCCGATCGGTTTTAGATCTGGCCAAAGATTCTATCCGAGACATAATCCAGCCTTGGAGAGGATTGGATTGGGTCTCCCGCTAGCTTAGGAAGGATGGCAGGAGGAGTTTTGGGCATCCAAAGAACAAAAAACGGGAGGAAAAATAGCGGTGAGGAGTGGATGAATGAAGTTCTCTCTCTCCTTGAAAAACCGAGAGAAAGAGAGAGAGAGAGAGAGAGAGAGAGAGAGAAAGGAGACCCCTTCCAGGCTTGCCCTTCCTTTGTACAGCCAACTCACAAGCAGGAAGTTAACTAGCCATGCTCAAAACTAAAACTTGGATTATTCAAACGGCTTTGCTCCTCCTCTCAGAGGAGGAGGAGGAGGAGGAGGAGGAGGAGAAACCCCCTGTTCTTACACCACCTTGAAAAGAGCGAGGCAAACAAGGGCTGTCCTGTTCCAGAAGTAGAGCAGATTGCATCAGAAACAGAGCTTGGAGGGACCCAGTTTCCGGGATCCAGTGGTTTTCCAGGATTCCTTCTCACGTTGCAACGATGCTCCTACTCGGAGCAGCCGGAGTCTCCAAGGCCGGAGAAGAGCAATTCGGTAGCAGCACAACGAGACCACCGCCGCCGAGGAAATGCAGAAATGCAGCACCTTCCCAGTTGTCCGTGGCCGCTCTACAGGATAGGCCCCCGAGGATCCCCCGGGGAACTTCAAAAAGCAGCCGTGTGATTCGTGGCACCCTGTTGCACAGCCAAGGGACGCTCTTCCACAGCTGCCCAGGACAGAGGCACACAATCACACACACAGACACACACTCGCCAAGCGTCTAACAGCCAGAGGGAAGCGATCGCACGGCACACTTTCATTGTTCACGTCCTAGAAGCAAGACGCAAGCACCCGAGCAACTCTGAGATCACGGTCATACTTTGTGAAAGCAGATGCTGCGGCAGTCCCCGTGGGGTCGGGGTTAAAAACAAACGAGCTCTGGGTTCAAATCCTCAGCCTGTCAAGCGGCCAGCTACAGCTTCTCAAGCTAAACTACCCTACAAGCAAGCACATATCATTTGAGCTCTTGGTATTAAAAATGATGGAACTGAAGGAAAAGTTCCTGAAAAAGTCGTGGTAGCTACTCGCCGAATACCGGATACAGAAAACAACTTGAAGACATTAACAAATGACACTTTTGACACGCAACACCAGCATTTCACACCTGGCAGTCTTCTAAAATTCCAGATAACTGACTGGCATGAGTACAGGTAGCCCTTGACTTACAACAGTTCGTTTAGTGACTGTTCAAAATTACAACGGCACTGCAAAAAGTGACTTATGACCGTTTTTCACAGTTACGACTTTTGCAGCAACCCCATGGTCATGTGATCAAAATTCAGATGCTTGGCAACTGATTCATACTTATGACCGTTGCTGTGTCACGTGATCCCCATTTGCGACCTTCTGCGACCAAGCAAAGTCGATGGGGAAGCCAGATTCATTTAACAACCATGTTACTAACTTAACAACTGCAGCGATTCCCTTAACAACTGTGGCAAGAAAGGTCGTAGAACAAGCAAAACTCACTTAACAAATGTTTCACTTAGCAACAGAACATTTGGGCTCAATTGTGGACGTAAGTCGAGGACTACCTGCACAGAGGTCAAGAGAACCTGTTGACATCTGCTCTTCCCCATGGTGCAATTAGTAAGCCAAACCAAGATGGGATGTTGGGAAATTGTCCCATGAAGCTCCTGGCTTGTTGCTCCCTCAACAGGCCACAATCATGAACTAAAGATTGATTTAGACCCCAGATTTATGACCCCAGTCAAAACAGAACCGGCTAACCCAGCTGTCGCACTCCCGAGTATGGGGCATTGCAACTCCTATACTGTATGTTCCCAACCACGGCGGCTAAAGCGCAACACATCTGGCAAAGCTAGAAAGGCTGAGATGAAGCAAAGGGTTGGAGGAGCAAGAGAGAAATAACTGATTGTAACCATCATCCTTCGGAAATGAGATTCTGGGCAATTCTGGCCATCTTGCAAAGACACTATGAGGAAATCCATTTGCTCCTGGCAGGACTCCCTTTCATGCTAATGGGAACTACTCAGAAACCCTTCGAAGCAGAACATACAAAAACAGAACAGTGTCTCTTAGACTGGACCGCCATCTGTCAGAAATGGTGAAGGGTTTCCTGCTTGGGCAGGGGGTTGGACTAGAGGATCTACAACAGAGGTGGGTTCCTACCGGTTCGGACCAGTTCTATAGAACCGTTAGTAACGTGGCGGCGTGGGTTGCTGGAACCGGTAGCGACCCACGCCTGCCACGCTCCCGAGCCGGTTCTCTCAGCGGTGCCATAGGCACCGCCATCTTGTTTTTTGCTTCTGCGCATGCACAGCTTTTTTTTTGTACTGCGCATGCGCGTGCGCGAAGCGTGCGTGCACCCACGACCCGCCCGCGCATCGCATCCCTGAGCGAACCGGCAGTAAGAAAATCCGGAACCCACCCCTGATCTACAAGGTCCCTTCCAACTCTGTTATTCTGTTCGGTTCGGTTCTAGTCTCAGCCACTTTAAGATGGATTATACTAAGGAGTATAATCCAGGAGTATTATTAAGGTGTAAGTATAGTAAGCTATACTTACTATAGCCCTTATTAAGACCACACCTGGAAAACTGCATCCAGTTTTGGTCACCACATTACAAAAAAAGATGTTGAGACTTTGGAAAAAGTGAAGAGAAGAGCAAAACTAAGACGATTAAAGGCCTGGAGACTAAAACATATGTAGAATGGTTGCAGGATTTGGGTATGGCCAGTCTAGAGAAAAGAAGGACTGGGGGGGGGGACATGAGGAGCCACAGAGAAGAGGGGGGGGTCAATCTATTTTCCAAAGCACCAGAAGGCAGGGCAAGAAACAATGGATGGAAACTAATCAAGGAGAAGCAACCTGGAATTAAGAAGAAATTTCATGACAGTGAGGACAATTAACTAGTGAACAACTTGCCTCCAGAAGTTCTGGGTGCTCCATCACTGGAGGCTTTTAAGAAGAGACTGGACAGTCACTTGTCTGGAATGGCACAGGGTCTCCTGCTTGAGCAGGGAGTTGGACTAGTAGACCTCCAAGGTCCCTTCCAGCTCTATTCTGATTGATTGATTGATTGATTGATTGAAGATGTCAGGACTTCAACACCCAGACTTCCCCAGCCAGCAAATAGCTAAGATTGAGAAACACCGAAAAGAGGGTTATTCAAGTTGGGCTGTTGGCCATGAGATCTTCTCAGCAACAATATCAAAATGGATCACCGCTTTTTTCTGCTCAGATTCCATTGCTAGAATTTTCTTGATGGTCTTCCACCCAAATACTAAATAAGTAAAAAATGAATTTTTTTTCATTTCTGGATTCAATGTTGGTCAGATGCTGAGACAATTGGACTACGTAGAGTGGATTGGTCTGTTCCCCAGTGTGGCTACCCTTTAAAGCTAGTGAGCACAAGTGGGATTTTTAAATCCCATCGTAACCATTACTGTAGGATGGCTGCTGGGGGCTTCTTCATTCTATAATGGTTGCCATTTAACCAAAATGGCACAATATATTCCTACCATCCCAACTTTCCGTTGTCTTTTTTTCCTGGATGAGCAGACACATCTGCAAACCACATGTTCCATTGTTTTCATTCTCTAAGAATGCCACCAACATTCACATGGGAACATAAAGAATACTTTTTTGTGTGGCATTTAAATATTACTAAAACGCATGGACGCACCCATGCTGTTTTCTTGGAAACGCTACGTAAGAGGTTGCCTTTCCTGTCTCCTGGAATATCCCCAGTCTAACCTATAGCTGTGGGATTTCCTGGTAATTTTCCATCCAGGTTCTAACTAGGTCTGATGTTGACAAGGTTTTTGGAGATGAAAACCCTGCAGATATGGGACCAGGGCCTTCAGAATTGAGGGGAGGGATTTGCAGGCATCTTAGAAAACTATAGGCACCCCATTCCTAGGTTAGAGAGCTCATAGACACACATCCTTCGCAAACATCGAACTGGCAACATGAAACCTTCTGAGCAAAACACCCTGGTCCATCTAAGGTAGACAAACCATCTAGACTCAAAGGCTGGTTATCACAGACATAATTGGACATATCTAGTTCCTGCAGTCTTTCATCATAGAGTTTAGCCTCCTGTCCCCAAATCATCTTTGTTGCTCTTCTCTGCACTCTTTCTAGAGTCCATTGAATATATCTATTCAGAGAATGCAGTTGTCACCTCAGGTCCGTCAATTAAACCAACTTCAAACATAGCTTTATTTATATTGTTGAAAAGGTAATTTGAAGAGCCTGGCAAAAAATGGAACTGGATTTTAGAAAACAGAATAGCAGATTCACTGTCTACCTCACCACAGAAGGGTTTACCCCAATTAATCAATTAATTAATAATTCCTGTCCCGTTATTTTTTCCCAGAACCCTTTATTCTGTTAAAATTTAATCTGAACCAACTGTCTCTAATCACCTGAAGGACAAATTCTAGAATATGTAAAGGCAGACAATGACCTCTTGAAGCATAAACGAAGCGTGTCCTTCTCCTTCAGCACATTTAACACTCTTAAACTTAAGGTCTTCAGAATCAGAATTGCAAGCAAGCTAGAAGTCTCAAAGGTGTTTTCTTTTGTTTTTGAAAAGACAGCTGGACTGATGTTTTTGAGGAAGAAGAAGAAAAAGAAGTTTTGCTTCGCATCCAGGAAGCTTCATCAGTTGTACTGGATGGTGGGTGAGATGGAAGGACAGGCTACGACTTACGACCACAATGGAGCCCAAAATTTCTGTTGTTAAGTGAGATATTTGTTAAGTGAGTTTTGCTCCATTTTACGACCTTTCTTGCCACAGCTGTTAAGCGAATCACTGCTGTTGATTAGTAACCCGGTTGTTAAATGAATCTGGCTTCCCCACTGACTTTGCTTGTCAGAAGGTCGCAAAAAATGTGATCACCTGCCCTTGAGACACAGCAACGGTCATAAATATGAGCCAGTGGCCAAGCGTCTGAATTTTGATCACATGACCATGGGGATGTTGCAAAGGTCGTAAGTGTGAAAAACGGTCCTAAGTCAATTTTTTCCAGTGCCGTTGTAACTTTGAACTGTCACTAAACATACTGTTGTAAGTCGAGGACTACCTATATCTGCCCATCCCCCCCCCACCCGCCACCATCCAGTACAACTGATGAAGCTTCCTGGTTGCAAAACATCTTTTTCTTCTTCTTCCTCAAGAAATCAGTCCGGTTGCCCTTTTTTTTAAAAAAACAACAACAACACCACCAAACCATCTTTGAGACAACTATGACCTGGATGGCTGAGAATCTCCATAGACATGAAACCAGCTAGAATTTCCCCACTACCTAAACAATTGTAACCTTCATCCACAACGAACAATTTGTGCACCTCCTCAACCACCGCTGGTCTATTTGCCACTTGCATTGTGGAACAAGCATCACAACTTACCGGAGCTCAACATTTACCGGAAAGTTTTCAGATGGTGATGCCAAAGTTTCTTGGCTTCCAGCCTCGCTATTATTTTCCAAATTAGGACAAACTGGAGCTAACTGGAAGAGACTGGATCTTCTCCACCAAGCAAAGCAACTGGACTTTCCCTACTGCTAGGTGATGTGAGATCAAAATCTCCAGTCCCCACAAGGCTCACCCCACTGCAAAGGCTCTGGCCATTCATGCAATGGGAATTTCCTTCTCATTGAGTTTCCAGGTCAATCATTGACTGAGGTCGAGCCAAGTCCAGTAGGCTCTAAACAGCTGTTACAGGCTGGGTCCCACAGCCTGTTTTGGGTGAGTTTCCCCCCCCCCTTTTAAAATCCACATCAAGGTCACATATCCATTAGCTCTTATCAGAGTATCTTGTGCTCAGATTTACTGCTTTAAAAAAACAACAACAACAGAGAAGAGTGGCTGAGAAGTCAAGGAAGATATTCAAGCTAGAGCCAAAAGGGACAAATCTAATGGAAATATTACATCCTCTCCTACTCTCTTGGCTTCCTGGAAAGGCAGAAAAACATGGCTCTGTGGTCTTGCTTGGGGCTCACAGATCGGAATGGGACATCTCGCCGCAACCAACTCACCACGGCCATTGTACCATGGCCAACCTGGCGTGGCCACCTCGTCGTGGCTATCTCACTGCGGCCAACTCGCCACGGGACAATTCCAAGCAGGATAACTCAACGCGATGTATATTATCCACCACTGTTCCTTCAACATTATTTCCATACACCAAAATGGAAATAATAGCAATAGCACTTAGACTTATATACCGCTTTACAGCCCTCTCTAAGCGGTTTACAGAGTCAGCCTCTTGCCCCCCCCAACAATCTGGGTCCTCATTTTACCCACCTCGGAAGGATGGAAGGCTGAGTCAACCTTGAGCCTGGTGAGGTTCGAACTGCCAAATTGCAGGCAGCCGGCAATCAAATAATGTAGAAAAACCAGTGGCAGATTAACATTTTATCGCGTTATCCCACGTGAATTGTCCCATGGCGAGTTGGCTACGGCAAGTTGTCCTAACCCCCCCCCCGATGCGCACAGAGCCATGGGGCTAGTTAGCCCCTTGAAAGGCCTTGCCCCGCCTTTTAAGCAATTTTTAACATTCCTTGCCCCTTTTCAGTTTTGTTTTCATGCTTTTCTATTTTTTTATTCTACACTGCCCAGAGTTCCTTTGTGGGGGAGATGGGCGTTCATCAATATCATAAAAAAAGAAAAAGTAAAATAAATGTCATGCCTCTTCCTGACTTTTCTCCACAACAGCTATGGAAAAGGCAAAACTGGAGGGAGGGAGCAGGCAATGGAAGATTCCAACTGATGATGGGCTGCAGAAACCAGCCTCCCTTTGATATGGGGAGGGGGGGGGAATGTTACCCACAACACCACCAGTCCCCAAATATAAGCCCCTTGATAGGTGGGAAGTGGTGTGATTTCCAACTGTCCCGTTCCAAGCTGAAAACTCCTCCGTCCAGGAAGGACGACAAGGAGATTTGAAAACACCTAAGCCAAGCATGAACATCTGTTTTTTTCTGCCATGTCTTCCTAACATTGCCTTCATCTGACTCCCAACTTGGACTTGGGGCAACTTGAAATCCTTCTTTGTTCTCCAGTATTAAAGTGTTTTTTTTTTCTGTTTCAAGAGGCAAGGAGCAGCAGGGATTTTGCTGGGGTGCCATCTAGCACAGGCACAAACCCTTGAAAAATAGCTTGAAATGATGCTTTTGGTTCCCAAGCTATTTTTATGAGTGAGAAGACTTTAAAGGCCAAGAGGTTCCTGTTGCCACCCTTAAAATCCCTTCTGATTTCAAGAGAGACCTTTTCTCTGGAAGGCTGGGAGGTGGAATAATGGCCCCCAACTTCATTGCCCACCCAAGTGGACATCACCTGAGCTCCTGGAGCTAGGCTGGCAGGGGAATTCTGGGAGTGGAAGTCCAGCCCTCTTAAAGTTGCTAAGGTTGAGAAACACTGCTGTACACTATTTCAGGTGAGGTCTGATTAAAGTGGAGTAGATAATTCCTTCACAAGTTCTGGATTTTGCATGGCTATTAAATGTACCCCATTTGGGTAGATGCATCATACTGCTGGCTGCTGCTGAATTTATGGATCACAAGAACACTCAGAGGTTTTCACATGTATTTCTGCCAAGCCAGCTCACTCCCATCCTATACTGATTAACAGAGTTGGAAAGGACCTTGCAGGTCATCTAGTCCAACCCCCTGCTCGAGCAGGAGACCCTGCACCATTTCTGACAGATGGCAGTCCAGTCCCTTCTTGAAAGCCTCCAGGGATGAAGCTCCCACAACTTCCGAAGGCAACTTCTGTTCCATTGGTTGATTGTTCTCACTGTCAGAAAATTCCTCCTTATTTCCAGGTTGAATCTCTCCTTGGTCAGTTTCCATCCATTATTCCTTGTCTGGCCTTCGGGTGCTTTGGAAAACAGCTTGACCCCCTTCCTCCTCTCTGTGGCAGCCCCTCAAGTATTGCTGCTCTCCTGTCTCCCCTGGTCCTTCTCTTCACTAGACTAGCCTTGTTCCTTCCATTCTTTTTCTCTTTCAAGAAAAAGACTTTAAATTCTCCCTGTTAGATTTTATCCAGTCCTCTTCTAAAGTATCACCTGCCAATCAGATCATCAACATTCTCTATCTGGGTTATTACACAAAGTGACTTACTGAGGGCATAGGGCAGTTTCCCCCCAAGCTAATGGGTAACTTTTTTGGAATACTTTTGTGAATTCCTTCAGTCTCAATATCCAATCCCCTGGTCGCCCTCACTATCTTCCCCTATGACTCATTTACAGGTGTCTTTATTTGAAAAACTTACATAACTGCCAATATTATAACAATTCTGGACACCATACATAACAATAAGAACAATCCCTCCTAAACAATCAGAATAAAAATTAACACAATTTCAGTATATTGTATTTTCGATCAGGACTTCTTAAAATGTTATGCCCAGAACTGGATCCAGTATTCAGTGTGAGATCTGAACAATGCAGAACAATTACTTCCCACGATTTGGAAAATCATCTGTTTACTAGATTTAGGGACAGGGGCAGGATGACACTTGAGGTGTGTGTGTGTGTGTGTGTGTGTGTATGGTTATTCTTGTGAACATGCAGTTCCTCTGGGAGACATAATTTAATTAATTCTGTGTTTGCAGACCGCATCCTTTGATATGTGGATTAGGTCTAGGTAACTTATTTGGGTGTTTGAGTGCTAATTTTAATTGATTAACTTAGTTGCAGCTTGACTGTCAATTATCTAGTGGAGACACTGATTCTCAGTCCATTGTGGATTCCATTAATATTTTAAAGAAAGATGGAAACAGTATAAAGAATAATATATATTTGGTTATAAAACTTTTCGCAATGGCTCGGGACTTGCTAAAAAAAGGCCCAAGCTTTGTGTCATTTTTTCCAAATAAAATTGGCAAGAAGGGCATTGGGGGATCATCAAACGCTCCCTTCTCCTCCCTTCCTTTCCCACTCTGGGGATTTGGCGTTCCCTCTTGCCAAATAAACACTAAAACCATTGCCTTCATCAACTAGAATTTAAGGAGGGGGAGGGCTGCACCAGCCGTAGGGGAGAGGCTATATTTAACTCAGGGAACATTAGAGAGGAGAACACCCACAATCATTCTGTTCAGTCGCAAGAGACCACAAAGGCAGCCCCCAGCTAGCAAGACCAATCCAGTTTCTCAAAGATAACTAAGAACTGTCCATAGGGAGATCCGGCACCTGGCCAGGATTCTGCTGGACCCAGAGCATGAAGCCTAACAGAAGTTCACCAGAGCAGGGGTCTCCAACCTTGGCAACTTTACGACTTGTGAACTTCAACTCCCAGAATTCCTCAGCCAGCATGAGCTGGCTGAGGAATTCTGGGAGTTGAAGTCCACAAGTCGTAAAGTTGCCAAGGTTGGAGACCCCTGCTCCAGAGCATCTGTAAAGGGCTTGTTTACTATCTGTTAAGGCCAATGGAGACCTAGGAGCACTTAGCTCATTTGGCTGCAAAACTAACTTCAATACAGCCTCTAAAACTTAAGAAGGAAGGAAGGCAGGAAAGAAGGCAGGAAGGCAGGAAGGCAGGAAGGAAGAAGGAAGGCAGGCAGGCAGGCAGGAAGGAAGGAAGGAAAATAGCAATAGCACTTAGACTTATATCCTGCTTCACAGTGCTTTTACAGCCCTCTCTAAGCAGTTTGCAGAGTCAACCTTCTTGCCCCAACAATCTGGGTCCTCAATTTAACCACCTTGGAAGGATGGAAGGCTGAGTCAACCTTTAGCCTGTCAGATTTCAACTGCCGAACTGCAGCTAGCCGTCAGCTGAAGTAGCCTGCAGTACTGCACTCTCCCCTCTGCGCCACA
>QLTV01004221.1:173524-186131 GCA_003457575.1 Thermophis baileyi
GGATGGATACAAAACATACATACAAGCAATTGCATTAGCAATAGCAGTTAGACTTATATACCGCTTCATAGTGCTTTATAGCCCTCTCTAAGCGGTTTACAGAGTCAGCCTCTTGCCCCTAACAATTTGGGTCCTCATTTTACCGACCTGAGAAGGACGGAAGGCTGAATCAACCTTGGTGAGGATCGAACTGCTGAATATGTTTCCTTTAGAACAACCAACATTTTTGGAAACTACAATTCTAATTTTAAAGGACTCTTCCCCATTTTATTCATTGCAAATGCCCTAAGTCAGTGGTTCTCAACCTTCCTAATGCCGCGACCCCCGCCCTGCCGCTGTGACCCCCGCCCTGCGTGCGATGAGGTGACAAAGGGGGCGTGGCACCAAGATGGCGGGCTAGCGGGCGCTTAGGCGACCCCTGTGAAAGGGTTGTTCGACCCCCAAAGGGGTCGCGACCCACAGGTTGAGAACCGCTGCCCTAAGTGAAATATTTTCTCATGGGCTGGGCACATTGGGTATAACCCACTGGGCACCTTCTACCCTTAATTTTATGGCAAAGCTCAGCTACTAGAAGGTCTTTGTCTCCGTGCTTCCCTGCCTATCTAGTGAAGAGAAGGACCAGGGGAGACATGAGAGCAGTCTTCCAATATTTGAGGGGCTGCCACAGAGAGGACAGAGTCAAGCTATTTTCCAAGGCACCTGAAGGCCAGACGAGGAATAATGGATGGAAACTGACCAAGGAGAGATTCAACCTGGAAATAAGGAGAAATTTCCTGACAGTGAGAACAATCAACCCATGGGACAGAAGTTGCCTTCGGAAGTTGTGGGAGCTTCATCCCTGGAGGCTTTCAAGAAGAGACTGGACAGCCATTTGTCGGAAATGGTGTCAGGTCTCCTGCTTGGGTGGGGGGTTGGACTAGATGACCTACAAGGTCCCTTCCAACACTGTTATTCTATCCCCTAATCATTTAGCTTTTCCCTTCCCTTTCCAACCCCTTCCCACCAGCCAAAATATAGAGGGTGCTGCTTCTCTGATTTTTCTTTGTACCATTTTAAAATTAGAATTTGCTTCCTGCTTAAGTGGCAGCCAGCCAAGCAAGCTATCATCTTGAATTTAAGCAGCCCCCCTGCTGTCTCCCATCAAGTACATCTCAGCCTCAAAGATATTCATCTGCTGTGTCACCAGGCCTTTCTCTGCCACAGCGGCTCCTTGGCCTCCTTTTCAGGAGCCATAAATGTACATCTGTGAAAGGGGTAACGTATCTGAGATCTAAGAAGCAGAAGAGGACAGGAAGACGGTTTAATCTGAGTCTTACAACTTGCTTTTAAGATCTATTTTCAATACCAGCAAACAGTTGCTAAAATCCTGTGAAATGATCCTAAAGGAGAAAGCGCCCCTGGCCCTCCACGTGCAAGCAGCTCTGTTCCCACACTGGAACAGCTGTGCCTGTAGAGGCCAAAAAGCAGAAAGGAGAGAAAATGCCAACTAGCGAGGGACATGAATTCTGAACACCTGCAAATCCGAAGCGATCAGCAAAAGTATTGTATTTTTATGATTTTTATAAGCCCAGAACTCTTCAATAGCTTCATAAATGACTTAGATGAGGGAATAGAAGAGGAACTCATCAAATTTGCAGATGACACTAAGCTGGCAAGAACAGCCAACACCCCAGAAGACAAGCTCGGGATTCAAAAAGATCTTGACAGACTTGAACAATCCGCCCTATCCAACAAAATAAAATTTAATCTGGAGAAAAGCAAGGTTTTACACCTGGGCAGGAAAAGCTAAAGGTACAAGTACAAATTAGGCAAAACCTGGCTCAAAAACTGTGAAAGGGACCTTGGAGTCCTAGTGGACGATGACTTAAACATAAGTCAGCTGTGTGCAGCAGCTGCTGAAAAAGCTAATACAATCTTTGGTTGTATAAACAGAGGCACAGAATAAACAATATAAACAGAGGCACAGAATAAACAGAGCCACAGTATATATATATATAAAGTAGGCCTGAAAAATATTTGATAAAAAATACACAAACAACAATCGAGAAATTCTACGCACAATACATTTGCTCTCGCCAAGAGCTAGCTAGCTACAGTATGCAAAAGGAAGGAAACTGCAACACAAGGCAAACAGAAAAATAGTTTAAATGGTGTGTGTGTGTGTGTGTGTGTGTGTGTGTGTGTGTGTGTGTGTGTGTGTGTGTGTGTGTGTGTGTGTGTGTGTGTGTGTGTGTGTGTGTGTGTGTGTGTGTGTGTAGTTTTCATTGGAGTGGTATGTGGTGGGGAAGGTGAGAAAGAAAAGTGCTTCCCGTCCCGGCAAGGGGGCCTCAGGATGGACAAAGAGTTAATTGCTGCTGCAACAAAACCCTGAAGAGAAATCATGAGTTCATCCTTATACTAAGCCATGATTGTTAATCATGCTTTGTTATCTAAGCCACCAATGTGATGGATTCACACCTCATACTAAACACAACAACAGAACAGAATAACAGAGTTGCAAGGGACCTTGGAGGTCTTCTAGTCCAACCCCCTGCTCAGGCAGGAGACCCTATATAGTATACCATTTTAGACAAGTGGCTGTCCAGTCTCTTCTTGAAAACCTCTAGTGACGGAGCACCCACAACTTCTGGTGGCAAGCCATTCCACTGGCTAATTGTCCTCACTGTCAGGAAGTTTCTCCTTAATTCCAGGTTGCTTCTCTCCTTGATTAGTTTCCATCCATTGTTTCTTGTCCTGCCCTCAGGTGCTTTGGAGAATAATTTGACCCTCCCCTCTTCTTTGTGGCAGCCCCTCCAATACTAGAAGACTGCTATCATGTCCCCCCTAGTCCTTCTTTTCTCTAGACCAGACACAGAGGAGAACCTGCAGCTCACGTGTTGCCCTCGATCCATGTGGCAAAGCAGACACTTTCAAAAACACCATTTTTGTTTTGCCTCTTAAAGAACAGTTTAAGTGTTAAAATATAAACATCATGTCACTAGGATGCTTTCAGAGAATCCTCCCCATAAGAACTATATTGTAAAATTGCAGAGGATGCTTCCCTGATTCCAGATGTGCTTCCTACCCCAGAAAGTTTTTTACCCTGTTTTCATGACCTAGATTCACTTTTAGGTTGGTTTCACACACAACACGCCAAACCCAGGTCAACAAAACACGATGACTCCATTTACATCCCATGCGCTTCCCAAACAAATGAACTGCACCCTGGCTTCCTAGGATGGCCTGGTTCCCACAACACGTTGAGCCAGCTCTAACCTTGTGTGCTATGAGAAGTGAAGTTTAAACCCTATGAGTGCCAATCAAACATACGGCCAAGTCAACAATCCAAAAGTCTTTGGAGATTCTCAGGTCCTGGTTGTCCCAAAGGTGCTTTTTTCAAGAGACAACTGGACTTTCTTTGTTTTTCTTTGAAGACGTTTCGCTTCTCATCCAAGAAGCTTCTTCAGTTCAATTCTTCAGAGCTGAAGAAGCTTCTTGGATGAGAAGCGAAACGTCTTCAAAGAAAAACCAGAAAGTCCAGTTGCCTCTTGAAGAAAAAGCACCTTTGGGACAATACATCCAAAAATTTCCAAGCTATTCTCTTTCAAAGCACATCAGATCAGCTTGCCAGAGCTGCTAGTCCTGTAGATGCAGCCATCAATGCATGGAATCCCTAACTTACCCCAGACTTTTTCAGACCTTGAAAAGAGAGCCCTTCTAAGGAGGGGATCATAGCAATCCCCCCCCCCCTTCTTGATCCGGGCACTCATCCAGATATGCTGAGCTTACAATTCCATAATTTGCCATATATTTTACAAAAGGAAAAAAAAAAGAAAGAAAAGGTAACAGATATACTGATAGTAATAATGATAATCCAACAGAATGATTCTAACCATATTTAGCTTATTTATAAGGATTTATAATCCTATTGATTATATTATCTTATTTATAATCCTATTGATTATATTAGCATACTTAGTTATAAACAACATTCATATTTTACTTAAACATAACAATGTTCTTTCTTCATCTACCTCTTATCTCTAACCATTGATAAAACCTATTCCACGTCAAATAATACTCTGTATCTCCTTTATCTTTTAGTTTCAATGTCAATCTATCCATCTCTGCACAATCCAATATTGTCCTAATTATATTTTCATCTGATGGGGTGTTCTCGTTTTTTCAATATTGTGCAAATGCAATTGTTGCTGCTGTCAATACACACACACACACACACACACACACACACAATAAATATATTATTTGCCATCTTTGGAAGGCTCAAAGTTGGGCTAGGACGTTTCTCTTCTGGGATGGGCCTTGCTTGGTCCCCTGCTCTCCCCCCCCGCCCCATGTCCAGCTGTGATTCCTGATGCTGCCAAGGCAGAGTCCCTTCCCTTGAGCCCACAGAACAGGTGCAGAAGATTCCCCCCCCCCTTACATGGCTGCAGCATTAGTGATGGGAAAATGATTTTTCCCCTCCTTCCACAGCATGAATCCCTATTCTTCTGCCAGATATGTTCCTGAAGCCACGGCCAATTTGCCTCTTAGTGCCGGGTTACATCTACCCCACAGAGTTCGATTTTTTTTGCAGTGTCTCAACATGAAGTTTTCAAGAGAGAGAGAGAGAGAGAGAGAGACTGGCAGCCTCAAGGACTGCAAAGCCAACAGGGAGCTAAGGTCCCAATCACTCTTGCAAAATATTGACAGAAGCTGAGCAAAATTTATAGACATTCATCTCATATCACATCCTAAGCTATGGAAATGGAGCCCCACTTGCCTCCCACTTGCGTGGAACCATACCCTCCCCACAACCCCACAACCCCGGTCTGCAAAGCCAGAAAGATTGGGGAACTTTGCATTAAAGGATCTGGGTATGTGAAAAAAAAATTGACCGAGGGACAGCATTCCTTGGATATATTTAAATGAGATGAGCTCTGGGTTCTTTCCAACTCTGTGATGCTGCTGTGGTTGTGGTTGGCATGACACACAATTTTTTTCAAGGGAATCATTCACAATGGTGTGCAGCCAGCACAGGAGTCATACTGGTTCAGTGCAATAGCTGTCCGCTTTGCCCAGACAGAAAATGTATGTGTAGCTCTTACTCATAAGTAGAGCATTTCTGAATGGGGAAGACAACAGTGGTGTGGAAAAGAAAGCCACAACCTCTTTGAGTTCTACGGTTTTATGTATCGGGACGTAGTAAAAATCATCTGGTCCTTAGTAGTTCTTAAAAGTAGGTAAATACAATCTCAGATGAACAACAGGATGTGACATTATTACCCCATGTCATCATTTATTTTGCAAAAAGAACGCCAAGAGGGAGAAGTCATGTCTGACAAACTAAGCACACCTTATGATTCAATGGCTTGTAGAACCACCTTTAACTGCAATAACTTGAAGTACAGGCAGTCCTCGACTTACAACAGTTCACTTAGTAACCGTTCGAAATTACAACAGCACTGAAAAAAGGGACTTAGGATCGTTTTTCACACTTATGACCGTTGCAGCATCCCCGTGATTTACCATTCAGATGCTTGACAACTGACTCACATATATGACAGGTTGCAGTATCCCGGGGTCACGCGATCCCCTTTTGAGACCTTCTGACAAGCAAAGTCCATGGGGAAACCAGGTTCACTTAACAACCCTATTACTAATTTAACAACTGCAGTTGTTCACTTAACAAATGTGGCAAGAAAGGTCGTAAAACGGGGCAAAACTCACTTTAACAAATGTAGCAACAGAAATTTTGGGCTCAACTGTGGTCGTAAGTTGAGGAGTACCATTTTCTGTACGGCTTTATCGATCTCTCACATCGTTGTGGAGGAATTTTGGCCCCCTCTTCTTCACAACATTGTACTTCCTTTTTCACGTGACTCTATTCAGGCCTGCCGACAGCACTTTCGTCTCACCCAAAGAGAGAAAGCTGATATCCTGCTTGTGATGCTGAGATTTTCCTGGTAGCCCAAGGCAACTTGCCAGTAAGAGTCATGGGAGTTGTAATCTACCACATTTGAAGGAACGCTGGTTTCCAACGGGACTTGCTCATGTATCGATTACAGGTAGTCCTTGATTTATAACCATTCATTCATATAACCAAAGATGCTTTTTCAAGAGGCAGCTGGACTTTCTTGTTTTTTCTTTCGAAGACGTTTTGCTTCTCATCCAAGAAGCTTCATCAGCTCTGACCGGATGGAGGGGAATGGAAGGATTTATACTCCTTGCAGACAGCTGGTCATTTGCATCCTTTTAGAGAGTCGTTGAGGTCACTTGGAGGTTTATCTGTGTCCTCGGGTTCACCCAAGTAGTGCAAATGGGTGTGGAGCCTTCTTGGAACTGCTGAAAGGACTGTGTTGTAGACTGGAGGTAGATGTCCTATCCCTCCCCCTCTGTTGAGAGAGGGCTGTTCAATTTTGGACACAGATGGCCTTTTTGACCCCACTTTCAAACCAGCGGTCCTCTCTGTCCAAAATGTGGGCTTTGCCGTTTTCAAAAGAGCGGCCTTTGTCTTTTAAATGCAGATGGACTGCCGAATCTTGTCCTGATGGGTTTGTTCTCCTATGATGTGCCATGCGTTTCTTTGGGACAACCATGACCTGGATGACTATCTGCATAGACATTCATTTAGTGACCAAAGTTACGATGCCACTGAAAAAAACCAACTTAAAAGCGATCTTCACACTTAACTGTCTCAGCATCTCCAAGTCAGGCAATCAAAATTTGAGTTCTTTGCAACCAGCGTGTATTTAAGATGGCTGCAGCATCCTGGGGTCACCTGACTGCCATTTGCAACCTTCCCAGATGGCTTCCCACCAGCAAGGTCAATGGGAGAAGCCAGATTCGCTTAATGGCTGCCCAATTCACTTAAGAACATCGTCCACTGAACAACTGTGGCAAAAAAAACTGTTGTGGCCTGTCAGCCGCCGGCCCCTCCAGCAGCCAAATCAGAGGAGGAGGAGGAGGAGGAGGAGGAGGAGGCGTGGGAGTCAGGGTCAGCCTCAAGGCAACCTGAGAGCTCCGAGGGGGAAGAGGGAATGGAGCTGGCAGAGAGAGAGAGAGAGAGAGACAGAGGCGAAGGCTGGGCCGTCCGTCAGCCTTCAGATGGAGAGTCAACAGCCCCCAGGTCTGGAGGTGGCTGATGAGGAAGGGGAGGAACAGCTGGGTCCAGTGCCTGACACGCAGATGGCAGAGGAGAGCAGTGGAAATCTATGGGCCGGTCCTTGGGACGGAAGAGCCACCGCTGCTAGCGAAGCCCCATCCTAGCTCTGGGGATAAAAGGCAGGGGGCGGAGATGAATAGGTGTGGCAGACAGCTATTCATCTTCCGGATGGACAGACTTGTTAGCCTACGGTGAAAGAGAAACTTTTTGCCGGGGCTGCCGGCATTCCTAATAAAGGAATCTTTTGAGGTCACGTCAGAGGGTTTGTCGTGTTCAGGGAGCTGGGTCACAACAAAAACAAGTTGCAAAATTGGGTGCAATTCACTTCACTGTCCTGCTTAGCGACAGAAATTCTCAATTATGGTTGTAAGTCAATGAGACTACCTTTACTGGGCTTCCTCCCCACACATCCCTTCTCTTAGCCGGTGAGGTTTCCCCTCCTTTCTGCCACCGCAAAGGAAGGTTCTATCGCTGCTATTTATAACAGGCAACTGGAAACTCAACCCAATCAGTGTCCCCAAACTTCCCCTCCAGCCCGTTGGGGAGTTTTCTGAGATTTCCTCAGGTCTCTGCAGCTGGGAGCAAAGCTGTCCTGGTGTCAGGAACCTTATCAGGCTCCTGCCTTGCTTGGACTCTTCCTGAACTGAACAGATCTGTTGGAACAACAAACAGACAGCAGGAGAGCTTGTTTTTATCCCCGACAGGCAGGCAGGCAGGCAGGAAGCCGGAAAGGGCCGGGGGTTTGCCAGCGGGGTGCTGTCTCTCGAGTCAACCTCCTTCCCCTTTTTTGAAGTCCTTCTATGATGCAGGACTCGGTACTACCGCAAGGGTGATAAGCACAGTGCAAGACAAAGGAGGGAGGCCTCCCTGCATTTCCTGCTGCAAAAGTTTCGCAAGCTAGGATTAGGATTTGATTAGGATAACAGAAAAAACAGAGGTGGAAGGGACCTTGGAGGTCTTCTAGTCAAACCCCCTGCTCAGGCAGGAAACCCTACATCATCTCAGACAAGTGGCTGTCCAGCCGCTTCTTAAAAACCTCCAATGATGGAGCCCCCACAACTTCTGAAGGCAAGCAGTTCCACCAGTTAATTGTCCTCACTGTTAGGAAGTTTCTCCTTAGTTCCAGGTTGCTTCTCTCCTTGATTAGTTTCCATCCGTTGCTTCTTGTCCTGCCCTCAAGGGCTTCGGAGAATAGGTTGATCCCCTTTTTTTTGTGGCAGCCCCTCAATATTGCAAGACTATTATGTCACCCCTAGTCCTTCTTTTCATTAAACTAGACATACCCACTTTCAGCAACCGTTCTTTATATGTTTTAGCCTCCATTCTTCTAATCATCTTTGTTGCTCTTCTCTGCATTTTTTCCAGAGTCTCAACATCTTTTTTTTATATCATGGCGACCAAAACTGGATGCAATATTACCAAGGCATTATAAAACGGTACGAATACTTCATGTGATCTTGATTCTATCCCTCTGTTAATGCAGCCTATAACTATGTTGGCTTTTTTGGCAGCTGCAGCACACTGTTGGCTCATACTTAAATGACTGTCTACTAGGACTCCAAGATCCCTCTCACAGTTACTACTGTTGAGCCAGGTACCACCTATGCTATACCTGTGCTTTTGGTTTTTCCTGCCTAAATGTAGAACCTTACTTTCCCCCCCCCCCACATACACACCACTGAATTCCATTTTGTTAGATAGTGCCCAATAAGCTAGGTGCAAAGCCTTTTGCGAGCATCTCCCCCACAAACATGGTGATATCTCTGTTGAAGTATATATAGTATATACAGGTAGTCCGCAACTTACAACAGTTCGTTTAGTGACCGTTTGAAGTTACAACAGCGCTGAAAATAGTGACTTATGACCGTTTTTTCACACTTAAGACTGTTGCCGCATCCCCATGGTCATGTGATCAAAATTCAGGCGCTTGGCAACTGGCTCATATTTATGACGGTCGCAGTGTCCCGGAGTCACGTGATCCCCTTTTGCGACCTTCTGACAAGCAAAGTCACAAAGTTACCAACTTAACAACTGCAGTGATTGACTTAACAACTGTGGCGAGAAAGGTTGTAAAATGGGGCAAAATTTACTCCTCCTCTCTATTCTGCATTGTCAGAACCTCATCCCATTTTATCAAGGACGGTTAACCATTAGGAGCATGTCCAGAGGGAAACAAAGGGAAACGATCACAAGAAAAGAAAAAATATATGAAGAAGAGCTGGAGGCTTTTGAGAGGTTTAACCTGGAAAGAAGAGAAACGGGACGGCCATCTTCACGTACCAAAAGGGCTGTTGTGTAGAACAGAGGCAGAATTGTTCGGAGCGGTCTCAGAAGAAACACAACAAGAAGAAAAAGAGATCTAAATTACAAGGAGTCTTTAGAATTTCTTAATGGAAGAGCTGTTCCATAATGGAAAATACTGCCTCTGGGTACAGGAGTGGGTGATGGTGGCGGGGTCCTCGCCTTCACTGGAAGCATTTAAAGCAGAGGTCTCCAACCTTGGCAACTTTAAGCCTGGTGGACTTCAACTCCCAGAATTCCCCAGCCAGCAAAGCTGGAGTTGAAGTCCTCCAGGCTTAAAGTTGCCAAGGTTGGAGACCCCTGCTTTAAAGGTTTGATAGGCAATCCTCAGGGCTGCTATAGTGGTTGAATTCCTGTTTTGAGCAGGAGGTTGAATCAGATCCCTTCCTGTTGTGACTTTCTATATTTTAATTTAGCATCTTCTGGGAATACAGGTACTCCTCGACTTACAACAGTTAGTGACCGTTCGAAGTTACAACAGCACTGAAAAAAGGGACTTATGACCGTTTTTCACACTTACAACCCTTGCAGCATCCCCGTGGTCACATGGTCAAAATTCAGATGCTTGGCAATTGACTCGTATTTATGACAGCTACAGTGCCCAGGGGATCAGCTTCTATGACCTTCTGACAAGCAAAGTCAATGGGGAAACCAGATTCACTTACTAGCTTAACAACTGCACTGATTCACTCAACCACTGCGGCAAGGAAGGTCGTAAAATGGGGCAAAACTCCCTTAACAAATGTTTCACTTCGCAAGAGAAAATGTTGGGCTCAATTGTCGTCATACATTGAGGACTACCTGTGTGTCACGCCTGGAGTGGAGGCCTAGTGCTTCTCTTCAGCTATGGTGCCAGTGCAGGATTCAATCCCTGGCCCAACTTCGTTTGCACACTGTACTAAGCGATGGGTTGCTTAAACTTATCGTGAATAAAACAAGTTATTCAGGTAAAATAACACAGAGTTTTTCTTGGACTGGGTCTGAGTCCAGCCCAATGCTCAAAATGCATCGGAATCCTTCGCTGCCTTTTTGGGAGTTTAAGTCAGCTGAATAGAATAGAATAGTTTATTAACTGATTAGTCTCACGACCTTATGATTCTTGACGAACGTATCTTTTCTTTTATGTACACTGAGAGCATATGCACCAAGACAAATTCCTTGTGTGTCCAATCACACTTGGCCAATAAAAAAATTCTATTCTATTATCAATTAAAGAAAAATAAAACACATAATCTAATTCCAGGATAAAATATAGTCACTTAAGTTACTGGCTATCAATTCCACTACATTTTTTTGGGGGGGGGCTTCTTTTCCCACCTCTCTGTAAAAGAAATAAGTAAACACAATGAAACTGGCCCTTTGCAGCAATCCAGTTTGGAGAGAACAATCCAGTATGGGAAATGCTGAAGGGAAGAAGGAAAAAAAAAAAGGATACCCCTCTCCTTAGAACAATAGCCCCTTTTTTTGAGAGGGAGGGGGAAGATTTCCTTGCCCCAAGTAGAACAATGGAGAATATTTTTAGCTCAGGGTTGAAATGATGGGTCCTTGGTGCTATTTGAGCTTGGTTGTGCTAGGCTAGCACTGATGATGTTACCTAGCTGGGTCATGAAACGTCTGCAAGAAAACCACCAAGCTCAGAGACCACCAAGGACCCCTTTCTCCTTCTCCCTTTCCTTCTCCTCCTCTCACTTCTAGCACTGATTATGTTCCCCAGTTGGGTCATGAAAGGTCTGCAAGAAAACCACCAAGCTCAGAGACCACCAAGGACCCCTTCTCCTTCTCCCTTTCCTCCTCCTCCTCCTCCTCCTCTTTGCAAACTCCTTTCATTTCTAGCCCTGATGATGTTACCTTGTTTGGGTCATGAAACGCCTGCAAGAAAACCACCAAGCTCAGAGAGCCCCAAGGACCCCTCAAGTATGACAATGCTAGTCCCTCCCGCTGGCCTCTCACCCAACTCCCCGAATTCTTCCCTTTTTACAGGGAAGAAGAGTTCCAACTGCTGCTGCGACAGGCAGACAGAGAATCAGCAGAGCTCCAGGAAGCGGCAGGATGGAATGAGTGAAGGCTGATGATGACTATCTGAAGATCTGAGTCAAGAAAATCGGCCATCAGCCCTGGGGGAGGGCTGTAATGGCAGAGCGGAAATGTGGAAAAACAGCACAGCCCACAGATTAACATGCGGCCCTTTTATGGCATCGGGGATTTGTTTTAAAGCAGGAGGACAGAGAGATGCTGGGCGTGTGTGTGTGTGTGTGTGTGTGTGTGTGTGTACTGAACAGAGGAGGCCACAGCTGGACAAGGCCAGGGAGGCAGGCTCTGTGCCTTTGTTTGCATTCAGTTCTGCCCCTGGCAAATGGGAGAATAGATATAAAGTATTTGTGGTCAAAACCTCCTTAAAAATAAAGCCAAAACAAAGGCACAAAGCAGGATACAAATGTTACAATTGGCGGCAGATCACTGGTGTGCAAGTCAGAGTGTGTTTAACTTTACAGGCAGCGTGTAACACGAGTTGGCTACATTCAAGGAAACTAAGGGACACTGATCTGATAGTAACAACTGTGCAAAAAATGGTAAGAATTTACCAGGAGGGTGGGGACATAACAGGAGCTGCATTCAATCACCGCTTGTCTGCAGGGCCACAGTCTTAACTCATAGGGAACTTTTTACATCAGCCCTCCGAAACTGCTGTGTGAAAAACATTAAAGGCTGGAAACTGGGAGATGGTGAGTTCTAGTTCCGCCTAGGCAGGAAAGCCGGCTGGGTGATTTTGAGCCAATCACTAGAAAACAGTGAGTTCTAGTCCTGCCTTAGGCATGAAAGCCAGCATGGTCATACCACTGTATTTATTTATTTTATTTATTTATTTTATAAAATTTATATGCCGCCCAACTCCCGAAGGACTCTGGGCGGCTTACATCATAAAAAATAAAACATATAAAAACAATTAAAAAAAACATCTATATTTAAAATAAAACACTCACACAACCATGCATGGGCCAATCAGGGCAACTATTGGCCCCAGGCCTGCCGGAAAAGCCAGGTCTTAACAGCTTTACGGAAGGCCAGTAAGGTGGGGGTAGTACGGATCTCGGGGGGAAGTCGGTTCCACAGAGTCGGAGCGGCTACAGAGATGGCCCCCCCCCGCGTGCCCACCAGCCAGCC
>QLTV01004221.1:199890-229455 GCA_003457575.1 Thermophis baileyi
CCCCCTCTCTTTCTCTCCCCCTCTCCCCCCCCCTCTCTCCCCCTCCCCCCCCCCCGCTCTCCCCCCCCCCCCCCCCCCCCCCCCCCCCCCTCTCTCTCTCTCCTCCCCCTCTCTCTCTCCCTCTTTCCCTCCTCTCCTGCTCTCTCTCTCGCCCTCTCTCCCCCTCCCGCTTTCTCTCTCTCCCACTTTCTCTCTCTCTCCCCTCTCCCTCTCTCTCTCTCCCTCTCTCTCTCCCTCTTTCTCTCTCTCGCTCTCTCTCTCGCCCTCTCTCCCCCTCCCGCTTTCTCTCTCTCCCACTTTCTCTCTCTCTCCCCTCTCCCTATCTCTCTCTCCCTCTCTCTCTCCCTCTTTCTCTCTCTCTTCTCCCTATCTCTCTCCCTCTTTCCCTCCTCTCTCTCTCCCCCTCCTGCTTTCTTTCTCTCTCTCCCGCTTTCTCTCTCTCTCCTCTCCCTCCCTCCCTCCTCTGAAAACAAGCATCTTGGCTCACTTAGCAGCTAAACTGAATTCACGCACAGTGGCACCATTCAAAAACAATCTGAATCTGCAGACGGAGCGGGAAGCAATGTAAGTTGCCAAAGACACAACTGAAACCAGACAGGCTAAAGAAAACCGCCACCCTCTCGCTAAGCAATTAAACTGTGGCTGGGCTAGAGTGGAACCTAGTTTATTCTTGCCTTCCAAGAACAACAGGTGGTAAAGGGATCTGGAGAGAGAAATGCAAAACCAGGGAGTTCTTAGTCATAGGAGGTCCCTTCTAGCCCTGTATAAACATATATATTTTTTCATTATTCCAGTACTTGAGGGGCTGCCACAAAGAAGAGGGGGTCAAATTATTCTGCAAAGCACCAAAAGGCAGGACAAGAAACAACGATTGGGAACTAACCAAAGAGAGAAGCAACCTGGAATTAAGGAGAAACTTCCTAACAGGGAGGACAATGAACCAGTGGAACAGCTTGCCTCCAGAAGTGGTGGGCGCTCCATCACTGAAGGGTTTTAAGAAGAGTCTAGACAGTCACTTATCTGAAATAGTATAGGTTCTCCTGCTTGAACAGGGGGCTGGAGTAGAAGACCTCCAAGGTCCCTTCCAGCTCTATTCTATTCTATTCTATTCTATTCTATTCTATTCTATTCTATTCTATTCTATTCTATTCTATTCTATTCTCTTCTATTCTATTCTACCCTACCCTTCCCTTCTCTACATAAACTGAGGCATAGCACCCAAAATCACCTGAGGTATTAGCACCACTTTATAAATCCTTAGTTATGACCACACCTGGAATACTTAGTGCACAAATCCAGATTGAAAGAATGCCTTTGCTTGAATTCATCCAGTGAGGGGAGCCAGCCCATGACATTTTAGAGAATTCATTTTACTGCTGAATTGCTCTGGTAAGAGGTTTTCCAAACATTCGATCAAAGTCTAATTTCCTGAGATGTAATTCAATTATTTCTTTTCCCCATTGCTTTCTGGAACGGTGGGAAACAATCAAGGGCTTTCTTGGTGTGGCCTCCTTTTGGGTACCCAAAAAGGACCATCACCTCTCTCTCAGGTTCTCTCTTCTCAAAAATTAACTGGGATCAGTTCTTTCAGTCTCTCTCTTCAAATGTTTCTGGTCTCCAGCCCTTCCTCTAAATCCGTTCCAGTCTCTCTGAAAGCTTTCCAAAGTATGTGCCCAGAACTGGACAAAAGACTTAAAAGTGGGATCTGGCCAAGGCAGAATTGTATGGAAAAATTACTGTTCATGGTCTTTAAAATAACATCTGTTGATACTGCCTAAAACTGCATTCTCTCTCCCTTGTAACAATGCTGGATGAATGCTGTTTAGCTCAACTTCAATTCCAAAATGTTTTTGACATGCTCTGTTACTAAACCAGTATTTCCCATCTTGAACCTTCAATTTTGGTTTCTTGGGGGGGGGGGTGTTGGAGGAAGCAAACATCTGTTTTAATTTCATTACCTTCAGCTCACTTCTCTAACTTATCAAGATAATTCTAAACTCCCCCCCCCCGCCCCGTCTTCTGTCCCATCAAGAAGCATCCCTCACACCTCTTCATTCAAGTCATTAATAAAAATGTGGCCAATGTTGGCTGCAGAACTCAAGCAATTTGATAATTCATACAAATTTAACAGGCTCATTAGAAGCTTAATGAATTGGTCTTTACTTTCTGTTTTTTATTTTTACTTGCAGAAAGTAAAAAATGTCTGTTTAAGAAGACTTTCCAGCTCTTTCCAGCCATAAGGAGGAGTGAGAAGTGAACGCTTTTATTTCAAAGCATTCCAAGCAGTGTTTCCCGATTTAAATTCAACTGTTAAACCTGAGCAGGGGGTTGGACTAGAAGACCTCCAAGGTCCCTTCCAGCTCTATGCTGACTGATTGACTGAATTCCCCCTTGCCACATTTCTTAAACTGGGAAGAGCAGGAGAGAAGGGAAGGAAGTGCAAGGAGCAAGAGATCAGAGCTTGGAATCCTGAGCTGAAAAGTTTCTCTGTCTTGCAAGAACAACCTCTGAGCTGCCTTCTGTATTCTGAGGGAAAAAACTTTATGGTTTGTAGTTGCGAGAAAAAACTCTACACAATAGGAAACCCAGGAGACAACAAACAAAACAGGTGGATAGACTGGAAAAGACCAAAAAATTAGGCTGTCCGCGAATCTGCAGTTAGTTACAGATGGGTGTGATGTAGGAGAATGTCGCAGACACGCAAACTGGTTTGCATCAGCTACCATCTGGCATGCAGGGTTTTTGAGCACTTTAAACGCCTGCGAGCTATTTTGTAATTCCTGCCTTGAAAATGTTACCTGCAGTAATTTCTTGATAGCTGAGGAGAAAGTTGGAAGAATGTCATCACAAAAGCATTTATGAAATTTATTACCGCGGACTTCCTCCTAACGGACGTGAACCTTGGCTTGTGGAGTTTGCTTCGGTCTCTTTCCAGAAACAGGCATTTTCAGCAGGTCTCTGAAGGAGACGCCCGAGAGGAGAAAAACAGGGCAGGTGGGGAGGAAGTCCTGACAACAGCTGGGAGAGGTTAAACATCATGGCAAATTATCCTTGTATTGTGTCCACCTGTTAGTGAAAAAGATCCCTGCCGTGCTCAGAAACAGTCCATCATTTGGGGTCCAATGCTAGGAAGAATCTGCAGGGAGGATGTGGTACCCCAACATCTGGTGGACCCAGGGGACTGCAAGGGGTGATTCCTCTCCTTACGCTTCGTAGAACCCTAGCCCTGGAAGAGACCTCAGAGATCTTCTAGTCCAACCCCCTGCCCAAAGGCAAGACTCCTCATCCCATTTCTGGAGAAACGGGTTGTCCAATCATTTCTTGAAAACCTTGGAGCACCCACAACTCCAGGACACAAGCTACATACAGGGAGTCCTCGACTTACGACCACAACGAGCCCAAAATTTCTGCTGCTAAGTGAGATCTTTGTTAAGCGAGTTTTGCCCCATTTTACGACTTTTTTTGCCACGGCTGTTAAGCGAATCATGGCAGTTGTTAAGTTTGTTGTTAAGTGAATCTGGCTTCTCTCCATTGACTTTCCTTGTCAGAAGGTCGCAAAAGGGGGATCGCATGACCCCCCCCGGGACACTGCAACCGTCATAAACATGAGTCAGTTGCCAAGCCTCCGAATTTTGATCACGTGACCGTGGGGATGCAGCAAAGGTTGTAAGTGTGAAAAATGGTCTTAACAAGTCACTTTTTTCAATGCCGTTGTAACTTTGAACAGCCACTAAACAAGCTGTTGTAAGTCGAGGACTACCTGTATTCCTTTGGCTACTTATTCCCACTGTCAGGAAGTTCCAAATTGGATCTCTCTTTGACGAGTTCCACCCATTGCTCCTTGTCATTCTTGGACTTGTCTGATTTTCCCCCCTCTACATTGACAGTCTTCGTCCACCTTAAGTCCCCTCCTGCAGTGCAGGCTCTTAACCCTAACATCAAAAACGTCATCAAAAAAGCACAACAAAGAATGTTCTTTCTGCGCCAACTCAGGAAGCTCAAACTGCCCAAGGAGCTGCTGATTCAGCTCTACAGAGGAATTATTGAGTCTCTCATCTGCACCTCTAAAACTGTCTGGTTTGGCTCTGCAACCCAACAAGACAGACACAGACTTCAGAGGATAATCAGAACTGCAGAAAAAACAATTACTGCCAACCTGCCTTCCATTGAGGACCTGTATACTGCACGAGTCAAAAAGAGGGCTGTGAAAATATCTACAGACCCCTCGCATCCTGGACATAAATTGTTGCAACTTCTACCCTCAAAACGACGCTATAGGTCACTGCACACCAGAACAACTTCGTCGTTCCTATCACCCATCTCCTCCCACTTATGATTGTATGACTGTAACTTGTTGCTTGTAGCTTTACGATTTATATTGTTTCCTAATATGATTTAATTGCTTATTTGTACCCTATGACTATCATTAAGTGTTGTACCTCATGATTCTTGACGAACGTATCTTTTCTTTTTATGTACACTGAGAGCATATGCACCAAAGACAAATTCCTTGTGTGTCCAATCACACTTGGCCAATAAAGAATTCGAATTCTAATTCTTCACTTGGCTGCTGGCCAGGATTCAGCCACCGAGTGAGGAAAACCCCTGTTTTTCCTGGCTCTTTGCTTTAGGAAACAGCGGCAGGAAACCGATTCCGAAGAGGGATCCAGGAAGGCCTTAGTGGGGCTCAGAAACAAAGGCCAGGACCTATGACCTCAGCACCTCTGGGACTATGGCACAAGGGAGAGGGCCAGGCCAGGCTCAGAGATCCAGAAGGTTCAGAGATCCTGCCTCCAACATGGCTGCTCTTGCAAATTCTTGGCAAGACCGTCAACAATTGGCAGAGCCAGCTGCACTGTTCAGGTCTAACAGCTGTGTTCGGAAGGATTAAATACACACCTGCTGTGTAGCTCGATGCATCATACCTAGCTAGCTTGTTAACCATGATTTATTCAGACAAACATTGTTAGCTGGCTTTGCACGACCTGCTAATAATCCCAAATCAAACCACGTTCCTGTTGGTGGGGAATCTGTTCTCATCTCGTCTCGGCGTGAAATCCTGCCAACTCGCAACCCAGCAGCCAAAGGGATGGGCACACGTTAGTCTATTTTTATATTTATAATTGTTTTTATATGTGTACGTTTTATTACACTGTAAGCCACCCGGATATGCCTCGAACAGAGGAGTGGCATATAAATTTAATAAATAACTAAATAAACACATTGTTGGTGAGCTTTTGGTGTGACCTCCGCTGCAGTCTGAGTTAATGAAAAGCAGTTGCCATAAAATTTGCAATTAGGGGTGGAGCTTCCAATTGGAAAAGAGAGCATGGAGGGGGGGAAAATGAACCCCGTGTCTTCCGTCAGAGTGACACTCGGTGTGCAGGCAGAAAGCCTGTCAGGTTCTGGAAGCATTTTGCATTTTGCACACAGGGAAAAAGATTAATCAAACAGCCAAAGGTTCATTTTTAGTTTTGGGGAAACAGCTCCCTCTCCTGAACTAAGAAAGCGACACTTTTTCTCACACTGGTCTCTTAGCTGAAATTGCCAAAGGGGTCGTCGGGGTGGTGGTGGAGGAAGAGATAGCTGCTATTTGGAGGAAGGAAGGAAGGAAGGAAGGAAGAAAGGAAGGAAGGAAGGAAGGAAGGAAGGAAGGAAGGAAGGAAAGAAAGAAAAAAAGAAAAAAGAAAAAAGAAAAAAGAAAAAAAAAGAAAAAGAAAAAGAAAAAGAAAAAAAAGAAAAAGAAGAAAGAGAAAGAGCAGAACAGAACAGAACAAACAGGAAGGGACCTTGGAGGTCTTCTAGTCCAACCCCCTGCTCAGGTAGGAAACCTTATACCATTTCAGACAAAAGGCTGTCCAATCTCATCTTAAAAACCTCCAGTGTTGGAGCAACTACAACTTCTGGAATCAAGTCGTTCTTCTGATTAATTGTTCTCGCTGTCAGGAAATTTCTCCTTAGTTCTAGTTTGGTTCTGACCTTGATTAGTTTCCATGCCAAAGAGAATCAAGACGGGGCGATCTTGAATGTCTTTCTCCCTCGCTCCTCCAAAACTATAAACACAGTAACTAAGTTCTGGTAGGGAAGTAAATGGTGAATCCCTTGGGCCAAGCTCAGCACCTGCAGTCTTCACAGGCTGAGCTGTGCAGTTGGCTTGGCAGCCCCCCATTAAGCGGCTTGCCAGGGCTTTCTTCCAAGATGCTGGGTTTTCCCCCCTCCTCTCAGTCTAGGCTCTGCTGTGACTTGCTGGAGGATTCCCAAGTCCTAACTTAACATGACCTCGCTTGGCCTTTCTGCAAAAAATTAGTTTTTATTTTTTAACTCTCTCCACATATATGCATCACTACATATACCTTAACATCTTATCAGATATGAACATACATTTATACATTATTATCAAATAAACAAACATAATAATTTACATATATACATATTTATATATATATCAGATTACTCGTCTCTTTCCCCCACCATATCATATCACTCCCCTCTCTCTTTACCTCCCTCCCTCCCTCTCTACCTTCTTTCTCCTTCTCTCCCCTCTTCTTCCTTCCTCTCACTTTCTCCTCCTCTTTCTCAACCTCTCCTCACCTCTCTCTTCTTCTCCTTCTCCTTCTCCTCCTTCCTTCAAGCCTCCTCTCTCCTCCTAACCTCTTCCTTCCTTCTCTCCACTCCTCCCCTCCTTCCCCTTTCACTCTCATGTCCCTCCAGAGTGTATCCATTCATATATATTTTATGGGTAACATCCGAGCAATACATCACACTATACTTCCATAATTTCTAGTACTAGTAATAACCTTAGCTCTCCTTTATGTTAATACTTCTATATATCTAATCCCTTTAGGTATATATTTATACTAATGTAGTGCTACCTCCAAAAATCAAATATTTTTGTCGCCTAGGTCTCAAATCTTTAATTTATCACCTTCCTTCCATTCCAATTGGTGTTGACCGACCTCTACCCATATTCATTTTCCATCCAATCATAAAATTTCCCCCAAATGCTATAATATTTTGAATCTTCCTTATCTTTAATTTTCATTGTTAGTCTATTCATCTCCGACACATTCCAATATCTTCCTAATCACCACCCCTTCTGAGGGAGCTTTCAATGCTTTCCAATTCTGCACAAATACAATTCTAACTGCTGTAATTATATGGATTGTGTATATGTATTTTCCTTGTTATATTTCTCTGGTAAAATACCCAAAAGGAATATCTCCGGCCTTAACTCTATGCGTTGTTGCAGCATCTTTTCTATCCACGTTTGAATTAAAATCCAATACGCTTTGAATAGAATTCTTTATTGGCCAAGTGTGATTGGACACACAAGGAATTTGTCTTTGGTGCATATGCTCTCAGTGTACATAAAAAGACAAGATACATTCGTCAAGAATCGTAAGGTACTCACTCTTATGATTCTTCTCATGAGGCACTCATAAGGCCTCTGCACATGTCCACCACATATGATAAAAAGAACCTGGTATTTGATGACATTTCCAACATTTCATAGATCTATCCTTAAACATTTTCGCTAATCTCTCCGGTGACATGTGCCATCTATAAAACATTTTATACATATTTTCTTTATATGCCGTTGCCATTGTCAATTTATAATTCCTTTCCCATAACTGCTGCCTTCGCTTGGCCTTTCAAGATCAGCCAAAGGTAGCAGCATCATTCCAGGAAGATTTTTTTAAAACCCTATCAAATGCACAAAACCATTTTGGGTCCCTTTAGTTGTGCTGGGATTACAATTCCCGGAATCCCCAGGTACCATGCCACACTGCTGGGGAAGGTAACCACACTTAGTCAAATGGAGTGGTGCCAGGTGGGCACTAGGCAAAGCCCTGAAATACCCCCCCCCCAATTTTCTTCTGACAAAACAGCAGAACGGAGCCCTGACAACGGGTGAAACTCCTCTGAGTAGACACAGAGAGTGGAATTGAGTGCCATGAAATCAGCTCAGCAGCACATGTCATTCTAGCTACACTGTTTAAATTAAACAACTGGAGTCTTAGGCCAAGATGAGCTATGTACTCCATTTAATCTCTGATTTCTTCATACTGAACATCGGCAAAAATTCAGGAGCAAGGTCTATTTTAAAATATTGATAAAGCAACAAAAACGCAACTTCTAATTTAAACCATGCACAATAAGAGAAGGGAGGGAGGGAGGGAGGGAGGGGGGAAGGAATGAAGGAAGGGAAAGAAAAGGGAGGACAGGTGGGAGGAAGGGAAGAAAGGGAAGGAGGAAAGAAAATGAAGGAAGGAGGGGAGAAAGGAAGGAAAAGCAAGGAAGAGAGAGAAAGAAAAGAGCGAGGGAGGGAAGAAAGGGAAGGAGGAAAGAAAGAATGAAGGAAGGAGGAGAGAGAGGAAGGAAAACCAAGGAAGAGAGAAAGAAAAGGGAGGGAGGGAGGGAGGGAGGGAGGGAAGGAAGGAAGGAAGGAAGGAAGGAAGGAAGGAAGGAAGGAAGGAAGGAAGGAAGGAAGGAATCTCTGAATAATATGGGATGAAAATATGGTATATGATTTTCTCATGTGTGCCTACACACACACACACAGACTCAGTTTCATTTATGCGTTTGGATAAAGTGGAAATATAGAAGGTAGATGTATCCATAAGCCAATAGGCGCACCTGGATTTTCTCTCTCTCATTATTACTGCATACAGTACTAACTGCTTACTTTCAGATCTAATATAGATAAAATAAAGAGGCACATTCAACGTAGTTTAACATAATTGTTGCCGAACGTAAATGCTGCCAGTGGTTGAATTCACACATTGTACTAAAATCATAATGTAGTTTGTTAGTTTGAGTCTGTGCTGAATGAGTTGAACCATAGTGCACATAAAGCAGATTTCCATATTATTCCAAGCACTAAAATGGTTTAGTTGTGGGTGAATTTATTGCACGATCCCGACTACTGTTGTTGGCTAGCCACGGTTTATGATTTAATTTGCTGTGCGATTCAATCGCTTGTAATTTCTTTACCAAGTATTGAGCAAACCATGGCTTAGGTATGTGCCAAGACCCATAATTCATTCATTCAGTAAACTATGACAAAACGTGAACAATATGCATGGAGACAGAAGTAGTTCTATTTTGCCCTCTAGAGGTAAAGCACAGAAAAATGACGTTTGCAGACCATGATCTTGCTTTCACTCGTATTTATTGATTCTATAAAAACCTTTTTGCGTATATTAAGTGGCCCATCCAGCTTGGCTTGCCAAATAGTGAAATAAAAAGCTGACCGTGGATGTTGAACCAACCAGTGGAAACAGGTTAGAAAAAGAAAGAGGCAACGAACCGTCTGCAAGAAAACAAGCAAGCTCAGAGAGCACCAAGGACCCCTCAAAAAGTGGTTTACAGATGAAAATATTATTAGAAGAACACTGGATTATGCGGAGATGAATAGATTGACATTAAAAATAAAAGACAAGGAAGAAACAGAATTTTTTGTTTGATCAATGGTTAGATAAAAGGGGTAGAAATTAGAAGACTATTGATATGTATAAGTAAATGATGAAAGATTATTATTATATATAAGCAAACATTATATTATTACTATTACTATTATTATTACTACTATTATTTTGTATAAGCAAATTGACTCAGACAATACACTGTTCATCAAGCACTTATGTATATCAAAGAAAAATGTATATATATTTTTTTAAAGTGGTTTGCTGGTTAACAAGGGATGAGGCCATACAGAATCCTGTTAATCCTGGCTTAACAAAGTAACTGGGACTGGAGTTTCCATCACTAAGGGATGTGGTCATAAGGCAAGATGTCATGTGACCACATCACTTAGTGACAGCAACCCTGACACTCCTCATTGCCGTTAAGTGAGGATGCTGGGTCATTAAGCGAGTCCCAGGTGGTTTGCAAGCAGGCTGGCAGGCAGGTAAGTGGCCTGAAGGCACATCACAAACACAACAGGGTTGGGGGTAGCTGCTGCTAGGGGCCAAGGAAGGGTGCATGGGTGGCCCACATGGTGGGCCTGGGGGTGCTGCTGTCAGGCAGGGGAGGGTGTGAGACACTTACCAAAATAACCTGTGAGTGTGATTGTGGGAAGCTGGCAGGAAAGGTGCTGCAACCGTCATAAGTGTGAGCCGGTTACCAAGCAACGGCTGGAACTTCAAGGACTGGCTGTAAATCGTGCTTGTTCAGCACTGTGGTAACTTTAAACAGTCACTGAACACAAGGGCTGTCTGTATTAGAAAACTACTTCCCTACTTTGGGAAGCTTGTACAGGTAGTCCTCGACTTACGACCACAATTCAGCCCAAAATTTCTGTTGTTCAGTGAGATATTTGTTAAGTGAGTTTTGCCTTAGTTGTTGCCTTAGTTGTTACCTTTTTTTGCCACAGTTGTTAAGTGAATCGCTGCAGTTCGTAAGTTAGCAACCTGGTTGAGCGAATCCGGCTTCCCCATTGACTTTGCTTGTCAGAAGGTCATAAAAGGGGATCACATGACCCTGGGACACTGCAGTGGTCATAAATATGAACCAGTTGCCAAGCATCTGAATTTTGATCAAGTGATCGTGGGGATGCTGGAAAAGGACGTAAGTGTGAAAAACGGTCCTAAGTCCCTTTTTTCAGTGCTGTTGTAACTTTGAACAGTCACTAAATGAACTGTTGTAAGTCAAGGACTACCTGTATACGCGTCCCAGGATAATGTTGCAGGATGCTACCGTGTTTCCCCCAAAATAAGACCAGGTCTTATATTAATTATATCAAAAGATGCATTAGGTCTTATTTTCCGGTTAGGTCTTATTTTCGGGGAAATACGGTACTCAATGCATCCATCTGGCTGACGATCTTAACTGGGGCTTATTTTTGGGGTAGGGCTTATATGAGCATCCTGAAGAATTCATGCTAGGGCTTATTTTCCGGTTGGGTCTTATTTTCGGGGAAACGCAGTAGATGCAAGAGAGACGTTCCCTGAGGATGGGCTCCAGCACGAGTCCGAAAGCCCAGAAGACAAAACCTCTGGTCCCGGCGACCGACCCAGATTGGATCCTGCCATCTGACTTACAGTATATCAGCATTCCTGGGATAACAGAAAAGTAGCCCAGCAGGACATCATACACACACACACACACACACACACACACACACACACACACACACACACACACACACACACACACACACACCCACCCTTTGCTGCCCGGGCAAAGCCCTTGTGACCCACCTTTGACTTCCCAGTCATCTTCTTGAAGAAGCTGAGGGTGCGACCCAGAGCATTCCCTTCCTTCTGCCAGTGAGCCTGGTCCTCGGCCTCCACCGTGCTGGTATCCAGCTGCCCGCAGCTTCCACTGCTGAAGCTGAAAGCATGGAAAAAAGAGCAAAATGAGGAAAGGAGGAGGATGGAAGAAGCCAGCGAACAGACACACACAGACACACACACACACCACCACCACCACCAAACAAAACCTCTTTTTGTTGTTATTGTTCCCCAGGCCAGAAAACAGGGAGGGAACAACTCCACTGGCAGCCCTCAGTGACCTCAGAGGATGGCTGCTCCTATTACCAGCTGGAGAGATGTCACATAGAAGCATCTCTGTTGGCTTAGCTTCTCTCGGAAATTAGCAGAGCCAACGGATAGATGAAAAGGAGTTTAAGGTTCGGCAACATTCACATCCCATTTCTTCCATCCAGCCTCTTTATTTTTATTTATTTATGGAGGAGGAGGAGGAGGAGGAGGAGGAGGAGGAGGAGGAGGAGGAGGAGGAGGAGGAGGAGAAATTGATGTTTTTGAAGCAGGAAAAATTGAATTTCTCTCTCTCTGTCTGTCTTCTACTTACTTTCCCACTGTCACTTAATTACATTCCCTCTAGCCTCAGGAAAACTTACCTTCATAATGGCAACCACATTATATTTTATTTTATGCTTGCCAGAAAGACATCTGATCTACAGAAGGAACTTTAAGCATTATTCTGGAATATCTATATGAAAGAAGAACGTGAGGAAGAAAAGATTACCAATGGGGGGGGGAAATTCTTTGGGCTGGGTGGAAATGATGTTAGTTTGCAAGAAAAGGAAAAAAACAAGAAACTGTGATACAGGCTAGTTTGTCAGAAAAAAATCTGGCAATAAAATCTATCATTATAAGGGATAAGCCATTATCTAGTTGCTGTAATTTTTTAGGCAAGAGTTATGGGATTAGATGCAATCCTTTTTATTTAATGTGAAAACATTTCTTTATTCAGAGGAAAATGTTGACTCTGTACATCATCTCTCATGCAAATGCCTTTTCAAGGCTTGTGTTTAAATCTACACTTAGCAATAGCACTTAAGATGCCCTTATTTTATTTTATTTATTTTATTTTGTTGTTTTTATTACAGTCATAGACCAAAGTCCAGAACAAATAAAAACACTCAATATATATAATTAAAAATTCTAGAATAAAATAATAACAGATAAAAACTATCATAAAATCCAGTCTGTCAATTATACATGGTCTAACTGCACCAGAATTTAATATTAACTAATATTTATGTATTTATTTATCCAATTTACTGGCCACTCCTCTTACCACAAGGTAACTCTGGGTGGCTTACAATACAGGTACTCCTCAACTTACAACAGTTCGCTTAGTGACCGTTCGAAGTTACAACGGCATTGAAAAAGTGACTTATGACCAACTTTCACACATGACTTATATCCCGTTTCACAGTGCTTTTACAGCCCTCTCTAAGCGGTTTACAGAGCCAGCCTCTTGCCCCCAACAATCTGGGTCCTCATTTTACCAACCTCGGAAGGATGGAAGGCTGAGTCAACCTTGAGCAGGTGAGAATTGAATGGCTGGCAGTGGGCAGAATTAGCCTGCAATACTGCATTCTAACCACCACATACCATGGCTCCTAGGGTTTTCAGTAAATGCCCTCTTTTGGTTTTTTTTTGGGGGGGAAGTCATGCCAAGCCAGACCACCACAAAAAGAAATCAGAGCAATTTTCCAGATTTACAAGTGGAAAGAGAGGCCATTGTCCAATGCTGTCCTTTTCAAGAAAGCGTGAGAGGGAGTCCCTCTGACCTCCATTGGTCAACTTCATCCACAGAAGAAAACAAGGTAGAAACCTCGGCATATCCTAACATTCTTTGTTTCAAAGAGGGTTCTCTCTAAATTTTTGAATGGAAAATTGATTGATTGAAATAATTACACTTGAACAAAGGAGGAGCTGTAGCATCCATGTCATACAGATAGTCCTCGACTTACAACAGTTCATTTAGTGACTGTTTGAAGTTACAACGGCACTGAAAAAAGGGACAGCACTGTTTCTCACACTTATGACCGTTGCAGCATCCCCATGGCCATAGGATCAAAATTCAGACATTTGGCAACTGACTCATATTTATGATGGTTGCAGTGTCCTGGGGTCACATGATCCCCTTCTGCGACGTTCTGACAAGCAACATTAATGGGGAAGCCAAATTCATTTAACGACCATGTTACGAGCTTAACAACTGCAGTGATTCACTTAATAACTGTTGCAAGAAAGATTGTAAAATGGGGGGGGGGGGAACTCACTTAACAAATGTCTCACTTAACAGAAATTCTGGGCTCAATTGTGGCCGTAAGTCGAGGAATACCTGTATAGGTATCTGACTTGAAAGCAGGGTACTTGCTGGAATTCTTGCACTGTTAATTTTAACCTTTCTTGTAATAAATACTTTTAATTAGATTTCATGAGTTCTTTCCCCCTGAATAAACTGTTTCCAATCTCAACTTCAAGAAGGTAAATCTGATAAAATGTAAGTTTATGCTGTCCTGCAAATTCATGGGCACTACCACACAATGCCCAGAAATACAGGAATTTTGGGTGTTTATGATTTCAAAACATCGGCAGATCACCAGGTATTCGGGCTGCAGCAGAAATCTTCTCACATTAACAGCTTAATTAAAAATATCGATCTCTCCCAAATAACAAGGTAACCATGACTTACCGACTGACTAGACTGATGTTATCACCATACAGAGAAAATTCTGCCAAGGGAGAAAAAAAAATCATAAGTTTCAGTTAAATAACGCTGACCTCCAATGTCTTCAAGACAGCTAGCACTTTTGCAATTTAAAATAATGACAGTAGTAGAACAGTGTTCATCTAATAATAAACTTCAGTGAAAAGGAATGTTTCAACCTGAAATTGAGAACTACAGTACAGTGGTGCCATCTTGCTGGGGAAGAAAATTCCAGAGATAAGCATTACTTCAAAAAAAAAAAAAAAAAGCTCTTTGCAAACCTGCCTTTTTACCTTTTAAACATCTGGATAAGATTTTTAAGGTTTGCTGGATAATAGGTGGTCCTCCAAATAGGGTTTTGGTCACCACACTATAAAAAAGATGTGGAGACTCTAGAAAGAGTGCAGAGAAGAGCAACCAGGATGATGAGGGGACTGGAGGCTAAAACATATGAAGAACAGTTGCAGCAACTGGGCATGGCTAGTCTAGTGAAGAGAAGGATCAGGGGAGACATGATAGTAGTCTTCCAATATTTGAGGGGCTGCCACAGAGAGGAGGGGGTCAACACCCGGAAGTTTTAAAGAAGATATTAGATAACCATTTGTCTGAAGTGGTGTAGGGGTTCCTGCCTAAGCAGGGGGTTGGACTAGAAGGCCGCCAAGGTCCCTAAGGCCAGACAAGGAACAACGGATGGAAACTGATCAAGGAGAGATTCAACCTGGAAATAAGGAGAAATTTTCTGACAGTGAGAACAATCAACCCATGGAACAGAAGTTGCCTTCGGAAGTTGTGGGAGCTTCATCACTGGATGCTTTTCATAAGAGACTGGACTGCCATCTGTCAGAAATGGTGTAGGGTCTCCTGCTTGGGCGGGGGGTTGGACTAGATGACCTACAAGGTCCCTTCCAACTCTGTTAATCTGTTATCTGTTAAATATCCTGTCCTAAGCAGTGTGGGCATTACATAGAACACAGAATCATAGGGCTGGAAAGGACCTCGGAAGTCTTCTAACCCAAACCCCTGCTCAAGGCTAGAGGCTGGTAGCAAGGCACCTAAAGGTGCTGGGCCATCTGAGACATCCCCAGGGGGTATCCGTGGGCTTCCAAAAATAATTTTAAAAACAACCCTAGAAACCAAGATCTAAAAGTCTGCTGACCCCTGGTTTAGAATGACCAGGAATTTTAAACATTTAAAAGGCAACAACAACAACACAAAAGAGTGTGAGACTGGAGTCTCGACCATCTACAGTTGGGACTCACCATCTGCATCTGGGTAACTGTCGATGACACTCATGGATGCAGACTTGGGCAGATGACCACAGGGAGAACTTGGGGACAAGCCGTAGACCTGTTTCCTCTTGCAACATTCCTGAAGAGAAGACAAGATGGGGAGGGGGGGATTGATTCATCATCTCAGCCACAGGGAAGGTCCAGGGTTTGCGTCCCACCACCTCTGCTTCACCCCATGCCCAATCTTAATGACTTGTGGTAAGCCATAATGTGCCCCTTTTGGCTGTTTCTCTTGTTGTTGTTTTTTAGAGCAATGAGGAAACTCACACAACTGTATGCAACGAAATTTCATTTTAATGTATGCTGATTAGCGTACCTTGAAAGTGACAATCAAGTTATTCTAAGTCCAAGTTTATGGACTTTAAATCACAGTTTATAAAGCCAGCTTTGCAGTCAGGCAAAGCTGCTTAGTACTGTAACCCACCATGTCTTTTGACTGCAGCAGTTACTGTAAATTCTGAATGAATGAATGAATGAATGAATGAATGAATGAATGAATGAATGAATGAATGAATGAATGAATGACTAAATCCTGCCTGCACCAGCTGGGTGAATCCAGGTACAGTAGCATTTATGGAGAAGGTCATTCCAAAACCATATCTCACTAATCAAGATCCCATTATAACATTCAGGAAAGGCCTAGAAAATGGGAGAGGTTCATTTCTCTTCTGCCATGGAAGGTTGCATGGTGGGTTGACTGTGGATCGTAATGGCGGCCCTTTGAGTTAGGCCAGATCAGGAAATCACAAGGACTACAAAATATAACAACGGAGTCTTGTAATCCTGCCAGAGGTTCCCTCTAACCTCATATATCAGTGGTCCCCAAACTTGGCAACTTTAAGCTATGCTGGCTGGAGAATTCTGGGAGTTGAAGTCCACAAGTCTTAAAGTTGCCGAGTTTGAAGACCTCTGTCATATATGAAAGAGAATCTCTTCTTCTTGTGCCATATCCGTCATCGGACGTCGGCGATCATGTCGGCCATCCTATTTTTATCAACAGCCGCAGGACAAAGTGCTGCTGAGTTTTGTGCTGCTGAGTTTTGAATCAAGACCGGGTAATCTTGAGTTTCTTCCTCACTTGCTCCTGCCTTTAAGGGCTAAGCTGGTGTTTACCTACCTAATGGCTGTTAAATTCCTTCTTCAAGAACATTTTCATACTTCTCATTTATTTATTCAGTGGAATGGCACTCTGCACCCCTCAAGAGTTCTCCTCCCCTGCCCCAAATAAAATCTATATTTAGATTTAGTGGTCAAATAAGTTGTCATATTTATATCATAATGTAATATAATAATGTAATGTAATATTTTATAAAGAGGCCACTTTTTACACCATGCATTGATTTCGAACAAGTAGCTGGAGGCCCGCAAATACGCTTCAGCCTAGATTATTTATAAGACTTCTAACTTTAAGTGCGTCAGAAAATTTGCTTTTAGATTACAGGTAGTCCTCGACTTATGACCATGACTGAGCCCAAGTGAAGCAGTTGTTAAGTGAGTTTTGCCCCATTTTATGACCTTTCTTGGCATAGTTGTTAAGTGAATCCCTGAAGCTGATACGTTAGTAACACGGTTGTTAAGTGAATCTTGACTTTGCTTGACAGAAGGTCGCAAAAGGTGATCACGTGACCCTGGGATACAAATATGAGTCAGTGGCCAAGCGCCTGAATTTTGATCATGTGACTCCGGGGGATGCTGCAATGGTTGCAAGTGTGAAAAGCGGTCATAAGTGACTTTTTTCCAGCGCCATGGTAACTTCGGCCACTAAACAAACTGTTGCAAGTCAAGGACTACCTGTACTTGATTTCATGGGAAAAGGTGTGAGAAAACAGGGGAACAGCGATAACAGCAAAAGCCCACACTTCAAAAACATTCAGTTGTATCTTTAATTTTGCTTGTCAGAATTTCTAAACAAACTTAGCAAGTTTGTTTAGAATTGTCACAACTCACTCTAAGGTTCTGCTCTTATGGCAACTTAACCAGGTCAGCTGAGCATCTAAGCTAGCAGATGAATTCTACAACTTGCTAAGTTTGTTTAGAATTAACCTCAGTCTGCTTTTTCGTGGTTTACTCTGTGTATTCCTATGGAATTTACTCTCTAATTCGTCTGTCTGGGAATCTGGCAAACTTACCTGAGACATCCCCTGGCCATCCTCCTCCTCCTCCTCTTCATCCTGAGAAAGCAGGGACCCCATTTCGCCGTTGCTATGAACCATAGGGGCTCGTCGGGGGTCTCTCCTTCCCAAGGAATGCCCATCCAGTTGCTCCGTGGAGTCAAGTCCATCGGGTGCCAGTTCCTTCAAACTTAAGCTGAAAAAGATCAACATAGTTCAAACATCAAGACATTTCCTTTCGGTTTACTAGCCGCTGGGACCCGCCGTGGTGCTTCCACCCCAGTTCTGAGCAATCTCGAAAAGCACCTGCAAAAGGGAGAAATTTGCAAACCATTTCAACAATGACCACCCCAGATTTATCCCTCCCAGACCTATTAACCTACCACGTGACTGGCTTGAGTTGACTGTAATGTGCAAACACAACCCCTATGTTTCATTGAACAGAGTTGGCTCAGCACAAAGTTTAATCCCAATAGCAGCACAATACCTGAAATCTACCTACAAACAACTTAGGCAACTCTGCTATTTTTAAGGGGGGAGGGAAACAAAAACAAATATCATAAATATATTTTATCAATGCCCCTCGTTTATTTTTAGATAAACCTCACAGGGGTTTTGGTGACATCACCAGACATAACCAAAGACTGTTGCATACAACTTGCTTTTCCCTATTCTGAAAAGCTATAGAACAGGTTTTTCCCGCACTTGGAGGGAGGATATAAGTGGGCCACATTTGCATAGAACTTCACTGTCCGGCAATCCACCCCTCCTGTTCAAATATTGTATTTATTTTTGGAACTCGAGACAATTTCCGCTTTTAATCTGAAGAATTTTTGTACCATCATTCTAAAAATATATATATATATATGTTTCAATTCCTGTTCCTCCTTGTGAATGAGGGGAGGCAGGCAGAAATGTTTTGCAGAATATATTCCAGTTAACTCAACCGTTAAAGTCATCAAAATGAGCCTTTTTGAGGGTTTGAATGACCCTCTGAGCTCCCCGCCTGGGTTCATGTAGCATTCCAGGCTCAAATGTGGTTGAAAGAGTTTGTGATTCAGTGTATTTCGTGAACGGAGGAAAAATGGCCTTAAAAATAAGTTTGGTTAACCTCCCAAGTTCAGATACAGGGCTGTTACATTGCATTGCTGGGTTCTTTTCTGTCCCTCTGAGTAAAACTATCATTGATATACAGTAGAGACTGTGGCGTCTTCCTTCATTCCCCATCTGTGATCTCTGGGAAAGGCTGTTGAGAAAGTGGTTGGTTTGCAGTTGGGAAGAAGAACCCTTGGATGAAACGGATAATCCCGGCACTATTCATTCAGGTTTCAGGCCAGAATTTAGATATGAGGGCAGGAGGGATTGAAAGCTATCTTCTGATATAATGATCCTTAAAATCTACATTAACTTTAATTTCATTGTACCGTAGAAACAACCCGTGCCGTTGAAACCTCAGATTGTGCTCCTCTAATTCTTTCTTATTTTTCAGCAGAACCCACTCTTTCATTCAAACTAAGCAGAAGGCTGCAAGGTACCATTTCAAATCAGGCACTCTCAATCCTTCTCCTTCACACCTTGAAGAATTTTACATTTAACCCTTGGGTTTGTTTTTTTTTCCTTGTCATCCAAACTCAGATATATATTTCTGCCATTGTTTAAATGGGACATCAGTTGTTAAAACAGGCATCATTTGAAACAAAAGCATCATTCATGACAAAACACCCATTACTGAAAGAAGAGAATATTTGAACTCAGCCTTGAACTGTGGGATCCTTGGTGCTAAGATTAACACTAGACCAACAATCAGAAATAAACAGTACCCCAATTAAGGAACTACCAACTCAGACGAACAAGCTAACAGCCTAATCAAGGAACCACCAAGAATATTCCCACCAACACTGACAGGACAAGCCACAACAAGTATACAAAAAGAGAGCAAACCCCATTCCTCTCTAAGCACTGATGATGTTACCTAGTTGGATAATGAAACATCTGCAAGTTCAGTAAGAACCAATGACCCCACAGGCATTACTTTTTATCCAAGAAATTTTCCCAACAAGGATAATTGTAATTTCTCTCCTAGCATATCCTTCTTCATTTCACTCCACGTTTAACATAATTATTCTGGTTATAACATACGATTCATATTAATCATATTTCACTTTTTTCTCAATCATAAAACCAATTTTTCCATCAATTCCTTTGATTTTTGATGTTCATATTCTTTGTAACATTTTTATTTTTTGTTTGTTGACTTTAAAATCAGCTAATGCCCCAAAGTCCTTTAGTTTTTCTTTTAATATTTCAAGAAGATGTGCCAAGATTATACCAGAGTGTCTGCAACTGCCCGTAATTTATATATTTCTGTTTTAATCTTCGTTCCAGCAATTCTCTCATCTTGCCTTATGTTTCTATTTAATACTTCCAAAGCTAAAATAAATAGCAATGGTGGTATGGGGCATCCTTGTCTAGTCCCTTTCTGCATTTCAAAAGGTTTTGTTAATTCCCCATTTGCAATTATCTGTGCCTCTTGTGAAATGTAAATCAATTTTAACCATTTAATAAAATTATCACCAAAGTACATTACATTAAAAGTGCCATATTGAGAATATGGAACAGATAGAAACCCTGATTGTGCCTAAAAATGCCTTTATGGGTCTCAGCACAAGAAACGTTTTACAGGAAACAAACAGTGGCTTAACAAAAAAAGTTAACTTATCAAGAGTTGTTAAAACAGGAACATGGAGAATGGTACAAAGAATTTTAAAAATCAACATTCAACTGAAACCAGAACTTTTCTTGTTGGGATTAACGGACAGTCAATTAGAAGAGAGTTATGGAAGATTATTTTTATATAATCTATACCATGTCTATTATATACACAAATTGAAAAGATTGTGAAATATCTAAAATGGAAGAATGGCTTGTGATGATGACAAGAATGAGCAGAGATGGCAAAATTAACTAAAATTAATAAAAATTTCATTTTTCAACTGGTCCCATTCATGACTTTTTGGAATGCATGCCTGGCACTCAAAATGTCAAGTGGGGCCTGCACTCCCCACCCCCAAATTCTACCATCTTTGTGCTGCAAAACAATTTATATTGAGATACTATAACTCCTTTTAACCAGCAGGTGTCACCTAAGATGAAGCAAAGAAAAAAGAAGTTTCCACTAAAATAAAAACCTCTACTGCAAATCAGCAGAGTGGATCACATACAAATCAGCATTATTGGGAGGCTACTAGTAGCACCTTCTCAGACTAACAAAGTCTACAGTAGGTACAGTATTGATTTTTCATCAGCTGGATCTGAGGATATGAGCTATCCTTTCCATAAAGGTATGCCATGGAGTAATCTGAAAAGGTGCAACCAGAATCCTGATTTTTGGCTCCTATGGAATAGCATGAGTCTCATTCTACAACACACAGACACAAAACCCTCTTTTGGACTTTGGGAAAGACTCCCGTTCTCTCTCGGCCCAGCCTACCTCAAAGGGTTGTTGTTGTTGTTGTTGTTGTTGTTGTTGCTCTTCTTCTTCTTTTATTGGTACAAAATTCTGAGTCCATTGGAGTTGGGCTGTTACTAAATTAAAATAAATGATACATTCTTCTTCTCCTTCTCCTCCTCCTCCTCCTCCTTCTCCTCCTCCTCCTTCTTCTCCTTCTTCCTTCTTCCTCTTCCTCTTCTTCTTCCTCTTCTTCTTTTCTTTTCTTCTTCTTTTTCTTTTTTCCTTTTCCTTTTTCTCTTTCTCCTCTTTCTCTCTCTCTCCTTTCTCTCTCTCTCTCTCCTTTCTCTTTCTCTCTCTCCTTTCTCTTTCTCTCTCTCTCTCTTTCTCTTTCTCTCCCCTCCCCCTCTCCTCCTCCTCCTCCTTCCCCTTTTCCTCCTCCTTCCTCTCTCTCCCCCCCCTCTCTCCTCTAGAAAAGCTAATAAATTTCAGGGAGAGCTGCTGATTACAGTACTATGCATGTTTTGAAAAAGAATTGAACTCAGAGACGGATGGGAATGGGGCCAACCAGAATAATGCATCTCTCCCAAGGCTGCAGCCCATCTGGATACTAACTGCAAGGGAGGAAAAGGCAGGTATGACAAAAAGCAGTTTTGCTCCTCAAAATATTCCTGCTCTTTGTTTCTCTCTTGAAAAAGACCCCTCCCCCAAAAGCAGCTTATATTTCGAATCAGGCTATTAAAAACCACCCTGTGTTGCCTCAAACCACAAGATGGGCAGCATTTAACTTTAACAAATAAATAAATAAACACTTTTTAAAAAATTCAAACAAACCCTTCTTTAGCCAACAGCTGAAGCTACTTAGTAACTTGCCTGGTTCTACTCTCGTCCTACACCTTCCTGAGTCATTGGCATAGAACTATATACTCAGCTCAGTCACGATGACTAAAATCACGTTTTAAAAATCCCGCCACTGAATGCCTTCTAATGCACCCGAAGCCATGCTATGTTGACAAAAGAAAAAAAAAAGGGGGGGGGAGAAAGCCTTTTTAAGCACAGTACACTTGCCACTTTGGGGCAGGAGGCAGCACCTGGCCAACCTTAGCTTCTCTGAGTCAGACCTGGTTAGCATCCCAGCAACAGAGGCTAAAACAGAACACGTTTGATCCACAAATAAAGCAAACTTTTTCCATACTGGAAATATGCCATGGACACATACATACACTGTATACATCAAATGACAGACAATTGAGGGAGCTAATATCTGGCCTATTGAAGAGAAAGACAAGGGGGGGGACACATGATAGCAGTATTCCAGTATTTGAGGGGCTACCCCAAAGAAGAGGGGGTCAACTTATTTTCCAAAGCACCAGAAGGCAGGACAAGAAACAATGGATGGAAACTAATCAAGGAGAGAAGCAATGAAGGAGAGACTTCCTAACAGTGAGGACAATTAACCAGTGAAACAGCTTGCCACCAGAAGTTGTGGGTGCTCCATCATCACTGGAGGCTTTTAAGAAGAGATTAGATAGCCACTTGTCTGAAATGGTATAGGGTCTCCTGCTTGAGCTGGGGGCTGGACTAGAAGACCTCCAAGGTCCTTTCCAACCCTAAGATTCTATAATTATATACAGCACCCACAGTTCTTTTAGAGGGAGATTATCTTTCACTCTCTATGCACTGTAACACTATAATCTCCATTTTGTTGCCTAAGTCCCACATAGGCCTTTTTGCTATGATTTAGCTGGAAGCTATTCTAGATTTCCTCAGACAGAGGAAGGAGATATTTATTTATTTTAAAATTAAGTTTATTTAACTTTGGCTTAAAGCCAGGAACATATTAAATGCCATCTTCAAAGAAGGCCGTCAACAGCCAAATGCAAACCTGCTTCTAAATTAGCATTTATTGTGCATTTTTTAAAAATTGATGTATTTTTTAAAAGAAAAACATGCAATCATTGTGAGGTAGGCAATATATTTACCATCCATTTATTAACATTTTAAAATAAGCATCTGAAAATGGGTTAAAACTTTTGTTTTAAGGCAGTACAGGTAGTTCTCGACATACAACAGTTCATTTAGTGACAGTTCAGTTACAACATTATGATCGTTTTTCACAGTTACGACCTTTGCAGCATCCCCACGATCACGTGATCAAAATTCAGATGCTGAATTTTTATGACCGTTGCTGTGTCCCAAGGTCATGTGATTCATATTTATGACCGTTGCTGTGTCCCAAGGTCATGTGATCGCCTTTTGTGACCTTCTGACAAGTAAAGTCAATGGGGAAGCCACATCCGCTTAACAACCGTGTTCCTAACTTAACAACTGCAGTGATTCACTTAACAACTGTGGCAAGAAAGGCTGTAAAATGGGGCAAAACTCACTTGACAAATGCCTCACTTAGCAACAGAAATGTTGGGGTCAATTGTGGTCGTAAGGTGAGGACTGCCTGTTTTCTGAAATGAAAAAGGGCCCTTAAAGATAGAATAGGTTTCAGGCAACACATCAAGCTCAGGTTGTGTTGTTTACAGAATTAGCAGCCAATGTCGTATAGACTTTAAAATGTTGGGTTGGCCCTGGAAAGACCTGGGTTCAAATCAGGGATGGGTTCCTACTTACCTCGCTGCCGGTTCGCTCCCTCCCGCGCCTCGTGCGCGCGCGCATGCGCAGTAGCCCAAAAAATCCCAATTTTTTTTTAAAAAGCCGAAAAAAAGATGGCGACCGCATGCACAGTGCCAGAAGTCGGCTTCTGTGCATGCTCAGAAGAGAATTTTTATTAAAAAAAATCAATTTTTTTTAAAAAAAAAAATTTAAAAAAAGATGGCGGCCCCCACGGACCGGCACCGACCGATCCGGTTCGTCATCGTGACGTCACCAGCGGGCCGCTACTGGTTCGGGAGAACCGGTCCGAACCGGGAGGAACCCACCTCTGGTTCAAATCCTGTCTTAGCCATGGAAGCTCTCTCGGGAATGGGACAATTCCTCCCTTGTCCCATGGCTGTTGCAGTGGGGAAAACAGAAGGAAAGAATGCTGTGTACAATACAATGCTTTGAACTTCTGACTTAAAGGCAAGAGAAAAAATGGATCCAAAAACAAATGGTGGCTATGCATGTTTTACTTTCACTCCCACGCATGTTCATCAAAAGAGGAGATTCTCCCAGTAAATAAGGACTAGAAACATGGGAGGTTTTGTTTGGTTTTTCTTTAGCTGAAAGCTGAGTTTCATCCCCTCTTCACATTCCCATGAACAAGCACAGAAATATGGAATAATGTATTCAACCTCCTCTCACTCACTTTTTCCTGAGTGAGGTCATCCCCTGGCCCGGATTCCCATCTGGCTGGGTTTTCTACCCAGGGTCAGTCCTAGCACCACCTTCTCATAAATTTAGCTTCCCCATCCTCGGCCAATCTAGTCAGATTTTGTTTAATATTTGCAAAGGAAGGGCACCAGCAGGCACCAGCAGGAAGCGGATCCCGGATGGAACCTGCTCTTTAATATATCCTAGCAAACAGCCCTCCCAATTGCTGCATATTTGCAAGGCAAAAGCCAAAATGGAGTCCAACTGCCATAAATCTGCAAGAGCTGTTTTTCCAGGCCAGGCTGCTGAAACACAGAGATAAAGATGGAACAAAAGCTAGCAAAAGAAGGCACAGGACATTATATTACATTCTGAATCATCGGAGAAGCCTTGCTTTCGCCTCCAGCAAACAACGGCCTCAGTTGCCAGAATTAAAACAGGATACCAGCTTTCCCCAACCTTCCCATCCAAAATTCTCAGTCTTTGGCCATGCTGGCTGGGGAACCTGGGAGCTGTTGTCCCAACACATTGAAAGGACTGCAGCACACAGGGCAACAATGTGAAAAAAAAAAACGTAACCAAACACGAGTATACAGTACTAGTAGCTGGATACCCGTGCTTCACTACGAAACTATGTGATCGGGCTTGATAAATTGACGGTTAAAGCTTGAAAATTAATGAGTAGTTACGATTGGGCTTGATACATTGACACTTAAAGCTTGAAAATTTATGTAGAATGTGTAACTCCTTAGCATCAGAGCGTGTTAATATAAGGCAACTGGCAGTTGAAACTGAGTTCTTTTCAGGTGGGGAGGGGGAGTAGAACGTCTAACTCCTTAGCATCAGAGTGTGTTAATTAATATAATACTGTAAAAGAAATACTAATGATCTGATGGCATTTCGAAAAATCCTTTCTTAGCGAGCACCTACAAGCCAAGAGGAACATACGTGCCAAATTTCAGGTTTGTAGGCTTTACAGTTCTGGAGATTTCGTGATGAGTGAGTGGCATTTGGCTTATATATATATAGATTTTGCTCCTACAGTATTTTTTTCCTAGGCAGTGAAATTCAGGATCGTTGCCTTTTCAGGAGAAAAGAATGTCATAAACCAGTTTCTAGAACATAAGGGCTGGATTTTGACACAATGAAATCAGTAAACCACATTTTGATTTAAAGTAATTACACGCTAAGGCATTTACATATAACAAGAAGCTATATTGTTGTTGAGAGCTTAGCCCATTCACTATATGACAGTCCATCCTGGGGATTGGAGTTCAACTTTCTGCAGCAAAGCACATATCCTGCAACAGAGTGATCAGCTAATATTGTTAGCAACTCTTCAAACAAAGGTCTGGACTAAATGAATTGTTTGTGGCAGAGTACTGAACTCAACAATGAAAAATAATTAGAAGAGGCACCCAAGTCATATGTGCTGACTTTCTATAGCAAGAGCAGACCACGTTTGGGGTTGGGGGCACCTTTTAAATATTAAAATGGCAGGTACTGTCATAGAACGGCTACCACGGTGGATGTTATTTTATATTTTGTTTTATTTATTTATTTTGCTCCACCTTTATTACTTTATGAGTATCTCAAAGTGGCAATCATACATATCAGTTGCCTCTAGACATGATGAATGGCACACAAATCTAATACATTTATTTATAAAATTATTAACAAATAATATTTGTTTCCTCTCCTATTTTCCACATAACAATAACCTTTTGAGATGGGTTGGTCTGAGAGAGAATGACTAGCCCAAGACCACCCAGCCAGCTTTCATGCATAAGGCAGGACTAGAACTCACCATCTCCTGGTAATTGGCCCAAAGCCATACAGTTGGCTTTCCTGGCTAAGGCAGGACTAGAACTCACCATCTCCTGGTAATTGGCCCAAAGCCATACAGTTGGCTTTCCTGGCTAAGGCAGGACTAGAACTCACCATCTCCTGGTAATTGGCCCAAAGCCATACAGTTGGCTTTCCTGGCTAAGGCAGGACTAGAACTCACCGTCTCCTAGTCATTGGCCCAAAGTCACCCAGCCAGCTTTCATGCCCGAGAGAGGGCTAAAACTTACCATCTCCTGGTGATTGGCCCCAAATCACCCAGCTGGTTTTCATGGCTAAGTCAGAACTAGAACTCACCGTCTCCTGGTTTCTAGGCCAGCACCTTCACCACTAGGCCAAACTGGCTTTTTAACCCTAATCACAAAACTCTCATTTACCAAGAAACCAGTTAGAACTCCCAATGTTCTCTTTGATGTCAGGAAAACTGATGCTTCGCAGCAGGCTACCTTCCCATTTCATTTTTTTTTTTAATTCCTTTTTTTAAGGGTTTATCAAAAGCCTGTTGGGTATTATGAAAGTTTACCTTCGCTGGTCAAAATCTGGATCTTCTTCCAGCACTTTCCCCGGCTCCCAGCTATGCCTTCGGAAGGAATCGTACATGTGACTGGATCCTCTCAAGGTCCGCAACCGGCGCATGTGCACGTTTAAGAACTGGCTGCTCTCTTCCTCCTTCTCCTCTTCCTCCTCGGGGGCTTCCCAGTCTCCTGCCAAAGATGGGCCCGGCTCCATGGCTGACAAGCAATGGGGTTTCTGGTTGCATTCATAGGGGTGCATCTCCGAGGCGGAGGGGTTCATGCCTTCAAAAAGGGAGGGATGCCAAAGACCAGAAGGCTTTGGGGAAGAGGAAAGGGCAGGAGAAAAAGGAGAAAGTCAAATTATAAATAAGGCCAGTCCTTCGGGTTTTGGAATTTGCAGCCTTGAGGCTAAGTGAAATTTAAAATTCAGCTATTGTGCTGAGCAGCAAGTTAAGCCTTTTCACAATCATTTGCTTCTAAAGTAGGATGACCATCCCATATCACAGGACATGCTTAGCTATTAATATTTGAACCATGGTTTATTCCAGGAACCCTTTTTTTTTTTTGAATTTGCACTACATGTAATATAATGCATAATGCTGTGCCTAGTTCACAAAGACACATTAGGTTCCAGTGTGGCTTGTTAGTTGGGGGTCCAGGGTGTGATACTGCCACTCAGTAAATAATAAAGTTTAGTTGTTCCTGGAGTCTTTAAAAGGCGAACTGGGAAGGCTGATTCCCTACTATTCCCTCAAACCACCACCCCATCTCCCCCTTGGGGAAGAGAAGGGAAAGAAAAAGCACCCGCAACAACTTTAGGTCCCCAAACTCTAGAGTCCTCTTATCATCACAATATCTCCTCAACTTTTATCTGAGCAAGCAGGCACACGTTCATTTTTATTTTCTTAGCATGCCTATTTGAGAGCCCAGCATCATAATTGGAAAAAAAAAATCTGGGGATTTAATAAATAACATGCAAACTCCCCCTTTTAATATGTAGAAATTATTAACTATTAAAAAGTAAAATACAGCTAGTCCTCGACTTACAACAGTTCATTTAGTGACCGTTCAAAGTTACAACGGCACTGAAAAAAGTGACTTACGACCGTTTTTCACACTTACGACCATTGCAGCATCCCCATGATCCTATGATCAAAACTCAGATGCTTGGCAAACTGGCTCATACTTATGACCGTTGATGTGTCCCAAGGTCATGTGATCCCCTTTTGCGAGTTTCTGACAAGCAAAGTCAAAGGGGAAGCCAGATTCACTTAACAACCGGGCTACTAACTTATCAACTGCAGTGATTCACTTAACCACTGTGGCAAGAAAGGTCGTAAAATGGGGCAGAACTCACTTAACAAATGTCTCGCTTAACAACAGAAATTTGGGGATCTATTGTGGTCGTAAGTCAAGGACTACCTGTAGTAAAGTCACATAATCATATCTAAGTTGGTAAAAAGCTTTTTTCTATTTGTAGCCGTCCAGAAAAGGAAGAATGAGATTGTGCCTGCACAAAAAAATTCTACAAGCAATACTCCAAAATTTCATCCAATCTTTTGTCTTCTGGACATCTTAGGTGATAGACAACCAACATCTGATAATTCAGGGAAACAGCACTCCTACCACATTTGAAGAATACCCAATAGGTAGAACATTTCAGCCCTGTTTCTACGCAAATTTATTTTGTGATCCAATCCTATACATGACAAGACTGAAACAACAGACTATTACTAACACTGAATGGCTGAACACTGAATACAGGTAGTCCTTGACTTACGACTACAGTTGACCCCAAAATTTCTGTTGTGTTAAGTGAGTTTTGCCCCGTTTTATGCTTTCTTGCCACAGTTGTTAAGTGAATCATTGCAATTGTTAAGTTAGTAACCCGGTTGTTAAGTGAATTTGATAAGTAACAAGGCTGTTAAGCGAACCTGGCTTCCCCATTGACTTTGATTGGGACACAGCAACGGTCATAAGTATGGACCAATTGCCAAGCATCTGAATTTTGATCACATGATCATGGGGCGGCTACAAAGGTCGTAAGTGTGAAAAATGGTCATAAGTCACTTTTTTCAGTGCCGGTTGTAACTTTGAACGTTCACTAAATGAACTGTTGTAAGTCAAGGATACCGGTATTTGCACACATACTTAACCTGTTTTTATTCATCAAATCATAAACTGACCAAGCAAAGTCCGTTTTGCACAATATACCATGTCTCAAAAATGTGGCCAAGATTAACTTTTAACCATTCTTTGCTTATACGATGAATGCACCTGCTAGATATTTACGCTAACCTGGTTAAGTTTGATGTGCAAATAGTATATTTAAAAAAAGACAAGCAAAAAAAAAAAAGGTTTTTAATGTGCTCTTAGTGAAAAGCTAAAATGATCCCAAAAGGAGCACATAAAGCGGCATGGAGGGTGATTTTGGGCAAAACTGCCAGGAAACAGGGAATCCCGCCTTAGGGATGAAGTCTTGGCCAATCACCAGGAGACTCAGAGTACTAGTCCCGCCTTAGCCAGCTGAGTGACTTTGGGCCAATTATTCTCTCAGCCCAACCCACCTCACAGGGTTGCTGTTGTGGGGAAAATAGGTGGAGGAAGGAGTATTGTGAATGTTTGTCCCCTTAAATCCCTCATAGAGTAATAAAGACAGGATTTAAAAAAAAATCTAAATCTAATAAATTCTATACAATTAAATAAAAAACTTCAATTAAAGCCCACACTGGATTGGAAAAACTGTCTTTCACCTCTGCAGATGAGATAGGTCTCCGTTCCCATAATTCCCAACCAGCACACCTGTTTGGCAGGTGTACAGGCAGGGAACCATGGGAATTGAGTCATTCGAAGCCACTAAATTAGAAACCGTTTCCTCAAATCCAACTGAAGCAGCCAGTGGCTGGCTCTTAAAAATATGAGGAAAAAAATGGCAAATCTGAGGAATAATAGCGACAGCATCTACACTTTAAGCATCAATTGATATAAATCTGCCTCGAACAAAACTTTCACACATCCTTATTTTTAAAGTGTGTGTGTGTGTGTGTGTACTTTAAAAATAAGGATGTGTAAGCGCTTTACTC
>QLTV01004221.1:236477-247914 GCA_003457575.1 Thermophis baileyi
GTGCTATTGCTATTGCTATATCAGGACCTTGGACAGGGGGTTGGAGTAGATGACCTCTGAAGTCCCTAGGATTCTATGAGGGGAAGTTTATCACATTCCTCAATTCATAGAGGTTCATAAGTCATGATTCAAAGCACCATGTGAATGCTTTTTATAGAACAAAGGCCTGATGGCTGGGTTCACAGAGCCCCCTAAGCCAAACATGAGACACGCCAGGCCTTGCCTGACGTGGGTAGTCCAGTCAGAATTCCAGGCTGGCTTTCTCAGACCTTCATTGCTGAAGGGGATATTCCCAGGTTTTCTGATTTCCACCACCCAGAGAGGTCTCAGCAACATTTGAAAAGTACACTTACGGAATCATAGGGCTAGAAGGAGCTATGCACTTAAATCAGATTTAGTGACTATCGACAGTCCTTGACTTACGACCACAATTGAGCCCAATTTTGTTGTTGTTAAGTGAGACATTTGTTAAGTGAGTTCTGCCCCATTTTCTTTGCCTCTCAGTTTCTAAGTGAATCACCGCAGCTGATAAGTTACCCGTGTTTTCCCTGAAAATAAGACCCTGTCTTATTTTTTTTTGAACCCTGAAATAAGCACTTGGCCTTATTGCCATGCACTCAAAAGCCCGATTGGGCTTATTATCAGGGGATGTCTTATTTTGGGGGAAACAGGGTATCTATCTATCTATCTATCTATCTATCTATCTATCTATCTATCTATCTATCTATCTATCTATCTATCTATCTATCTATCTATCATCTATCTATCATCTATCTATCTATCTATCTATCTATCGATCGATCGATCGATCGATCGATCGATCGATCGATCGATCTATCATCTATCTATCTATCATCTATCTATCATCTATCTATCTATCTATCTATCTATCTATCTATCTATCTATCTATCTATCTATCTATCTATCTATCTATCATCTATCTATCATCTATCTATCATCTATCTCTATCTACCTATCTACCTATCTACCTATCTACCTATCTACCTACCTACCTATCTCTACTGTGTTTCCCCGAAAATAAGAGCCTGTCTTATATTTTTTTTGAACCCTGAAATAAGCGCTTGGCCTTATTGCCATGCACTCAAAAGCCCGATTGGGCTTATTATCAGGGGATGTCTTATTTTGGGGGGAAACAGGGTAGTAACCCAGTTGTTAAGTGAATCCGGCTTCCCCATTGACTTTGCTTGTCAGAAGGTCGCAAAAGGGGACCCCTGGGGACACTGCAACGGTCATAAATGTGAGTCAGTTGTCAAGCATCCGAATGTAAATTACATGAGCATGGGGATGCTGCAACGGTCATAAGTGTGAAAAAGGGTCAAAAGTCCCTTTTTTCAGGGCCGTTGTAACTTTGAACGGTTACTAAATGAACTGTTGTAAGTCTGTATAGCTGATTTTTTTAAAAATAAATTTCAAACACTTTAGCAGACTAAGGGGATTTTCTTTACCCAAGCAGCGTTTTCTAAGTGAATGTGAACAAACAGCTGATATGAAGGCTACTAACCTGGTGTCAATATTTAACACTGTATATTTGACACCAAAGTATTTATTATATACTAATAAACAAAGTTTTTCCTGACTCCTGAGCACGTACAGAATGTGGGTAGCATTCCCAGGAAGCCTTGCTTTCTCCCCTTTATTAAGAATTTTAATTGGGGGATATTGTGGAGTAATATGAGGGGGGGGGGGAGGTATTTCTATTAAGTCATGCATTTGCCCTTATTTAAAAGAAACTTTTTCCACCCACCATCAATCCCCGAATTTCTAGCCAGCATGGGCTGTGGGAGTTGCGGTCCAAACATACTTCCTGCGGAGAGGAAATCTATTTAAAAGCATTTTTATTCTGCTCTTCCATCAAACAGGCTCCCATTGCAGTCTACATATAATAGCAATAGCACTTAGACCAGGGGTCCCCAAACTTGGCAACTTTAAGACTTGTGGACTTCAACTCCCAGAATTCTCCAGCCAGCTGGCTGGAGAATTCTGGGAGTTGAAGTCCACAAGTCTTAAAGTTGCCAAGTTTGAAGACCTCTGACTTAGACTTATATATCGCTTCACTGGCCACTGTTCCTACCACAAGGTAACTCTGGTTGGCTTACAATACAGGTAGTCCTCGACTTACAACAGTTCACTTAGAGACTTTTCAAAGTTACAACGGCACTGAAAAAAGAGACTTAAGATCATCTTTCACACATATGACCGTTGCAGCATCCCCATGGTCACATGATTTACATTCGGATGCTTGACAACTGACTCACACTTATGACGTGTGGCAACGTCCCGGGGTCACGTGATCCCCTGTTGCGACTTTCTGACAAGCAAAGTCAATGGGGAAGCCAGATTCACTTAACAACCACGTTACTAATTTAAGAACTGCAGGGATTCGCTTAACAAATGTGGTGAGAAAAATTGTAAAATGGGGCAAAACCCGCTTCACCAATTTCTCGCTTCACAACATAGATCTGGGGCTCAATGGTGGTCATAAGTTGAGGACTACCTGTAAGAAAAAACTTGGAGATAAATAGTGACCTGAAAGAAAGATCAGGGTTTTGCAATCACAAAATGGCTTGGCCTGTCATGTTGTGTGATTTGTGGCCTCTCAGCCTTTCCCCGCACAACCCGGGCAGCCTCTCCCTACACTAAAAGGGGTGTGGGGAGCCTTTACAACTCCACCCAGAAAGTTTTGAACAAACAAAATAAAACTATGGCAAGCAGTTGCAATGAAAGTGCGGCTGCAAAAGATGAGCTGGCAGCCAGGGAAAGTCAGTCTGTGTATGCTCAAAGGTCAAACGGTCCTTTCGTGGCCTCTTGGATCCCACATGGCATTTGCTATTCAGGCAAAATCTCCTTGCTGGCGGTCGGGCATAATCACCCCCTCCCCAAAGCCTCCCTGTTCAAAAGCAGTCTATCAGAACCTCTATGGAGGTTCTCAATCATCCAGGTCATTACAACTGGAATTAAGAAGAAACTTCCTAATAGTGAGAACAATTAACCAGTGGAACAGCTTGCCACCAGAAGTTGTGGGTGCTTCATCACTGGAGGTTTTTAAGAAAAGACTAAACAGCCACCTGTCTGAAATGGTCTAGGGTCTCCTGCTTGAGCAGGGGGTTGGACTAGAAGACCTCCGAGGTCCCTTCCAACCCTGTTATTCTATGTTTACAATAACTCTGTTATTCTACAGTTGCAGGAACAGGGTCTGGCTAGTCTAGAGAAAAGGAGGACTAGGGGTGACATGATAGCAGTATTCCAGTATTTGAGGGGCTGCCACAAAGAAGAGGCGGTCAAATTATTCTCCAAAGCACCGGAAGGCAGGACAAGAAGCAATGGATGGAAACTAATCAAGGAGAGAAGCAACCTGGAATTAAGGAGAAACTTCCTGACAGTGAGGACAATTAACCAGTGGAACAGCTTGCCACCAGAAGTTGTAGGTGCTCCATCACTGGAGGTTTTAAAGAAAAGACTGGACAACCACCTGTCTGAAATGCTATAGGATCTCCAGCTTGAGGAGTGGGTTGGACAAGAAGACCTCCAAGGTCCCTTCCAGCTCTATTTGATTGATTGATTGATTGATTGATTGATGGTAGTCCCAAGGGTGCTTTTCAAATGGCAACTGGACTTTCTTGGGTTTTTTTTTCCTTTGAAAACATTTTGCTTCTCATCCAAGAAGCTTCTTCAGTTCACTGAAATGAAGAAATTTCTCAAATGAGAAGCAAAAAAGTTTTCAAGGAAAAAAAGGAACCAAGAAAGTCCTTTTCAAAAGCACCTTTGGGACAGTTCTGTGGGAATGCAGATGCCATGGGACCAAGCCCGAGCAAGGCCGGTGGCCGGCTGCTGACGGAGGGGGAACTCTGGATCTCCAGGGTCTCCCTTAATCTGGGTGCGAGTGAGCAGGAATCCTTTGGCTTAAAGCAACCCTGGAGCCTTTTTTCTCCTGAGAAGTCCATAAACAGATTCAGAGTTTAACACAAAGCAGCCAAAAAGGGTGTGGACGGAGCGGCAGCAAAATACAAGCCAAGCGTCCAAATCAAGGCAAACTCATGATTCGGGATGTGAGAAGTTTTATATCCAAATGTATTTTATTCTTTGTACTTGTTTCCATCTTCCCTTAAAACGTTAACCGAATCCACCATGGCCTGAGAATCAGCGTCTCCGCTAGATAATTGACAGTCAAGCTAAAAACTAAGTGAATCAACTACAGTTAGCAAATTTCCTTAAACCCCCAAATAAGTTACCCAGACCTAATCTGCATATCAAAGGATAAGGTCTGCAAACCACAAACAGCATTAATTAAATTAGGAACTGCAAGTTCACAAGCACACACACACACACACCTCTCAAGTGCCACCCTAGAACAGAAGTCTTCAAACTTGGCAACTTTAAGACTTGTGGACTTCAACTCCCAATTCTTGGAGTTGAAATCCACAAGTCTTAAAGTTGTCAAGTTTGGGGACCCCTGCCCTAGAATCAGCACGTAAACACTTTCACATCCCGGACAAGCTCCCCCTATAAAAACCTGCTGCTGTACCCCATTTCTCGGCAGCCTGCCCCTTAAAGGCAAACTCTATTGCTTTTAGGAATAAATATTTCTTCTTTCCTCACAGCTGTCTAGATCTCACTTTTATTTATTCTTACACAGCCCCAGCTTCAGTTGGGAGCCGCAAATTATTCTTCTGACAGGGGTCATTCCTTTAATACAAAATATTAATATGTAATGTTTTCTAACAACAGCAATGTAAACTGTAAGCCGGATTCTTTTTTGCTCGTTGCAAGAACGTGAGCTGGCTTCCTGTATCATGGTTCTTTACGCAAGCCACCATTGGCTGGGCCTGCACAACCCACGAAGCCATAAACCATTGGCTGGATTCCCACAGGGCAGGGAACCAAAACACTCGCAGCTTTTGGCCCAAAGCTGGAGGCACTGCCTGGCCTGGCCCGACTCCCTGCTCCCCAAGTCCTTCAGACCAGCTCAACTGCAACACACACACACACACACACACACACACACACACACACACACACACACACACACACACACACACACCGCTCACAATGTGGGTGGCGGCTTTTGTGGCGAGAGCTTACACTGGTTTTTAAATCATGGTTTATCACGAACGGTTGCAAGAACTGGCCATGGCTAGTCTAGTGAAGAGAAGGACGAGGGGAGACAGGATAGCATCTTCCAATATTTGAGGGGCTGCCCCAGAGAGGAGGAAGGGGGTCAAGCTATTTTCCAAGGCACCTGAAGGCCAGACAAGGAATAATGGATGGAAACTGATCAAGGAGAGATTCAACCTGGAAATAAGGAGAAATTTCCTGACAGTGAGAACAATCAGCCAATGGAACAGAAGTTGCCTTTGGAGGTTGTGGGAGCTTCATCCCTGGAAGCTTTCAAGAAGAAAATGGACTGCCATCTGTCAGAAATGGTGTAGGGTCCCCTGCTTGGGCGGGGGGATTGGACTAGATGGCCTACAAGATCCCTTCCAACTCTGTTAATCTGTATCTGTATCTAAATGTTGTGAAACTGAGGCACTGTAAATCATTGCTCATGTTTAGTCTGATGCATGGATAACATCACCCAAATACAAACATTTAGACCATGAAACAGAATTAATAAAACCATACAAGGGTATTTCAGTTGATGTTCTTTGGAGGAGAATTCCTTTAACAGAGAATGGTCATGGACGGAAAATTTGATTCAAAATATGATTTTGACAAGCACTCCGACTTTCCCTTTCCTCTTCCAGTTAGGGCCGGAAGGCTCCGGATTATGAAGATTTGAGCTGTGGGGAGGGTGCAAGCGTTCCTTCCTGACCACCATGCTCCATCAGAAGCAGATGTGCACCCATTCACACACCCCGAAGAGGTTGCATTAGATGACATGATAGCAGTATTCCAGTAGTTGAGGGGCTGCCCCAAAGAAGAGGGGGTCAAATGATTCTCCAAAGCACCAGAAGGCAAGACGAGAAACAATGGATGGAAACTAATCCAGGAGAGAAGCAACCTGGAATTAAGGAGGAATTTCCTAACAGTGAGGACAATTAACCAGTGGAACATCTTGCCACCAGAAATTATTATCTCTCCAGCACTGGAGGTTTTTAAGAAAAGACTGGACAGTCATCTGTATGAGAAGGTATAGGGTCTCCTGCTTGAGCAGGGGGTTGGACTAGAAGACCTCCAAGGTCCTGTCCTGTCCTGTCTTATCAATATTCCATTCCATTCCATTCCATATCTAAATCTACATCTACATCTAAATCTAAATCCTAGAACTAAGCCAGGTTGTGCCAAAGTCTTCCCAAAGCATCTTTGCTAGCTTAGCTGGAGTCTGAATGTGGGACTCTGGCAGGGCAGAACAAGCATCTTGCCACATCTTCACAAGAATTGACAATGCGGTAGTTATAGCATCCGTGGGCCCATTAATATCATGCCCTATTCAACTTTCAAATTTTTATCTATATACAGGTAGCCCTCGACTTACAACAGTTCATTTAGTGACCGTTCAAAGTTGCAAAGCACTGAAAAAAAGTGACTTAAGACCATTTTCCACAGTTACGACTTTTGCAGCATCCCCATGGTCGCGTGATCAAAATCCAGGCGCTTGGCAACTGGTTCCTATTTATGACGATTGCAGTGTCCCAAGGTTATGTGATCCCCTTTTTGATCCCCATTTGGGGGGGGGATACTCTCTAAATCTGATACCCCCTCCAACTGCACCCAACACCCAATCCCCAAAGCGATGATTTTGATTACACTTTGCCCTTGCAACCAAATCAGTTCACTCCCTCCCCGGGGGTGGCCAAGCTGTGTTGCAACACATTTAATTAAAAAAAAAAAAAGTGGGGGGGAAAAAATCACACGTAGATGTCAGAAAAGAAGAATGCAGCAAAAGTCTCACTTCAGCAAGAATGCAAATCTCTCGACTTCCAAGTGGGAGGGAGGGAAGGGAAAATGGAATCCGGGAGGGCAGAGCCGGGAGATAAGCGGGAACAGCTTCCTGGGGAGATTCAACTTTGCCCTTGGTTATTTGGGGGTTCCTCGGCTGCTTCCCTTAAGCCACTTCAGCTCTTCAGCCTATGCAAGGCTGAACCCCCAATTTTCTACAGAGGAATTACTGAGTCTGTCATTTGCACCTCTGTAACTGTCTGGTTTGGCACTGCAACCAGACAGGAGAGGGACAGATTTCGACGGATAGTCAGGACTGCAGAAAAAACAATCGCAACCAGCCTGCCTTCCGTGGAGGACCTGAATACTGCACGGGTCAGAAAGGGGGCTGAGAAAATATCTACAGACCCCTCACATCCTGGATGTAAACTATTTCAACTCCTCCCCAGACATATAGTTTCCCCCACCCCCGTGCCATCAGTCTGTTGAACAACTAATTCCCACAGCACTGTCTCATTTCTCATCTTCTTATTTTTCCTACTATCTTCTCCTATTGGTTTCTTATGATTTATCAATTGTTGTTTGTAACTTACGATTAATGAGTATAACTATGAATGTGACCTATTACTTGTTGTTTATATGCACGTTGCACCGGAGACAAATTCCTTGTGTGTCCGATCATACTTGGCCAATAAAGAATATTCTATGGAGATTCTCAGCCACCTTTGGGTCATGGTTGTCCCAAAGGTGCTTTTTCAAGAGGCAACTGGACTTTCTTGTTTTTCTTTGAAGATGTTTCATTCCGCATCCAAGAAGCTTCTTCAGCTCTGACTGGATGGTGGGGAATGGAAGGATTTATACTCCTTGCAGTCAGCTGGTCATTTGCACCCTTTTAGACAGCCGTTGAGGCCACTTGGAGGTTTCTCTGTGTCCTCAGATAAATGAGTCCTTCCACACCCATTTGCACTACTCAGGTGACCCTGAGGACACAGGTAAACCTCCAAGTGGCCTCAATGACTCTCAAAATAAAACAAAATTCAAATCAAAACCTAAAGCAAGTCATCAAAACAATTAACAATTAAAATTTATAACTAAAAGCCTGCAAAAGAATGAAGATCAGGAGAGAGAGAGAGAGAGAGAGAGAGAGAGAGAGAGAGAGAAAGAGGGAGAGGAGGGAAAGAGAGAGAGGAGAGAGGGAGAGAGAGATAAGAGAGGAGAGAGGAAAGAGGAAAGAGGGAGGGAGGGGGAGAGGGAGAGACCAGGAAAGAGGGAGAGAGAGAGAGAGGGAGAGAGAGAGGGAGAGAGAGAGAGAGAGGGAGAGGGGGGAGAGAGAGAGGGGGGGGAGGGAGAGAGAGAGAGGGGGAGGGGTACCGAGACAGAGAGAGGGGGGGGAGAAGAGAGGGAGAGAGAGAGAGGAAGAGGAGAGAGGGAGAGAGAGAAAGAAAAGGAGAGAGGGAAAGGGGAGAGTGGGGACAGAGGGAGAGACAGATAGGGAGAAAGAAAGCGGGAGAGAAAGAGGGAGAGAGAGATGGAGGGGGGAGGGAGAGAGAAAGAACATTCTCTAGTCTGCACAGCTGAGAGCTGAACTTCTGGGGGGGGAAGAGAGAGAGAGAGAGAGAGAGAGAGAGAGAGAGAGAGAGAGAGAGAATGAGAATGAGAATGAGAATGAGAATGAGAATGAGAATGAGAATGAGATAGAATTCTTTATTGGCCAAGTTATTGGACACACAAGGAATTTGTCTTTGGTGCATATGCTCTCAGTGTACATAAAGAAAAATAAAATATATTCATCAAGAATCATAAGATACAACACTTAGTGATAGTCATAGGTTACTAATAAGCAATCAAATCATACTAGGAAACAAATAAAACAATATAAATTGTAAAGATACAAGCAACATGGTTATAGTCGTAAGTGGGAAGAGATAGGTACTAGGAAGGATGAGAAGAATAATAGTAATACAGTCTTAGTAAATAATTTGACAGTGTTGTGGGAATTAGTTGTTTAGCAGTGTGATGGCATTCGGGGAAAAACTGCCCTTGTGTCTAGTTGTTGTAGTGTGCAGTGCCCTATAGTGTCTAGAAGTTGAAACAATTTATGTCCAGGATGTGAGGGGTCTGTAGATATTTTCTCAGCCCTCTTTTTGACTCGTGCAGTATACAGGTCCTCAATGGAAGGCAGGCTGGTATCAATTGGTTTTTCTGCAGTTCTGATTATCCTCTGAAGTCTGTGTCTGTCTTGTTGGGTTGCAGAACCAAACCAGACAGTTATGGAGGTGCAGATGACAGACTCAATAATTCCTCTGTAGAACTGAATCAGCAGCTCCTTGGGCAGTTTGAGCTTCCTGAGTTGGCGCAGAAAGAACATTCTTTGTGGTGCTTCCAAAAGGGCAAGGAATGGGCAGATTCCATAGTGGGCAAGGTGTGTGTGACCCGAGACTCTAAAAGTCAGCCCCATCACAACCTGTTCACACAACACCCTTAGCTTGCTTACTTCTTTAACTGATTGTTGGAATTTGCACAATTCATTGAATAACTTAGTGAGTACAGGTAGCCCTTCACTTACAACAGTTCATTTAGTGTCTGTTCAAAGTTACAACGGCACTGAAAATAGGGGTGTATGGCCGTTTTTCACACTTATGACCCTTGCAGCATCCCCAGGGTCATGTGATCAAAATTCAGACGCTTGGCAACTGGCCCGTATTTATGACGGTCGCAGTGTCCCAGGGTCACGTGATCAACTTTTGCAACCTTCTGACAAGCAAGGTCAATGGGGGAGACAGATTCACTTAACAACCATATTATTAACTTAGCAAATAGCAACAGCACTTAGACTTATATACCGCTTCACAGTGCTCTCGACAGCCCTCTCTAAGCAGTTTACAGAGTCAGCCTATTGCCCCAAATAGCAATGACTCACTTAACAACGCTGGCCAGAAAAGTCCTAAAATGGGGCAAAACTCACTGAACAAATGTCTCACTTAGCAACAGAAGTTTGAAGTTCAATTGTGGTCATTGCATCGAGCAATACCTGTATTAAATCACGACGATACTCTCTCCGCTTAGCCTGTAGAACAGAGGTCTTCAAACTTGGCAACTTTAAGACTTGTGGACTTCAACTCCCAGAATTCTCCAGCCAGCAAAGCTTTGCTGGCTGGAGAATTCTGGGAGTTGAAGTCCACAAGTCTTAAAGTTGCCAAGTTTGAAGACCCCTGCTGTAGAACCAATGCAGCCACTCACTCTTAACCCAACTTGCTGAAGTAGATTGTGTGAACCCAGCCTTTCACGGGTTCAAAACTAAGATTCCTTCTGCTCCATTCTTCAGACCCCCACACTTCTGATGCTGCCTCTCCCACCTCCTTCTCCAACCTGCGCCCTCGGTGCCAGTCAACCCAGGCAATTACATCGGCTGAGCACAATGTTAAACCACTGTTTTAACTCTCTAAAGAATTTCACACATAACACAAACCTGACACCATAAATTCAACCATAATTTCTGCCTACGGAAGAAACCGATTAATCCCAATTGCTTGCAAACTCGTTTCCATTCTCAAGCCTCCACAGGATTCCTATAATCTCAAATTTGGGATAAAAAACGTTACCAGGGGGGAAAAAAACAAAAAACCAAATACAGAAAAAATATAAACACTGCAACCATCTGAGATCCAGGAAGTTCTCGCAGAAAAAAACCTCCCCACCATGTTTGGTCTAATCCTCCAATGCCACTTTCTCATCCACAACTACAGGTAGTCCTTGACTTACGACCACAACTGAGCCCAAAGTTTCTGTCGTTAAGCGAGACCTTTTGTTACGTGAGCTTTGCCCCATTTTACGACCTTTCTTGCCACAGTTGTTAAGTGAATCACTGCAGTTGGTCAGTTAGTAATCCGGTTGTTAAGTGAATTGGGCTTCCCCATCGACTTTGCCTGTCAGAAGGTCGCAAAAGGGGATCACACAACCTTGGGACAGAGCAACGGTCGTAAGTACGAACCAGTTGCCAAGCCTCTGAATTTTGATCGTGTGGTCAAAAGGAAAGGGTTGTAACTGTGAAAAACGGTCCTAAGTTCTTTTTTTCCAGTGCCGTCGTAGCTTTGAACGGTCACTAAATGAACTGTTGTAAGTCAAGGACTTACCTGCACTTTAGTCTCCAGGATCAGGAGATATAGTAGTAAATAGTTTCTGAGCAAGTACAAAATGCCCCGATAGGAAGCTTGCACTAACAGGAAACGGTCATAAGGCACAATTTGCAGTGCTGTTGGAAGTTCGAATGGTCACTAAATGAACTGTTGTAAGTCGAGGACTACCTGCACTCAAAGTCAAGGGGGGAAAGCACTCTGTGCATGCTCAGGGGGGCCCTGCACAAAAGCTATCAACCAAAGATAGCCCATTTTTTTTACATCTTATAATTCCCGAAGGAAACGGGTTGAACTAGAAGACCTCCAAGGTCCCTTCCAACTCTGTTATTCCGGCTCTGTTATCAGAGGGGAAACTCTGTCCATGCTCAGAGAGGACAGAAAGCGGGGCAGATGCCGGGCGGGG
>QLTV01004221.1:267187-281221 GCA_003457575.1 Thermophis baileyi
CTATTTCTATTCTATTCTATTCTATTCTATTCTATTCTATTCTATTCTATTCTATTCTATTCTATTCTATTCTATTCTATTCTATTCTATTCTTCTGTTCTGTTCTATTCTTCTGTTCTGTTCTGTTCTATTATTCTATTCTATTCTATTCTATTCTATTCTATTCTATTCTATTCTATTCTATTCTATTCTATTCTACTCTACTCTAGAATAGAATAGAATAGAATAGAATAGAATAGAATAGAATAGAATAGAATAGAATAGAATAGAATAGCTTTATTTGGCCAAGTTTGATTAGACACACAAAGAAATTTGTCTCCGGTGCAGAAGCTCTTAGTGTACATGCAAAGCAACATCATAATAATCATAATACAGATAGCCCTCGGCATACAACAGTTCATTTGGTGACATAGGACACAGAACTGAGGCTTTAACATCAAAATGACTTCCCAAGTACAGGTAGTCCTCGACTTACGACCACAATTCATCATCCTCTTTCAACGATCCCCTAAATCCCTTGTGGGGTGGAGTCTGGGCAACTGAATGGAGCTGTTCACTGGCCGGATGCCCTTCCTGTCGCCAATGCGCAGTTTCTTTCAGCAGATATATTCTCACTGTGCTCAGAGAGAGAAATATCTGCCTCTACCTAGGACGGAGCAATACCTATAGTCCTCGACGTATGACCACAATTGAGTCCAAAATTTCTGTCGCTAAGTGGAACATTTATTAAGTGAGTTTTGTCCCATTTTACGACTTTTCTTGCCACGTTTGTAAAGTGAATCACTGCAGCAGTTAAGTTAGTCACACGGTTGTTAAGTGAATCTGGCTTCCCCGTTGACTTTGCTTGTCAGAAGGTCGCAAATGGGGGATCGCGTGACCCCGGGACACAGCGACCGTCATAAGTATGACCAGTTGCCAAGCGCCTGAATTTTGATCAGGTGACCCTGAAGATGCTACAACGGTCGTAAGTATGTAAAACGGTCATGTCCCTTTTTTCAGTGCCGGCGTAACTTTGAACGGTCACTAAATGAACTGTTGTAAGTCCAGGACTACCAGTAGCACGGCTGGCACCATGGACAGAGAAGGAAAGATTGCAAATGGGACATGAAGTAGAATGAATGAAAAAGGGAGGAACAAAACAGGCCCCACTGGGCACAATCTGGATTTCCTATCACAGTGATGGCGAACCTTTTTCTTCTTGTATGCCAAAAATGGGAGCGCGCGTGCTAGCGTGCGCGTGCCACCACACACCCCCCACATGCGCCGCACTGTGCATGCATGCATCCCCGCACAAGAGCCCCCCCCCCCCCGTTGGGCCGTTTTTCACCCTCTGGAGTGCGAAAAACGGCCCAACGGCCAAACCGGAAGTTTGGACAACGGACTCCGGAGTGTGAAAAACGGCCCAATGGGCAAACTGGAAGTCCGTTTCCAAACTTCTGGTAGGCCCGTTGGGCCGTTTTTCGCCCTCCCCATGCTTCAGGGAAGTCTCCTGAAGCCTGGGAGGGCGAATACGGCCTTCCCCAAGGCCAAAAATCAGCTGGCCAGCGCGCGCATGTGCACTGGAGCTGACATAGGGCAATGCCTCGCGTGCCATCAGATATGGCTCCGCGTGCCACCTGTGGCACGCATGCCATAGGCTCGCCATCATGGTCCTATCAGAACCGATCTCTGAGCATCGTCAGTGTTCGCTTCCTGGAGAGATGGGCGTGCAAACTGAGCCCTTGGCACCCTCATTGTCCACCCAATGGCCGCAATAACCAAACTGGGGGCACAGTCCATGCTGGGTGCTACTCCAAACCCACCTTACAGGGACCACGATGGTACTTTTTCAATGTCACGCTCCCAGGATAGATGCTTGTTAAGGATGTCAGTCCCGAGATCTCCCTTTGGGACCCCCAAAAAATCCTTTTTCTGAGCAAGAGAGCCACAAACTAAATTCCCTTCCGGAGGAATTTCTCCTTTCTTTTATCCTGCTGATATTTTATTTATTTATTTATTTATTTGTTTGTCAAACATGTACAAGATAGCAGGTATAGGTATAAACATAAACATAATCAAGGTGAATACAGATAGATGAGGACAATAGGACAGTAGGACAGGGACGGTAGGCACGCTGGTGCGCTTATGCACGCCCCTTACAGACCTCTTAGGAATGGGGTGAGGTCGACAGTAGACAGTCTAAGGTTAAAGTTTTTTGGGTTTGGGGAAGAAACCACAGAGTCAGGTAGTGAATTCCAGGCATTGATCACTCTGTTGCTGAAGTCATATTTTCTGCAGTCGAGTTTGGAGCGCTTTACATTAAGTTTGTATCTAGTGTGTGCTCGTGTATTGTTGGGGTTGCAGCTGAAGTAGTCATTGACTACTTTAATTTACATGAAAGCTGGGGCATGACCACTGAAGTAAAGACAAGGATAAAGACAGTAAAGACAAGTATAGAGAAAGCTCGAACAGCGTTTCTTCAAAATGAAAAAGGTCTTTTGCAGTCACGACATAAGCCTAAGATTGAAAATCAGGCTTGTCAGATGCTACATCTTTTCTATCCTGCTCTACAGAGTGGAGAGTTGGTATCTGGACAGAAAGCCACTTGAAGAGACTAGAAGCATTTGAAATGTGGATTTACAGGCGGCTGTTACGTATAAGCTGGGTTGACAAAATCAGAAACGAGGAGGTGATAAGCCACCTGGGAAAGCCAAGGGAAATCATCAAAATCATAAAAAAGCAAAAGTTTGAATATTTTGGACATCTGATGCGACACCCGGAAAAATACGGCATACTTCACTTAATCCTCCAGGGAAAGATTGAAGGCAAACGAGGTCCAGGCAGGAGAAGAACATCATGGCTTCAAAATCTAAGGGACTGGTTTGGACAAAACCCAACAGCGCTTTTTCGTGCGGCTGTTGATAAAAATAGGATGGCCAAGATGATCGCCAACGTCTGGATATGGCACAAGAAGAAGCTGATACCTTCCCACGATTTCTTAGGCAGGAGTTCCCTCTGCTGTCTGTCTGGAGACGGTCCCGCCAATCTCAAATTTTAAAAAATCTCAAAGAAAAAGAAAAACAACAACAACAGGAAAGTCCAGTTGCCTCTTGAAAAAGCCCCTTTGGGACAATCTCTGCCCTTGTTTTGACAGAGAAACGGTGATGCGTCTGAGCTCTTGTGTAAACTGAGTTGTAACATGGAGGGAAACAAGTCAGAATGTGTGTGGATAGCAATAGCAATAGCACTTAGATTTATACAGGTAATTCTCGACTTACAACAGTTCGTTTAGTGACAGTTCAAAGTTACAACGGCACTGAAAATGTGACTTAGGACCATTTTTCATACTTATGATGTTTGCAGCGCCCCCATGGTCCTGTGATCAAAATTCGGACGCTTGGCAACTGACTCATATTTATGACGGTTGCAACGTCCCGGGGTCACGTGATCCCCTTTTGCGACCTTCTGACAAGCAAAGTAAATGGGGGAAGACAGATTCACTTAAAAACCATGTTACTGCAGTGATTCACTTAACAACTGTGGCAAGGAAGGTCGTAAAATGGGGCAAAACTCACTTAACGAATGTTTCACTTAGCAACAGCAATTTTGGGATCAATTGTGGTGGTAAGTCGTTGACTACCTGTATACTGTTTCACAGGGCTTCATAGCCCTCTCTAAGTGGTTTACAGAGTCAGCGTTTTGCCCCCAATAATCTGGGTCCTCATTTTACTGACCTTGGAAGGATGGAAGGCTGAGTCAACCTTGAGCCGGTCAGGATCGAACTGCTAGCAGTGGGCAGAGTCAGCTTGCAATCCTGCATTCTAACCACTGCCCGACTACAACTCAATCCCGTTTTTAGGGATTATCATGGAGGAATTTATAGCAGTGGGGCTAACGCTGATGGATTTATCTTTAAGAATTCTGGAGGAATTAAATCTGCACCAAGAGCATTTTGTAAATAATTTTTATATTTCTGCATCAGTTATTGGTAGCCATTCTGGAACACTGTAAATCCTCTATTAGCAGAATGCTTTATATTTATTTCTACCCTTAGCTTATAGAAACCTTCTGGTGCCTCCAATTAATTGCTAATTTTATAAGGGTTCTTCCTGTTATGCATGTACCTTATTATTCTGCATATAAGTATTAAATGCTGTGCTGTACTTTAAATTTTGTGAGTTGGTGTGGTCAGTAAACAAAGGAATCAATCTGGATAGCTGTTTGCTGAGGAAGGTATCATTCAGAATAGAGCTGAAAGGGACCTTGGAGGTCTTCTAGTCCAACCCCCTGCTCAAGCAGGAAACCCTACAATTTCAGTCAAGTGGCTGTCCAGTCTCTTCTTAAAAACCTCCAGTGATGGAGCACCCGCAACTTCTGGAGGCAAGCTGCTCCACTGGTTAACTGTGTGGAAATTTCTCCTTAGTTCTAGATTGCTTCTCTCCTTGATTAGTTTCCATCCATTGCTTCTTGTCCTGCCTTCTGCGGCTTCTGGTCCCTCTCTGAATTTTTTTTTTCCCCCTATTCAGCAGAGACCGGATTTCTGAGCCTCTCTCTCCCTGCAGACTGCTTCTCCTGGCTGGAAGGAACAAAAAAGAATACCTCAATGAAACCAAGAGAGCTGTGGTATATTTTAAACCAGTGACTTGATTTAAGAGCTGCTTCAAAGGCCGGCTGGTGTGGCGATCAAACTGCAGGGGGCAGAACCTGTGAATAAAACCTTTTTGTTTTGTGTGTGTGTGTGTGTGTGTGTGTGTGTGTGTGTGTGTGTGAACGTCTCTTAACTGCCTGGCTCTGTAACTTCCTGCTTCTGGCTAACACAGGAACCAGCTGGAGGAGTGGTTTTTTAAAAAGCCTTTCTGGCTTGGGAGAGGGAGATGGGGGTCTTTTGTGCAGGCTAAGGGGAAAAAAACAGGTGTGGACCTACAACTGGGGGGCAAAAAAGCCTGAAAACCAGCCCTGCCTGAGTCTCCAATAGGCTTCTTGGCAGATGCCAGGTGGAGCCAAGAGGAAAAAGGACTTTAAAGAGAACAGGGTAAGTGAAAATAGCCCAGGCCAACCCCCCAAATATTTTTGTGTAAGGAAGAGGTTCAGAGCTGCAGGGCTGGCTTGGCATCAGCACCCCCCCCCCCAGTCTCGGGAACGGTGACCAAAGTCCTCCCAACTTTTCGGGACTTTTCGGGGCTGGGGTTTGCCTGAAGGAGGGGTCAGCTCGCCTTTTAGGTTCCCCATAATGCGAATTGGTTTTTTGGGGGGGGGGGTAGGTGGGTGGGCTTCAAGTTAATCCCGACTCCTGCATGAATGCAGCACTTTTCAGAAGGGTTAGCCTGGCCTCTCCCGTTGTGTGGCTTTAAAAGTCCAAAATCCTCTAGCCAGCCTTTTTTTGTGTGCCTAAAGTGGAGCTAAAATTTAGAATTTTAGTATTCTTTATTGGCCAAATGTGATTAGACACACAAGGAATTTGTCGTCGGTGTACCTACAACAATAGTGATAGAGGTAGCCTGGTGCCTTTAACCCAGTGCTACTGAAACCTGGGTAAATTACACCGACTTGGGGAAATGTTTTTTTTATTTTTAAGGTAACAACACAACAGGGTAATCACAAAGAAGGGGGTTAACCTATTCTCCAAGGCACCTGAAGGCAAGAAGAGAAGCAACGGATGGAAACTAATCAAGGAGAGAAGCAACCTGGAATTAAGGAGAAAAATATCTTGAGATTTCAAACAATGAATCAATGGCAAGATTGCCTCCAGAAGTTGTGGGTGCTCCATCACTGGAGGTTTTTAAAAAGAGAATTTGTCCCGAATGGAATAGGGTTCCCTGCTAGGCCAGAAGGTTGGACTAGAAGACCTCCAAGGTCCCTTCCAACTCTGTTATTCTGTTATTTAAATAAGGACGTTCTTATAAGCCGTTGGGGGGGGGGTATTGAAGGCAAAAGTTTGAGAAGCACCGCTTTAATTGCTTTCATAATTGCTGCACTAGGTGTGTTTGAACCTTAGCAACTTGAAGCCATGTGGACTTCAATTCCCAGAATTCCCCTTGCCATAGAAGGGATCCGCAAGAGCACACCTACCTGTTCTGTGGAGCTATTTTGGCCAGGTTTCATTTCATTTCATGCACTTAACCCAAAGTCATCCTTGTTAGAACATGGAGTATAGAATATCAGAGTTGGAAGGGACCTTGGAGGTCTTCTAGTCCAACCTCTACCATTTCAAACAGGTGGCTGCCCAGTCTCTTCTTAAAAGCCTCCAGTGATGGTGCACCCACAACTTCCGGAGGGAATTCTGGCTAATTGTCCTGATTGTTAGGAAGTTTCTCCTCAATTCCAGGTTGCTTCTCTCCTTGCTTAGTTTCCGTCCACTGTTTCTTGTCCTGCCCTCAGGTGCTTTTGAAAATAAGTTGACTCCCCTCTTCTTTGTGGCAGCCCCTCAAATACTAGAAGACTGCTATCACGTCACCCCTAGTCCTTCTTTTCTCTAGACCGGCCATACCCAGTCCCTGCAACCACAGAATAACAGGTTATTCTAAACCTAGAATAACAGGGTCAGAAGGGACCTTGGAGGTGGTCTAGTCCAACCCCCTGCTCAAGCAGGAGACCCTATACCAGCGGTTCTCAACCTGTGGGTCGCGACCCCTTTGGGGGTCGAACGACCATTTCACAGGGGTCGCTGCGCGCGTTAGCCCGCCATCTTGGTGCCACCGTCACTGCAGGGGTGAAAAGGTCCCGGTTCGGCCGTGCCTGCGGGTTGCCGGACAGCTGGTAGCCCGGACGCCGCCATTTGGGATCTTCTACCCTCTGCGCATGCGCAGAATGCTTTGCGCATGCGCAGAGGGTAAAAGAACCCAAATGACGGCGTCCGGGCGAATTCTCCCGCTTCCGACGCTATCAGCTGTCCGGCGACCCTCAGGCAAGCCTGAACACCCAAATGGCGGCTTCCGGGCAAAGTCTCCCTCTTCCGATGCTATCAGCTGTCCGGCGAACGGCAGGCAAGCCCGAACCCGGAGCATTTTGCCCCTGGTGCCACGCCCCCTTTGTCAACTCATCCCGCGTGGGGCGGGGGCGGGGAGGGGGTCGCGGTGGCGGCGGGGGGGTCGCGGCATTAGAAAGGTTGAGAACCACTGCCCTATACAATTTCAGACAAGAGGCTGTCCCATCTCTTCTTAAAAACCACCTGTGTTGACGAATCCACAACTTCTGGTGGCAAGCTGTTCCACAGGTTAATTGTTCTCACTGTTAGGAAGTTTCTCCTTAATTCCAGGTTGCTTCTCTCCTTGATTAGTTTCCATCCATTGTTTCTTGTCCTGCCCTCTGGTGCTTTGGAGAATAGCTTGACTCCCTCTTTGTGATGTCTTCCCTGTTGAAATAACTATTGAGTTTGTGTGTTGCTACCTAAAGAAAAAACACTTTTACCAATTAGGTTTTAGAAGCATTAGATTAATGGCACCAGGCTAGGTTGGATTAGTTTCTATCCGCAGTTTCTTGTCTTGCTTTCGGGGTGCTTTGGAAAATAAATTCACCCCGTCTTCTTTGTGGTAACCCCCCAAATATTGCTATCATATTCATGTCACCCTTGGTCCTTCTTTTCTCTAGACTGGCCATACCCAAATCCTGCAACCGTTCTTCCTATGTTTTAGTCTCCAGGCCTTTAATCATCTTAGTTGCTCTTCTCTGCACTTTTTCTAAAGTCTCAACATCTTTTTTGGAATGTGGGGACCAAAACTGGATGCAGCAGTCCAGGTGTGGCCCTATTAAGCGGTACTAACACTTCCTGTGATTGTGATCCTATCCCTCTGTTGATGCAACCTAGAATTGTGTTGACTTTTTTGGCAGCTGCCACACACTGTTGGCTCATATTTAAGTGTTTGTCCACTGGGGACTCCAAGATCCCTCTCACAGTTACTGCTATTGAGCCAAGCTTCACCTAATCTGTACCTGTACATTTGGTTTTTCTTTACTAAGTCCTTACTTTTCTCTACATTGCATTTTCTTGGATAGGGCCCAGCGTTCTCATTTTGGCTTCACACCCAACACTGTACCCCAGGCAAACCAATTGGATTAGAATTAGATGATCTTTAGGGCAATTTCTAACTCTCTGACTCTATGGTTAGTATAAACCTTGGCATTCAAAACAGCAAACATCCTCCCTGAACTAAACCCTGCCCTGAACATTAGGGAGGATCAAGTTTTTGGCAGCCAGGATAAGAAGAATCTAGGAGAGGGTTTGCAAAAATCTGAACTGGCACGAAAGAGATGGTACCCGCTTCCTCCCCCACAAAATACAGAAAACTGGTTGCTGCCACTAGATACTTTATTTTATTTACTTACTAGTAGCTGGATACCCGTGCTTCCCTACGAAACTATGTGATCGGGCTTGATAAATTGACACTTAAAGCTTGAAAATTTATGTAGAATGTGCAACTCCTTAGCATCAGAGCGTGTTAATATAAGGCAACTGGCAGTTGGAACAGAGTTCTTTTCAGGTGGGGAGGGGGAGTAGAATGTCTAAACTCCCAGCCCGCAGGCCAGATGAGTCACGCGCTGGCCACGCCCACGCCCGGTTTAGCGAAGGGGTAGCATCAGAGCGTGTTAATATAAGGCAACTGGCAGTTGGAACAGAGTTCTTTTCAGGTGGGGAGGGGGAGTAGAACGTCTAACTCCTTAGCATCAGAGCGTGTTAATTAATATAATACTGTATAAGAAATACTAATGATCTGATGGTCATTTCGAAAAATCCTTTCTTAGCGAGCACCTAGAAGCCAAGAGGAACATACGTGCCAAGTTTCAAGTTTGTAGGCTTTACAGTTCTGGAGATTTCGTGATGAGTGAGTGGTATTTGGCTTTTATATAGATAGATTTTGCAGCACTGTCCTAATTCTGTTCTCTATCATGCGTAAATACTTGGTACTATACAGGTAGTCCTCGAGTTACGGCCACAATTGAGCCCAAAATTTATGTAGCTAAGGAAAACGTTTGTTAAGTGAGTTTGTTCCATTTTACGACTTTTCTTGCCACACAGTTGTTAAGTGAATCGTTGCACTGGTTAAGTTAGTAACACGGTTGTTAAGTGAATCTGGCTTCCCCCTTGACTTTGCTTATCAGAAGGTCGCAAAAGGGGGAATCGCGTGACTCCGCCGGGACACTGCAACCATCATAAATAGGAAACCAGTTGCCAAGTGCCTGAATTTTGATCACATGACCATGGGAATGCTGCAACGATTGTAAGTGTGAAAAACGGCCCGAAGTCACTTTTTTCAGTGCCGTTGTAACTTTGAACGATCACTAAATGAACTGTTGGGGCAAAACTCACTTAATGTCTCACTTAGCAACCTAGGTTTTGGGCTCAATTGTGGTCGTAAGTTGAGGGACACCTGTAATGCATAGATATGTATATTTGTCGGCTGCTCTGCAAAAGTTAATCAGATCTGCTTGATACAATCCATGAATCGTGGCTTAGCGTCGCTCCATCTGCCAATCCCTTCGTTCCGGCCCATTTTCCACTAAGAGCTGACTTGCAGCTGAATCACAATCTCTGGTTTTTGCTTCTTTGCACGTCACACACCAAAGATCATGGAATTAACAAAGGTTTGGAACTGGTTCTGCTGGGAATGGCAGTTTGTGCACAATTGTGGGCACTGCTAGTGCCAAAGCGGTGTGCCACCCAGGAAAATGGATGTGATTGTTTTTATCAGGAAACTAAACCCTCTGACACAGGGGGTCTCCAACCTTGGGCACTTTAAGATTTGCAGACTTCAACTCCCAGAATTCCCCAGCCAGGCTGGCTGGGGAATTCTGGGAGTTGAAGTCCACAAGTCTTAAAGTGCCCAAGGTTGGAGACCCCTGCTCTGACAGATGGCACCTCCTCCTAATTAAACTCGGCCAAAAGATTTCACGACTCAGTTAACAACCTGTTCTCCCAGTACAGGTAATCCTCGACTTACGACCATAATAGAGCCCAGAATCTCTGTTGCTAAGTGAAACATTTCTTAAGCGAGTTTGGTCCCATTTTACGACTTTTCTTGCCACTGTTGTTAATTGAATCACTGCAGTTGTGAAGTTAGTAACATGGTTGTTAAGTGAATCTGGCTTCCCCCATGGACTTCGCTCTTTCGAAGGTCGCAAAAGGGGATCACATAACCCCGGGACGTTGCAACCGTCATAAGTATGAGTCAGTTGCCAAGCGTCTGAATCTTGATTACGTGACTGTGGGGATGCTGCAACGGTCGTAACTGTGAAAAATGGTTGTAAGTCACTGTTTTTTTTTACTTTGAACGGTCACTAAACGAACTGTTGTAAGTCAAGGACTACCTGTAATTCAAAGGAATGGGGAAAAAATTAATTCTAAGCCAAGAATGGCAACTGATGGAACTGCAGTACCCCCATTTCTGTATGAGCAAACCCACCCTCCCACCAGTGGTGGGTTTTACTTACCTTTGCTACCGGTTTGGGAATGGGAGCGCGTGACGTTCTGCCGGGTGGGCGGAGCCTCCCGCCGCCGCTGCTACCGGTTCGCCTGAACCGGGCCGAACCGGTAGGAACTCACCACTGCCTCCCACTCTCTGGTATCTCTTGTAAAAACCTGATTTGAACCAGGGGTGGGTTCTAACTTACCTTGCTGCCGGTTCGCTTCCTCCTGCGCCGCGTGGCCGCGCCTCGTGGGCGCGTGCATGCTTTGCATAAAAATTTAAAAAAATCCCCCCCCCCCAAAAGCCAAAAACAAGATGGCGACGCATACGCAGTGCCGGAAACTCGGCTTCTCCGCATGCGCAGAAGAAAAACCCGGAAAAATAAAAAAAAAACATTTAAAAAAAATCCATTTTTTAAAAAAAAAAAGATGGTGGCACCCACGTACCAGCACCGACCGAACTGGATCGGTGACATCATCGTGACGTCACCAGCGGGTTGCGAACCGGTCCGAACCGGTAGGAACCCACCTCTGATTTGAACTGCTGTAGGCATCCATTGAAGGGCAATGGGGCTGCCACAGAGAGGAGGGGGTCAAGCTATTTTCCAAGGCACCAGAAGGCCAGACAAGGAATAATGGATGGAAACTGATCAAGGAGAGATTCAACCTGGAAATAAGGAGAAATTTCCTGACAGGGAGAACAATCAACCCATGGAACAGAAGTTGCCTTCGGAAGTTGTGGCAGCTTCATCCCTGGAGGCTTTCAAGAAGAGACTGGACTGCCATCTGTCAGAAATGGTGTAGGTAGGGTCTCCTGCTTGGGCGGGGGGTTGGACTAGATGACCTACCAGGTCCCTTTAAACTCTGTTAATCTAAATCTAAAAAATCTAAAAACTCCTTTGGACCAAGTTTGCCCTCTGAACAACGGGGTGAGTTTGCAGGGATGGCATTGGCATCGGACACCAGGGCCAAATCCCCCACCTGACCACTAGGGCAGCGTCATCGACCGGCTGAAACCAGGCCTGGCAAGAATTCCAGCCTTTGCAGGGAGTTCTTCTTGTTTATTTTCTGATTTCCTGGGCTGAGCAAGGAATTTGCTGCACAGGAAGTCTAAACTGCGGTTTCGAATATGTTAATCTACTGTCTCTGTCTGCTGGAATGAGATCATGAGTGTTTTTCAGGCTCAGCGTAAAGCGATTGCAATTTTATTTTTATACTCTAACGTGTGTACGGGTAGTCCTCAACTTACGGCAGTTCGTTTAGTGACCGTTCAAAGTCACAACGGCGCTGAAAAATGTGACTTAGGACCATTTGTCACACTTACAAGCTTTGCAGCAATGTAGCATCCCCTATGATGTTTTTCACACTTACGACCGTTGAGGCATCCCTATGGACACGTGATCAAAATTCTGATGGGTGGCATCTGACTCACATTTATGACGGTTGCAGTGCCCCGGGGGGGGGGCACGTGATCCCCTTTTGCGACCATCTGACAAGCAAAGTCCATGGGGAAGCCGGATTCACTTAACAACCGTGTTACTAACTTAACAACCGCAGTGATTCACTTAACAGCTGTGGCAAGGAAGGTCGTAAAATGGGGCAAATTTCACTTAACAGCTGTCTCGCTGAAGAACAGAAATTTTGGGCTCAGTTGTGGTCGTAAGTCAAGGACTACCTGCCCGCATTAGAAGAGTTGAATAGATAAACCAGTACAAAAATTCACTAATAATGATTATGGCTGCAGCTTTTTTTTTTTTTTTTTATAAGATGGTTGAGGATATTCTGTGAATCCACTCATCAAACGTTGATTTGTTTAACCACAATTTATTCACTAAGCCTCAACTAAGTTAAGTTGGGGCTAACCCAGCTTGTGTACATAAATCCTGATGGTCGGTTTTGCATCCATATAGTCCTCGATTTATGACTGCAATTGGGCCCAAAATATCTCTGGCTAAGCGAGACATGTGTTTAGTGAGTTTTGTCCCATTTTACGACCTCTCTTGCCACAGCTGTTAAGTGAATCACTGCAGTTGTTAACTTAATACGGTTGTTAAGTGAATATGGCTTCCCCCATTGACTTCGCTTGTCAGAAGGTCGCAAAAGGGGATCACATGACCCTGGAACACTGCGACCGTCATAAGTATGAACCAGTTGGCAAGCATCCGAATTCTCATCATGTAACCACGGGGGTGCTGGAAGAGTCGTAAGTCTGAAAAATGATCCAGAGTCCCTTTTTTTCAGTGCCGTTGTAACTCCGAACGGTCACTAAGCAAACTGTCGCAAGTCGAGGACTACCTGTAAATCTTCACCAAGGAAGTCCTGGGAAGGCTTCAGGATACCAGCAGCCCCCTTCCCCGTTGACAAGCAGACTGTGATAAAAAGTGGCTTTTTGCAGTGCCCTTCTAACTTAGAATGGACACTAAATGAACTGGAGGACTCCCTGCCCTTGGCAATTTCCCATTGGACTTTTTGCTGGATTCTCACGCTAAAACACGCTACAACATGCTTATGCCTAGGTTGCATTCACAATCAAGATCAAGGGAGGTACTAATACCAGTCTGTAAAGCCTTAGTAAGGCCACACCTAGAGTACTGCATCCAGTTTTGGTCACCACACGTATCCTTCCCCTGGAGTGGGGTGGGAATGGGGATTTTGCAGTATCCTTCCCCCGGAGTGGGGAGGCAATGAGGCAGAGGTGGGTTCCTGCTGGTTCGGACCAGCTCTATAGAACTGGTAGCAGGAATTTCACCCCACTCGTCAAACCAGCAGCGATGACTGGCTGGACATGCCCCTGAACCGGGTCTCTCGGTGGTGCCATTTTGTTTTTTGCCACGCCCATAGAACCGGTAGTAAAAAAATTTGAATCCCACCACTGGGTGACATGATAGCAGCATTCCAATATCTGAGGGGCTGCCACAGAGAGGAGGAAGGGGGTCCAGCTGTTTTCCAAGGCACCCGAAGGCCAGACAAGGAACAATGGATGGAAACTGACCAAGGAGAGATTCAACCTGGAAATAAGGAGAAATTTCCTGACAGGGAGAACAATCAACCCATGGAACTAGAAGTTGCCTTCGGACGTTGTGGGAGCTTCATCCCTGGAGGCTTTCAAGAAGAGACTGGACTGCCATCTGCCAGAAATGGTGTAGGGTCTCCTGCTTGGGGGTGGTGGTGGTTGGACTAGATGACCTCCAAGGTCCCTTCCAACTCTCTTAATCGGGTTGTTTGGACTGCTTTTGTCTTGGCACGTTAGGCGCCCATCGCGTTCAGCCGGAGAGGTTCATTGCGGTAGCATCGCACGTGAAGCGAACTCGAGCGGGTGGTTGTTGTTTTTTTTTTTAACGCCTCGTGTGAACCGGGCAACCCTTTTCCAATCGAGCATCTCTCCGTCCGCCTGGGCGCGCGGTTGGCACTTTGCCCACGCTCCCTTAAGCCGCCGCCGTCCTCCTGCGCTTCCCTACGGCGCTTCCCGGGCCCCGCCTCTCCTCCTCCACCACCACCCCCGCCCTTCGGGAGGGAGGGAGAGGGGGGGCGTGGCCAGGGCGGCGTCGCTGCTATTGTCTGTCGCGCGCTTCGTCCTCGGCGTAAGAATTTCTCCCCGGTCCCTGGCGAGGGGCGACGATGCCTCAAGATGGCGGAGGCGGCTGAGCTGAAGGTAG
>QLTV01004221.1:286335-296340 GCA_003457575.1 Thermophis baileyi
CATAGATTAACTCCAAGGTCAACTCCAGACCAACAAGCAAATAAGCAATACCGCAATCAAGAAACTGCCAAAGAGCCATCAGTAAACAACCCAACCAAAGAATCTCTTAAAACCACCCCCACCCACACAGACAGAATATAAACTGACAGCAAACAGCACTCCTTACTAGCACTGATGATGTTACCTAGCGGGGTCATGAAACGTCTGCAAGAAAACAAGCAAGCTCAGAGAGCACCCAGGACCCCTCGGGTGTTTCATTACCTGACTAGGCAACATCTTCAGTGCTGGAAGGGAGTGGGGATTACTCTCTGTTTATATACAGTGGCTTGCCCTGTCGTTGTTGTTGTTAGGTGTTAAACAGCACCTTCTAGCACTGAAGATGTTACCTAGTTGGGTCAATGAAATGTCTGCCAGAGAACCACCATGCTCAGAAAACGCCCAAGGATTCCACACGACTGTATATCAATAGAGTTAATCCTCAACTTGACCACAATTAAGTGAATCTGGCTTCCCCATGGAGTTTGCCTGTCAGATGGTCGCAAAAGGGGATCACATGATCCCGGGACACTGCAGCGGTCATAAATATGAAGCAGTTGCCAAGTGTCCAAATTTTGGTCACGTGACCATGGGGATGCTGCAAATGTGTAAAAAATGGTCCTAAGTCCCTTTTTTCAGTGCCGTTGTAACTTTGAACAGTCGCAATAGTAAATAGGAAAAGGGTGGAGAGGAAGAGGGGGAAGAGAAGAGAGGCACGATAAGAAAAGAAAAAGAAGCATTGACTTCCAACTCTCTGTTGCAGTAAAATAAGGCATTAACATCAAATCATATTAATCTTCCCTCTCTTCCTCCCCACCGTTTTCCTATTTACTTTTGTATTTTGTATCTTATTTTATCTGATAACCCGGGTGTCGGCAATGTGCGGCTCCTGAGCCGCGTGCGGCTCTTTCATCCCCCTGCTGTAGCTCCCTGTCGGCTGGCTGGCCCAGCCCCTCGCCCTCCCCTCCCAGTCACTCCTCGTGTGGCCTGAGAAGGTAAGGGCGATGGAGACTCGCTCCATATTCCAGAGCGGGAGGGAAGCGCCCCTAATTGGACTGTTGCGAGTTGAGGACTATCTAATATTTTTCTTTCTTAATTTTTTAAATATAATTACGTTAGCCGCACTTTAATTTTCCTCTTAATCTACGTTTGTCTTCCAGCACATGGTTATGAGCTTTCGCGTCTCGGAGCTGCAGGTGCTTCTGGGCTTTGCCGGGCGGAACAAGAGCGGGCGGAAACACGAGCTGCTCACTAAGGCGCTGCAGTTGCTGAAGTCGGGCTGCAGCTCCGCCGTTCAGATGAAAATCAAGGAGTTGTACCGGAGGCGTTTCCCCCGCAAGATCCTCACCCCTTCGGACTTGTCCATGCTCCACCTCCAAGCCGGGCAGCTGCCCTCGGCCACAGCGTTGACTCAAGGCGCCATGTGCCACCTGCCTTACGACAACGGAGGGGTGGCGTCTGGAGTGCCGGCAGGCATGCTGCCTCCCGTGCCGATGCTGGGGTCCAAACACGAGGCCGATGTGCCTCACCTGTCGCCCCCCATCCACCCTGTCCATCCGGATGTGAAGATGCGTCGGCTGCCCTTCTATGACGTTTACGATGAACTCATCAAACCCACCACTTTGGGTGAGTCCTGGGCCGGCTTGGGCTGTGCTTAATATTTCCAGATAGGAATATCTATGGAGATTCTCAGTCATCCAGGTCCTGGTTGTCCCAAAGGTGCTTTTTCAGGAGGCAACTGGACTTTCTGGTTTTTCTTTGAAGACGTTTTGCTTCTCATCCAAGAAGCTTCTTCAGCTCTGACTGGACGGTGGGGAATGGAAGGATTTATATTCCTTGCAGGCAGCTGGTCATTTGCATTCTTTTAGAGCAGGGGTGTCAAACTCGATTTCATTGAGGGCCACATCAGGGTTGTGTTTGACCTCGGGGTGGCTGGGGGTGGGGTGGCCAGGATGGGCGTGGCCAGCTCGACGTCACTCATCGAGGCTCTGTTTTGACTGCGACAGCCTCCTGCAGCCCTCTGCCATCGAAAACGGAGCTCAGGGAAGCCGCGCGCGGCCCACCCGGGCTCTCTTTTCTGCCGTGACAGCATCCTGCAGCCCTATATATATATAGACATATATCCCCACACACACACACACACACACACACACACACACACACACACATTTTGTTTTACATATCTACATCAACCTAACTATACATATAACTATAGTATCCATAAACATATAAATATAACTACAGACATATGTCTACACATCAACATTTATATATACAATTTCTAATCCACATTTTACATACTTTTTATGCATTAATTTTACTTTTAGATTCCAGCCAATTATACCATTTGTTCCATATCCTATAGTAATCTGTATCCTCTCTGTCATGTAATTCCATTGTTAGTTTGTCCATTTCTGCACATTCTAACACTTTTTAAAATTATCATTGCGCTCGAAGGGACAGTTTCTGATTTCCAATTTCTGGCAAAGATGATCCTAGCTGCTGCTGTTATATGGAGTATGATATATTGATTATTTTTATTTATATTTCCTCTTATAATTCCTAGCAAAAATAACTCTGGTTTCATCTCTAATTTTTGTTCTGTGATTTCCTCCAACCATCTTTTAATTTTTTTCCAATAATTCCTTTCCTCTGGGCACGTCCACCACATGTGGTAGAATGTCCTTTGGTCATGTTTACACTTCCAACAATTTGCCGGTATATTTGGAGATATTTTTGCCAACCGTGCGGAGGTAGGTGCCATCTGTAAAACATTTTGTAAATATTTTCTTTATATGTTGCTGCCATCGTTAATTTGTAATTTTTCTCCCAAATTTTTTCCCAATACTCCAATTCAATCGTATATCCAAAATTTTGGGCCCAAATTACCATTGTCTCCTTAACTATTTCCTCTTCCATTTTGACATTTAACGAACAGTTATAAATTTTTGATATCATTCTTTCTTTTGTCCCTAATAAAATTTTATCCAATTCTCGTTCTTTTTGAAATCCGTATTGTACTATATCTCTTTTGTATCTGGACTGTATTTGTAGGTAGGGCCACCAATCTATTACTATACCTAAGGATTTTAATTCCTGATTTGATTTAAGATTATCCTGTTCGTCTAATAATTCTTTGTATGTCACTATTTTATCGAGATCCAGTACATTCGGATAAATTATTGCCTCCATAGTGGATAGCCATTTCGGAATTTTAGTGTAATATTTTCCCTTAATTTTCAACCAAACTTCTAATAAAGCGCCTCTTACCTGGTGTCTCTGAAAATATGTGTGTGATTTGTGTTTCCCCTCCCAGATGAAAGCGTGCCAGCTGATCTGTAAATCATGACCTTTAATTGTTAATATTCTTTTATTTTTGAGTAAAATCCAATCCTTAAGCCATGTTACGGCTGCCGCTTGATGATACAGTTCCCAATCTGGGAGTCCAAATCCTCCTCTGCTTCTGTTATCCTGTAATAATTTTAATTTTATTCGGGCCTTTTTTCCAAGCCAAATAAATTTCAGAATCATCCTATTTAACTCTGTATAAAAAAAAAATCCCTAATTTTATCGAAACCATTTGAAATAAAAGAATTTCGGGTAAAATGTTCATTTTTATAACTGCAATTCTTCCAATTAATGAAATTTGTAGTTTTGCCCAGTTTTCCAGATCCTTTTGTATTTTTTGCCATTAGTTTAGTATAATTATCTTCTTTTATTGAAGAACACTTTGCAGTCATCCAGATTCCTAAATATTTAACTTTCCTTACAATTTGGATTCCCAGTACCTCCTCCAGTTTCTTATTTTGGTGTAAGATTCTTCGTTATTATCTTTGTTTTTTCCTTATTTATTTTTAGTCCTGCAACCTTCCTGAATTTCTCTGTCTCCTGTAATAATTTCATTCCTGATTTGAGGGGTTCTTCAATAATAAACGCCATATCACCGGCAAATGCCTGTGTCTTATATTGTTCTTTCTTAATTTTTAGTCCCTTTATTTCCTGATTTTCCCTCACCTGGGTCAACAGCACCTCTAAGGATAATATAAATAAAAGAGGAGATAATAGGCATCCTTGTCTAACTCCCTTCTTTATGCTAACTGTTTCTGTCAGATCGCCATTTACCGTTTGTGTTGAGTATATTGCCTCAATCATTCTAATAAATTTATTGCCAAATTTCATAGTATTTAATTGTATTATGAGGAATTGCCAATTTAAATTATCAAATGCCTTTTGTGCATCCACAAACAGAGCTAATTGTTTCTCGGGATGCGCCTCATAATACTCTAGTTAGTATATTCATGATCATTCTGGTATTATTTCTAAGTTGATGTTTCGGGAGAAATCCATTTTGAACTGGATGTATAATTTGATTGAGTATTTTTTTTAGTCTCGCAAATATTTTATAGTCCACATTTAGCAATGAAATTGGTCTGTAGTTTCTAATTTGTTGATTATCCGTCTCCTCTTTTGGTATCAGTGTTATATATGTTTCTATCCATGGGTTTGGTAATTTGGCGCATTCTAAGGCTTCATTGTACAGTTCTAACATTTGTTCCTCCAATGATTCTTGCAATTTTTTATATACCTCTGCCGGTATTCCGTCTGGCCCTGGTGTTTTATTATTTTTTTGCTTCTTAATGGCCTCTTTTAACTCTGTTAATGTTATATTATCATTTAACATTGCCCTAACCTCCTCCGACATGATTGACAAGTTTCTTTTATCCAAATAATTCTTGATATTCTCTTCCTTAATTTCCTCTCGGCTGTATAATGCTTTGAAAATTTTTTGGAATTTTTTTTTTTTGTTCTAGTCGATGATGGAGGTCTCCGTTTTCATCCTGCAGTTGCTGTATAATTTTTTTTCTCTCTCTCTTAAATTTGTAAGCCAACCATTTCCCTGGTTTGTTAGCAAATTCGAAAAAGTTTTGTTTCGTTGCTTTGTGGTTTCGGATCATTTCTTCCTGTGTTATCAGATTAATCTTATGTTTGATTAGGTCCCTTTCCTCTTTGTTTTTATTGTTATGTGGTTCTTTCTGCATTAGAAGTTCCTGTTCCTTAAGTTTTGCATACAAATTTTCTAGTTGTTTCTTCTTTTCCTTATTTCTCTTTGCCACATATGCAGTTGTTAACCCCTGCACATAGGCTTTCATAGTGTCCCATAAGTTTTGTTTGTTCTTTTTTATTTTCTCTAAAAAAGTGATCTAATTCTTTTTCCATCATTTGTATGTAGGCTTTTTCTTTTAGAACGCTCTGGTTAAATGTCCATCTAGCTTTTTTCCTCCTCAGTCCCGTCCATTTTATTTTTACCAGGTTATGGTCGGCCCATGCATTTGGCAGTATCTCCATTTCTTCTATTTCATTTATCAATTTGAGGTTCATCCAGGCCATGGCTATTCTTGACCATAACTTGTGGGGATGCGAGAAAAAGGTATATTGCCTTCCCTTCGGATTCAATTTCCTCCAAGCATCACATACGTTCAATTCTTGCGTCATTTCCAAAAAGGTGCTTGGTAATTGTCGTCTAATCTTCTTTTTATTTGCACTTTTATAGTCCCTTTTATTGTCCACTACGGCATTAAAGTCACCTATTATACACAGATTTATCCCATTTTAATTCTATTATTTTTCTATGTAATTTTGAATATAAAATTTTCTGTTTTATATTTGGTGCATATATTACCACTAACAAAATTCGTTTTTGACCAGATGTTATCTCTAACCATTAATATTCTGCCCTCTTTATCTACATATATCAAGTTTGAATTTAACCACTCTTTTATGTAAACCGCAATTCCTCTTTTATTTTTTGTTTGGGCTAGTGCCAAGTGTAATTTCCCCTAATTTGGGGCATTTCAATATATTACCATACTTTTCTTTTATATGCACCTCCTGTAAGCAAATGATGTCCATACCTTGCCTTTGAAGGCTCGTCAATATATGTTTTCTTTTAGTTGGGGAATTCATGCCATTGATGTTTAAAGATAGCATGTTAATTTCTCCTTCCTCCATCCTATTACTTAAGTGCCGCTTTTTGACCTCCTCTTGTTTTTGTCTCTGCTTGTGCCCTAGTTCTGGCTCCTTCCCTTTCATATCTTTCTGTTTCCCTTCGCTCTCTGTGGTCTTGTTCCTCAAGTTGTCCCTCTGACGTTTGTTCCTCTTGGCTTCTATTTTCCGTCTCTTCTCTGCTGTCCTGCTCTTCATCCCCTACCAAGTAATGTTCAAAAAAAACCTTGCGCTTTTTCTAGAGAATCTATTCTGAATTTCTTCTCTCGCCAAGTGATCAACATCCCCTCTGGGATGAGCCATCTAAACATAACTTTGGATTTTATCAATTGCGTGGATAAAAAAACTATAGTTCCTTCTTTTTTCCCCCTAACTCTTTGTGGTATCTGTCTCAACGTCAAGATTTCTTTTCCTTTATATATCAGTGGGTCGTCCAACGTTCCCTCTAACAAGGGAAATCGCTGCGCGGCAGTTTGAAACTGCTGCGCGGCGATTCCCTGTCACGTGCGCGGCCGCGCAGCAACGTTCCCTCTGACATGGGAAATCGCTGCGCGGCAGTTCAAAACTGCTGCGCGGCGATTCCCTGTGACGTGCGCGGCCGCGCGGCCGCGCACCTTAGAGGGAACAGTGGGGTCGTCCCTTGTTTTACTAAATATTTCATCCCTAATTATTATTATTTTTTTGGTAAATCTAACGTGTACTTCCCGAGGGAGTCTATGCCTCCGCGTATAATTGGTATTTAGCTCTGTTTTCACTGGCAGAGGCACCGCAGGCCGGTCCTTCGCTGTTTCAGGGAGGGCTCGCGGGCCAGATCTAAGCACCCGGCTGGCCAGATCCGGGCCCTGGGCCTTGCGTTTGACAGCCCTGTTTTAGAGAGCCCGTTGAGGCCCCTGGGAGGTTTATCTGTGTCCTCAGATAAATGGCTCCTTTCACACCCATTTGACTACTCTGGTGAGGACACAGACAAACCTCCCAGGGGCCTCAATGACTCTCTAAAACAGTGGTTCTCAACCTTTTTAATGCCGCGACCCCCCGCGACCCCCTCCCCACCGCCGTGACCCCCGCCCCCTCCCCGCGCGCGATGAGGTGACAAAGGGGGCGTGGCACCAGGGGTGAAATGCTCCCAGTTCGGCCGTGCCTGCGGGTCGCCGGACAGCCGGTAGCCACAGAAGCGGGAGACTTCGCCCACCCGCCCGGACGCCGCCATTTGAGTTCTTTTACCCTCTGCGCATGCGCAAAAAAAAACCTGGGAGCATTTCCAAGATGGCGGACTAGCGCGTGCGGCGACCCCTGTGAAAAAGTCGTTCGACCCCCAAAGGGGTCGCGACCCACAGGTTGAAAACCGCTGCTCTAAAAGGATGCAAATGACCAGCTGTCTGCAAGGAGTATAAATCCTTCCATTCCCCACCCTCCGGTCCGAGCTGAAGAAGCTTCTCGCATGAGAAGCGAAATGTCTTAAAAACAAAACAAAACCAAGAAAGTCCAGTTGCCTCTTGAAAAAGCACCTTTGGGATTTCCTGGTGGGGCTCTGGGGGCCACAACGTGTCGGTATGGGAGGTCACATAGGATTTTGGGGCAGGCTCTTTTTCTTTTTAGATCTTTTATCCCACCTTTTATTATTTTTATCGATAACTCAAGGCAGCAGACGCCTAATATAGGTAGTCCTCGACTTACAACAGTTCATTTAGTGACCGCTCAAAGTTACAACGGCGCTGAAAAAAAAGGGACCTGTGACCGTTTTTCACACTTACGACCTTTGGAGCATCCCTGTGATCCAAATCCAGACGCTTCGCAACTGACTCGTATTTATGACGGTCGCAGTGTCCCGGGGTCACGCGATCCCCTTTTGCCACCTTGTGACGAGCAAAACCAACGGGGAAGCCCGATTCACTTGACCGCCGTGTTCCTAACTTTACCCACTGCAGTGATTCACCTAACAGCGGCGGCAAGGAAGGTCGTAAAACGGGGCGAAACCCACTTAACAAATGTCTCACTGAACAACAGAAATGTTGGGCTCCATTCTATCATCATCCTCACCATTTTCATCCTAGCAGTAAAGAGGATGCTTCGGGGGGGTGGGGTGGGGTGGGGGCGGCTTGGCGTAATTCCGGGCATCCTTTAAAATCCAGAGTGTGGGCATGAATCCCCTGTGCTTCTCTTTAAAAAAAAATTTTTTTTTTTAATGAAACATAAAAAATTTAATGTCTACATAAACTGTGTGTTGTCTGGGTATAGTTAATTTTAAGAAGTAGTAATCATCATAATAATATAACAATAATGGTCACATAATATTTGCTTATCCATTTTAGTGAACCTGCCTTATGTAATCGATCATTCTCTAATCCTTTAAAATTTCTAACTTCTGTTTTCTGCTAGTTAGCCATTGATTAAAAACAAATCCCAGGTTAAAAAGTATTCGGTTTCTTCCTTCTCCTTCATTTTAAGTGTTAATCTATCCATTTCTGCACATTCTAATATTTTTATTTATTTATTACATTTTTCCTCCGTAGGGATCTCTTCGTTTTTCCACTGTTGTGCAAACACAATTCTAGCTGCGGTTAACACATGTAAAATTAAATATGTATTCCCTTTATTGTATTTTTTCTGGTAAGATACCTGTGCTTCTCTTTTTGCAGCTTCGGTGAACAGTCAGAGGTTTGAGGAAGCCCATTTCACCTTTGCTCTCACTCCTCAACAGGTGCAACAGATTCTCACTTCCAGGTAAGGGGGTCTTTTTTTCCTCTTTTGTTATTTGTTATGGAGATTCTCAGTTCTCCAGGTCCTGGTTCTCCCAAAGGTGCTTTTTTCAAGAGGCAACTGGACTTTCTGGTTTTCCCTTTGAAGACGTTTCGCTTCTCCTCCAAGAAGCTTCTTCAGCTCTGACTGAATCCTTCCATTCCCCACCATCCAGTCGGAGCTGAAGAAGCTTCTTGGATGAGGAGTGAAACGTCTTCAGAGAAAAACCAGGAAGTCCAGTTGCCTCTTGAAAAAAAGCACCTTTGGGACTCTCTTGTTACTGATTTTAAAACGTTTACGTAGCCCTAATTGAGAAAAATCTAAAGGCAGTCTACGAATTTTTTTTAGCAAGCAATAGCTTACAGCAGGTCCAGCATGCATTAAAACTTAAGCATATGGAATAACATATAAAATAATTAAAAAAAAAACCACAAGTGGCTGAAGTTTAAAAATGATAGTGGTTGCCCCCATGGTGAGGCATATCTTCATGGCTATACCAAAGATATATTTTATTCTCTCCCCCCCCCCCCCCTTCTTTGGGACTGGCTATCATTGAAAAGTCCTGCCCACTTCAGTAAATGGATGTACAGGTAATCCTCGACTTACAACAGTTCATTTAGTGACAGTTCAAAGTTACAACGGCACTGAAAAAAGTGACTTAGGACCATTTTTCACACTTACGACTGTTGTAGCATCCTCACGCTCATGTGATCAAAATTCAGATGTTTGGCAGCTGACTCATAATTACGACCGTTGCAGTGTCCCAAAGTCACGTGATCCCCTTTTGCGACCTCCTGACTAGCAAAATCAATGGGGAAGCCAGATTCTGTGGCAAGAATTAACTGTGGCAAGAAAAGTCGTAAAATGGGGCAAAACCCACTTAACAAATGTATGTATATATGTATGTATATATATGTGTGTGTGTGTGTGTGTGTATGTGTGTGTGTGTATATATATATATATATGTATGTATCTATGTGTATGTGTATGTGTATGTGTATGTGTATGTATATNACTAGCAACATCAATGGGGAAGCCAGATTCTGTGGCAAGAATTAACTGTGGCAAGAAAAGTCGTAACATGGGGCCAAACCCACTTAACAAATGTATGTATATATGTATGTATATATATGTGTGTGTGTGTGTGTGTGTATGTGTGTGTGTGTATATATATATATATATGTATGTATCTATGTGTATGTGTATGTGTATGTGTATGTGTATGTATAT
>QLTV01004221.1:302575-331793 GCA_003457575.1 Thermophis baileyi
TGTATTCGAGAATATGTCTAGCAAATGTTTTGTATGCGCTGGTTAGTAGTGTAATATTACCGGAGAAGAAGCTACGCAAGATTAGGTTGACGACTCTTAATGCCTTTTTGGCGATGTTGTTACAGTGGGCTTTGGCACTTAGATCATTAGCTATGAGTACTCCAAGGTCTTTGACAGAATGAGGGTCGTCTACAAGGTCGTGTCCATTCAGCTTGTATTTAGTGATCTGATTCTTTTTGCCAATGTGTAGGACAGAGCATTTGTTGGTTGAGATTTGGAGTTGCCAGTTGTTTGACCATTCTGACACAAAGTCAAGGTCTTTTTGAAGGGTAGCAGTGTTGTCGGTGGTGTTGAAAAGTTTTACATCATCGACGAAGAGAACGCAGTTTCTTATAATGTGATCGCAAAGGTTATTTATATAAAGTATATAAGCATATTTTATAAAATATAAAATTTTATAAAATATAAAAGTATATTTTAGTTCTTTTTTTCGGGTGGGTGAAAGAAATTCGAACAGTTTCTCCAGCAAGCCTAAATACAAGCCCCGTCGGGTTTTAGCGCAGCATGCTTTTAGGCAAGTGATCCAAAATGTCTGTCAATATCGCTATTCGCCCAACTCATTTTTTTATAATTCATCGGGAACATTAATTGCTTGTCTTCCTGCAAGTCCACTGGTCTCCTTCAAAACTCTACTTCTGTCTCTTGGAATATTTGACCCTGGGCTCATGGCGATAACATCACCCCCCCGAGCCAAGGGGTGCCGTCTCTGTTTATGGCAGGGTGGATTTGATTTCAATCGAGTCGATTTAAATCACGATTTAAATCACTAGTGAAAAGGCTTGATTTAAATCGAGTCGATTTAAATCATAATTTTCAAAGAGCCACTGTCATCTCTGTCCCGCAGTGGCTCCTCTTCTGACCCGCTGTTGACTCACCGACAGTCCCATTCACTTTAACGGGACGGCTGGTGATGCGGCAGGGACACAACAAGGTGAGGGACGTGGCGGGCAGCAGGTGAGTGGATGCCCGCTAACAGGCTCTGCCATGATGGATCTGAAATGACAGGTGCTCTGTAAATGTAAGGACTCATTCTTGCTGGTAGTTAGAATCTTTAATATTGTCATTTGCAAACAAAATGAAGGTTTCCTATTTCGCTCGCAGAGCTTGGATTCATTGAATGAGTTTACCAAAAATGTAAATATTGCAGAATCTACAGCCTCATGCTACATAACTACCGTGTTTCCCCAAAAATAAGACGGTCTTATATTTTTTTTTGAACCCTGAAATAAGCACTTGGCCTTATTGCCATGCACTCAAAAGCCCGATTGGGCTTATTATCAGGGGATGTCTTATTTTGGGGGAAACAGAGTAAGCTCCATTTCATGCTGAATAAACTAAATTATTAATGTATCTTAAATAGAAAACTATCTTTAGATAGTTTTTTTTTTACTCCAAAAGCATTTTATTAAAATAAATTTGATAAAAATCCCAAAAATCCGATTTAATTTTTTTAAAAAAATCCATTAAAAAAAAACACAAAACCCATCGATTTTTATCCACCCTGGTTTATGGCTTAATGTAGGGCTTGAACCCAGCCCATTTTGCTTTATCAAACAAACCACAGTGAAGCAAACCACATCCCGCCTGCCTGTGTATTGTGATGATGGTCAGTGTGGCCGTAGGCCTGACCGCAGCTGTTCTCTTCTCCCAATGCAGGGTTACCTCCCTCCCACCAAAAACGGCGCAGAACCCAAGCGACCGAGTCGACCGATCAACATCACGCCCTTGGTGCGCCTTTCGGCCACAGTCCCCAACACCATTGTGGTCAACTGGTCATCTGAGTTTGGCAGGGTAAGAGAGGCTCTGAAGCGGTTTTGCCGATGGAGGCAGCGACATATCGGGCCTGTGGAAGCCTACAGTGGGGTGGGGGTGGGGGCACTCACCAAACTCCGTGATGGGAGTTCAGGTAGTCCTCGACTTACAACAGTTCATTTAGTGACCGTTCCAAGTTACAACGGCACTGAAAAAAAGGAGACTTAGGGTGGTTTTTCCACACCGGCAACCGTTGCAACATCCCCAGGGTGAAGTGATTAAAATTCAGACCCTTGGCAACTAGGTTCGTATTTATGACGGTCGCAATGTCCCGGGGTCACGTTTTGTGACTTTTCAGGCAAGCAAAAGTCAAGGGGGAAGCCAGATTCACTTAACGACCGGGTGACTGACTTAACAACTGCAACGATTCACTTAGCTGTGGCGAGAAAAGTCGTAAAATGGGGCAAAACTCACTTAACAAATGTCTCATTTAAGCAACATAACTTTCGGGCTCAATTGTGGTCGTAAGTTGAGGACTACCTGTACACAAAATGAGTAGAGTTAGGTCTTTTGGTCCAGTTTGTTGTGAGAATCCAGCTGTTGTCTTCACAAAATTCACAGGATTCACAAAATTCATTGTCTGAATCAGGCCTATTTTGTGCAACCGGGACCTGGTCTTGCAATATGAATTTGAATCCTCTCATTTTCAAAACATTGTGTGGAGCTTGAAATAATTATTTGGAGCAAGAAGAGTTTACCCAACATTTGAAAAAGTTATTTTAATTTCATCAACGGGGCTTCTGATTTCAAAATCTGCCACAGAATGCCTTTGGTTTCATTAGATATTGCCTATTGTGTAAATAGGGGGACGCGGTGGCTCAGTGGCTAAGACGCTGAGCTTGTTGATCAGAAAGGTCGGCAGTTCGGCGGTTCGAATCCCTAGCGCCGCGTAACGGAGTGAGCTCCCGTTACTTGCCCCAGCTTCTACCAACCTAGCAGTTCGAAAGCATGTAAAAATGCAAGTAGAAAAATAGGGACCAAAAATAGGGAAGGTAACAGCGTTCCGTGCGCCTTTGGCATTTAGACATGCCGGCCACATGACCACGGAATCGTCATCAGACAGCGCTGGCTCTTTGGCTTAGAAACAGAGATGAGCAGCGCCCCCTAGAGTCGGGAACGACTAGCAAGTATGTGCGAGGGGAACCTTTACCTTATTGTGTAAATGTGACAACGAAACTTTGTTAACTTGGGTTTAGAGAAAATCTGTATTGGATGGGCCCATTGAGTGCACACCCAGCAAATTGTGCACATGGATGGGAATGGAGGACGGACTCTTGAAACAAAACTTTCTCTAGGAGGAAGAAGGGAATGAGAGAATACCCAAGTTGTAGTCTTCACAATATTGAAAATTACGTACTTGGGATTTAACGCATTGGGTGAATACAGAACTTATGTTTGCTTACCGTATTTTTCAGAGTATAAGACGCACTTTTTTCCCCCCTAAAAGAGGGTGGAAATGTTGGTGCATCTTATACACTGAATACAGCCATTTTTGGCCTCCCGAAGCCCCGCCCCGCGCGAAAACGGGTGCGCAGAGGGTTTGGGAGGTCTGCAGAGTGCTTCTGGAGGCTGGGGGAGGGCAAAAACTTTTTTTTTCTTACTTACCTCTTTGAAATCTTGGTGCGTCTTATACACTGGTGTGTCTTATAGTCCGAAAAATACGGTAACTGAGATTTACTGGATTATGTGAACCCAACCAACATCTGAAAGGGACTTTCTCTGAAAACAGAGCCTCAGTTGACCATCTTAGTGGCTTTAAATGGCAAAAAGGCCCCATTTCAAATTCCTTGCCTTGAATTTCTTTGGAAGGTTAAAGCCAACCCTTTCAAGGGAGTCTAAGAAAGAAAGGGAAACCGCTGATTATTTTCATTACGTTTTGCTCTTTGAACTATTTTAACAAGCCATGTGCAAATTCTTTTGTTTGTGGAACAGCCAATTTTGGGTGGGCTGTGTTTGGACCGAGACAATTACAACGGCAGGAGCCTTAAGGGAGCCTTAAGAGTAGACAATTCCCCCTCGTTATTGTGAGTTACTCCCAGTTGCTTAAGATAAGCAGCCATAGACATCCTTTTAAATCAGGGATCCCCAATCCCCAGGCCATGGCCCACTACCGGGCTTTGAGCCGTTTGGAACCGGACTGCAGAAGGGGCAAGCGTGCATGTGTGCATATCCCCACTTGCACGAGCAGTGAGCAAGCTACATGCCCGCCACTTGTGTAGAACGATCCCCTCTTCCACCCATTCCCTGGCCGGGCCACAAAGCCAGAAAGGTTTGGGAACTCTTGGAGTCCTAGTGGACAATCCCTTAAATATGAGCCAACCGTGTGCTGCAGCTACCAAAAAAGCCAACACAATCCTAGGCTGCATAAAGGGATAGAATCAAGATCACGTGAAGTGTTAATACCACTTTATAAGGCCTTGGTAAGGCCACAACCTGGAATACTGCGTCCAGTTTTGGTCGCCACGATGTAAAAAAGATGTGGAGACTCTAGAAAGAGTGCACAGAAGAGCAACAAAGGTGATTAGGGGACTGGAGGCTAAAACATATGAAGAACAGTTGCAGGAACTGGGTATGTCTAGTTTGATGAAAAGAAGGATTAGGGGAGACACGATAGCAGCCTTCCAATATCTCAGGGGTTGCCACAAAGAAGAGGGAGTCAAGCTATTCTCCAAAGCACCTGAGGGCAGGACAAGAAGCAATGGATGGAAACCCATCAAGGAGAGAAGCAAACTAGAACTAAGGAAGAATTTCTTGACAGTGAGAACAATTAATCAGTGGAACAGCTTGCCTCCAAAAGTTGTGAATGCTCCAACACTGGAGGCTTTTAAGAAGAGATTGGACAACTATTTGTCTGAAATGGTATAGGGCAGTGATAGCGAACCTTTTTTCCCTCGGGTGCCAAACGTGTGTGTGTGTGCGTGCGCGCCCACACCCATAATTCAATGCCCCCTCACATGTCCCGCCCGCCTGCGCATGCGCGTGCGATCCCCCCGCGCATGCGCACATGACCCCCCAGCGCCCCGTTTTGGGCCTAGCAGGCCTCCCTGAAGCCTCCGGAGGCCGGAAATGGCCCTTTTCCCGACTTCCAGTAGGCCCGTTTTTCGCCCTCCCCCGCCCCCCCCAGAGGCTGGAAACGGCCCATTTCCCAACTTCCGGTGGGCCCGGTAGGCCCGTTTTTCACCCTCCCCAGGCTCCAGAGGCTTTCTTGGAGCCTGGGGAGGGCGAAAACGGCCTCCCCCGCCCCCCCAGAGGCCCTCCGGAGGCCGAAAACGCCCTCCCAGAGCCTCCGCGCAAGCCCTGTACTTACCTGACATCCAAAACAGGCTGCGTGGAGACTCCTGGGAGGGGAAGGGCGGCGTGGGCGGAGCCAGCCAAAAATCAGCTGGCTGGCACGCACATGCACACTGGAGCTGAGCTAGGGGCAACGGGTCGCGTGCCCGCAGATATGGCTCCGCGGGTCACCTGTGGCACACGTGCCATAGGTTCGCCATCATGGGTATAGGGTTTCCTGCCTAAGCAGGGGCTTGGACTAGAAGACCTCCAAGGCCCCTTCCAACTCTTGTTATTCTATTCTAAAACTCTGCTTTAAATGAGTAAAGAAACTAGCCAACCCATGGGAGTCAGAATGAAGCCTTTTGCTTAAGCAAATAAAACGTATTTATAAATGTAAGTCAGAGCCCAGCTTCTTCAATATATCTCTTCCTCTCCGTGACCTAATCCTGCTTTTGCTCTCTCCAGAATTACTCCCTCTCCGTTTACCTGGTGAAGCAGCTGACCTCGGTAACGTTGCTGCAGAAGCTGAGGGCCAAGGGCATCCGGAACCCCGACCACTCCCGAGCCCTGAGTGAGTCCCCGGTTCTTTTGACGGCTATCTCAGCAGCCCCGAGGGTCTGGCAGCAGCTGCCCTCAACTTGCCTGGGGGTCTTGAAAATGACAGACTCGAACACAGGGCACCATCTAACAAAATGAAATTCAGTGGTGAAAAAAGTAAGGTTCTACATTTAGGCAAGAAAAACCAAATGCCCAAGTATAGCATAGGTGGTATCCTACAGTAGTAACTGTGAGAGGGATCTTGGAGTCCTAGTAGACAGTCACTTAAATCTGAGCCAGCCGTGTGCTGCAGCTGCTAAAAAAGCCAACACAGTCCTAGGCTGCATCAACAGAGGGATAGAATCAAGATCAGGTGAAGTGTTAGTACCGCTTTATAAGGCCTTGGTAAGGCCACACTTGGAATACTGCATCTAATTTTGGTCACCACACTATAAAAAAGATGTTGAGACTCTGGAAAGAGTGCAGAGAAGAGCAACAAAGAGGATTAGGGGACTGGAGGCGAAAACATATAAAGAACAGTTGCAGGAATTGGGTATGTCTAGTTCAATGAAAAGAAGGACGGGGTGATATGATAGCAGCATTCCAATATCTCAGGTGTTTCCACAAAGAAGAGGGAGTCAAACTATTCTCCAAAGCAGTTGAAGGCAGGACAAGAAACAATTGATGGAAACTAATCAAGGAGAGAAGCAACCTGGAATTAAGGAGAAACTTCCCGACAGTGAGGACAATTAACCAGTGGAATGGCTTGCCACCAGAAGTCGTGGGTGCTCCAACACTGGAAATTTTTAAGAAAACACTGGACAGCCACCTGTCTGAAATGGTATAGGGTCCCCTGCCTGAGCAGGGGGTTGGACTAGAAGACCTCCAAGGTCCCTTCCATCTCTGTTAATCTGTATTCTGTATGATTTGTGTCATTGCATAAATGGGTGGAGGAGCCACTGCCAGCTATTCCAAGCCCGGTGTGGCGGTTTGTACTTTCCCAGCTTGGAACAGACCAACCCCTGCTTCCCTCCCCTCCCAGTCGGGCATTTTATTCCACATTTCTTTCGTGTGCATTTAAAAGCAGCGGGAATTCAAAACAAGCCCTTGTAGCCTTGTTAAATTAGTGTGTGTTGAATGCTAGAATTCTAAAGCGAGGAATACTTTACCAAGGAAACTTTTTAAAAACAAAATAACTCCATGGCAGCGAATGGAAGCCACATTGGACGGCAGCAAATGTTACTTTTATAGCCCCTGGGCCAAAACAAAGAGTGCAGGTAGTCCTCGATTTACAACAGTTCGTTTAGTGACCGTTCAAAGTTACAACAGCACTGAAAAAAGTGACAAAACCATTTTTCACACTTATACCCGTTTCAACAACCCCATGATCGTGTGATCAAAACTCAGATGCTTGGCAAACTGGTTCATAGTTACGACCGTTGCTATGTCCCAACATCATGTTGGCAGCTTTCTGACAAGCAAAATCAATTGGGGAAGCCAGATTCACTTAACCACCGTGTTATTAACTTAACAACTGCGATTATTCACTTAACAACTGTGGCTAGAAAGGTGGTAAAAGGGGGCAAAACTCACTTAACAAATGTCTCGCTTAGCAACATACATCAATTGTTGTAAGTTGAGGACTACATATTTATCTATATATATATAAGCCAAATGCCACTCACTCATCACGAAATCTCCAGAACTGTAAAGCCTACAAACTTGAAACTTGGCACGTATGTTCCTCTTGACTTCTAGGTGCTCGCTAAGAAAGGATTTTTCGAAATGACCATCAGATCATTAGTATTTCTTATACAGTATTATATTAATTAACACGCTCTGATGCTAAGGAGTTAGACGTTCTACTCCCCCTCCCCACCTGAAAAGAACTCTGTTCCAACTGCCAGTTGCCTTATATTAACACGCTCTGATGCTAAGGAGTTACACATTCTGCATCCCCTCCCCACCTGAAAAGAACTCTGTTCCAACTGCCAGTTGCACACACACACACACACACACACACACACACACACACACTGGTATGTATGTATGTGTATGTATGTATGTATGTATGTATGTATGTATATCTATATACATACATACATACATACACACACACCCCTATCTATCTATACACACACATATCTATATCCTTTTAACATTCCTATTTTATTGTGTTTTTTTAAAATCAAGGTGAAATGTTAATACATGTCGTAAGTCCATGTATGTTATGCCATACGGTAAATAACTGTGTATTATTTGTACTTAGAATTTTAAAAAGCTTTTTTTTCCTCCCCTGCAGTCAAAGAAAAATTGACAGCTGATCCTGACAGTGAGATTGCCACCACAAGTTTGCGAGTGTCGCTCATGTGTCCGGTAATGTCTGCTAACAATGCTCACTATTAGTCTTTTTAATATTTGGAAAAAATCTGATCTGCTTAATACCAAGAGAAACCCCATAAAATATATTTACAGTTGGATACCGTGTTTCCCCCAAAATAAGACCCTGTCTTATATTTTTTTTGAACCCTGAAATAAGCGCTTGGCCTTATTGCCATGCGCTCAAAAGCCCGATTGGGCTTATTATCAGGGGATGTCTTATTTTGGGGGAAACAGGGTAGTTTTCTGCCCCAGAAACATTATATAAAGGTAATCCCCTATTTAAAACTCTTAACGGTCGTTGACTTGACATGATTTTACAACCTTATTGGTGGTAGTTGTTAGAGCGCAGCAGTCATAAAACAGCCGCTCCTGTTGTTAAGCGAACACTGCAGTCCTTAAGCGAAGCAATGGCTGGCTATGGGCGCTGCTTTGCAAAGCACTGGGAAGTAAACACAGGAAGTCCTCGACTTACGACCACAGTGGAACCCAAAAATTATGTCGCTAAGTGAGAAATTTGTTAAAGTGAGTTTTGCCCCCTTTTTGCGACTTTTCTGGCCCCTGCAGTTGTTAAATTAGTCACACAGTTGTTAAGTGAATCTGGTTTCCTCCATTGACTTTGCTTGTCAGCAGGTCTCACAAGGGGATCACATGACCCCGGGACACTGCGACCGTCATAAATATGAGTCATTTGCCAAGCATCCGAATGTAAATCATGGGACCAAGGGGATGCAGCCACGGTCCTAAGTGTGAAAAATGGTCACAAGTCCCTTTTTTCCGTGCTGTTGTAACTTCGAACGGTCACTAAGCGAGCTGTTGTAAGCCGAGGACTCCCTGAACCGGGTTTTAGCAACGCGTGTGAAACGCAGTCACCTGACTGCAGGATGCTGCAAACGGCCATAAATTATGTGATTTATAACTGGAATGTCGGAAACGTGGCTAATCCCCCATAGCTATTTTATATGACAAATGTGGCAAACCCTTTGTTAGAGTTTGTAGCGATCCAGCCAGCACACATGCAAATAATTGAGCAGGATTCATTATGTAGAAAAAACTTCTTCATCTACAATATATATATATAAACATGATGCATGTCTACAATACCCATGCAGCTCTTGCAATGTGGTAGAGAGAAGAAGAATTAGCAAGGACAAGAAGCAGAAGCTAGAACAATCGAGCAAAGACAAATGAATTCTTATATACACAGAACAGTTAAGCTAAGCCACGCCCAGGCTCCGAGCCATCTCGCATGGCTCACGACAAATCCTGTGTCTCAGTCACCAAACAGTTCCCATTGGCTGACTTCTTGTTATGGCTATTCCAGTTCATAAATTCTTATACACTGACACCCTTTTCCATTGTTGTTTCTTTGCATTTTAGTATTTTAATTGGCAACTTGAAACTTCACATTCATGACTACGGGCCTCACAGTTTATGGATTGTTATTTTATAGTATAGCTAGGCCATGTGTAACGGACAGACTGGATTTTAATATAGATTTTATCTGTTGTCTATGGAGATCCTACAGTCATCCAGGTCCTGGTTGTCCCAAAGATGCTTTTTTTCAAGAGGCAACTGGACTTTCTGGGTTTTTTTCTTTGAAGACGTTTCACTTCTCCTCCCAGAAGCTTTTTCAGCTCTGACTGGATGGTGGGGAATGGAAGGATTTACACTCCTTGCAGACAGCTGGTCATTTGCATCCTTTTTAGATGGTCGTTGAGGCCGCTTGGAGGTTTATCTGTGTCCTCAGGGTCACCCGAGTGGTGCAAATTGATGTGGAGCCTTCTTGGAACTGTTTATTATTTTATTCTAGGACAGGGGTGTCAAACTTGTGCCATCACGTCATCATCACGTGACGTATCACAACTTCCCCCCCCCCTTTGCTAAACCAGGGGTGGGCGTGGCCAGTGCATGACGCATCCGGCCCGTGAGTTGGACTGCCCTGTTCTAGAATTTTTAACTGGATATTCACGGAGTGTTTTTATTTGCTCTGGTCTCTGACTGTAATAAACCTGATTTTATTTTGAACTGGAACGTTCTGAGGGGGGGGGGTGTTCCCAGTGCTTGAGGGACGGTGAGGCGCATGCAGAACGTTGAAATCGGATGTGGGCGAGGATGCCGTGTTGGGAGGGGAACGCCGGGGGTCTCGGTCCTTCCCAAGGAACTGACCCTTGTCACCCCTTTCTCCCCCGTCCAGCTGGGCAAGATGCGGCTGATCGTTCCCTGTCGTGCCTTTACCTGCACCCACCTGCAGTGCTTCGACGCAGCCCTGTACCTGCAGATGAACGAGAAGAAACCCACCTGGACGTGCCCCGTCTGTGACAAGAAGGCTCCCTACGAGGGCTTGATCATTGATGGGTAATGCTGGGGCGGTCCTGGGCTCCCTTTCCTCATTGCTGCCTTTCAGGAGACCCTTGGGGGAGAGGCCATCTGGAGACTAACAGAGTTGGAAGGGACGTTGTAGGTCATCTAGTCCAACCCCCCCGCCCAAGCAGGAGACCCTACACCAGGGGTCGGCAACCTTAAACATTCAAAGAGCCACAAAGGTGCTAACCAGAAGCCCCCCGTTCAATTCTGGAGCCAACTGGAAGTCCAGTTCCCCCACCATAGAGTCTCCTCCTAGTGCGGCGTCCTTTTTCCTCTGCCGGCTGGAAGTCCGGTTCTCCCACCATGGAGTCTACTCCTAGCGCAGCATCCTTTTTTCCTCTGCCGACCGGAAATTCCGGTTCCCCCACCATAGAGTCTCCTCCTAGCATGCTGTCCTTTTTCCTCTACCTGTCCTAACCAAAAGCCCTATCAATTGTGGAGCCGACCTGCGACAGGGAGCCGCAGCAGAGGGATGAAAGAGCCACATGAGGCTCCAGAGCTGCAGGTTGCCGACCCCTGCCCTACACCCTTTCTGACCGATGGCAGACGCTGCAACAGAATTTGACATTGATCCTTCATTCACCAGAGTTTCAATTGGGGAGTCTCTCATTTCACCGAGCAAGTGTTGTAAAGGATCTCTCTACCGACCAAGCGTATAGATATAGGATCACATAGGCAACAAGGAGAGGAGAGCTTCCCACAAATTTGTCTCTTCTGGAAATTGGCCTCGTCAGCCATTGACGCTGGTTAACAATTGCAAATAGGCTTGGTCGAATACGGGTTCCAGAGGCGAAACTCTTCAAAACTTAAGAATGATCATGGAATACATCATTGGTGTGTATTCTTGCTGGTTCAACCTCAAAGTAAAACATTCCTGGATCGAAGGCCCCCTCATCTGTGGTTCCAGCCGCAGCAAGTTAGATTTCAAAAGAAGATCACTTAGCTCTGTGATGGCGAACCTATGGCACGCGTGCCAGAGGTGGCACGCAGAGTCCTCTCTGTGGGCACGCGTGCTGTCACCAGCTGCTCTTCTGTTTTCTGGCGCGCACATGCGTGGCGGCCAGCTGGTCTTCGCGGATGCTGGAGTGCCGGAAAATGGCCTGAAAATGGCCAAAACCCAGGCCATTTTTTGGGCCGTTTCCCTGCCTTTTTCGGGCTGTTTTTCGGGCTGTTTTCAGGCCGTTTTTCAGGCCAAAAACCGGCCTGAAACTGCCAGGAAACCGGCCCAGAAACCGGCCAAAAAACCAGCCAAAAAACAGGCATGCACACACCGGCCAGCTGGTCTTCGGGTTTCCATTGCTCCGGCGCGCGCACATGCACGCACGTTCCGGTTTGGGCACTCGGTCCCGAAAAGGTTCGCCATCACTGACTTAGCTGCTCCTGATTTTTCAGTTTTGCTCTATTCATTCATCCCTTCCAGACCCGTTTTATCTGTCAGGCCCTAGGATGTGCCTTGCAACCAATGAAATTTGGGGGTGGGGCCTCAGGAACTCCATAGCCAATCAGATCCTGGGGTGCATGCCCAGCGCCCCTCAGCATGCCTACTAGGGTCACTTAGGTGCCATTGATGAGCTCTGGGGGTCACTCAGACGTGTCACTCCATGCCACGGTACGATTTGGAGAAAAAGGGAGTGTGAACCATCTACAGGTAATCCTCGAGTTATGAACCACAATTGATCCCAAAATTTATGTTGCCAAGTGAAACATTTGTTCAGTGAGTTTTGCCCCATTTTACGACCTTTCTTGCCAATGTTGTTAAGTGAATCACTGCCATTGTGAAGTTAGTCACATGGTTGTTAAGTGAATCCGGCTTCCCCATTTGTCTTTGCTTATCAGAAGGTCGCAAAAACTGATCACGTGACTCCCCTAGGACACTGTGACTGTCATAAATATGAGTGTTGCCAAGCAGAGGTGGGTTCCTCCCGGTTCGGACTGGTTCGCCCGAACCGATAGCGACTCACTGGTGACGTCATGATGACGTCACGGATCCGTTTCGGTCGGTGCTGGTCCGTGGACGCCGCCATCTTTTTTTGGAATTTTTTTCCAGTTTTTTTTTTCCCTTCTGCGCATGCGTCGCCATTTTGTTTTTGGCTTTTTTTTGGGGGGGGGGGATTTTTTTTTATTTTTTTGCACTTGCGCGGCGCGGGAGGAAGCGAACCGGCAGCGAGGTAAGTTAGAACCCACCCCTGTTGCCAAGCATCTGAATTTTGACCAAGTGACCATGGGGATGCAGCAACGGTCGTAAGGGTGAAAAACGGTCTTAATTCACTTTTTTCAGTGGGGTTCTAGCTTTGAACAGTCACTAAATGAACTGTGTCCCAAGTCGAGCACTAGCTGTAAAATGGTTAACAGGGATTTGAAGATTAGTGTAATGATTAGTTCAACCTCTCGACTGCTTTCTCTTCGTATGTGTGTGTGTGTATGTATGTATGTATGTATGTATGTACCCTGTTTCCCCCAAAATAAGACATCCCCTGATAATAAGCCCAATCGGGCTTTTGAGTGCATGGCAATAAGGCCAAGCGCTTATTTCAGGGTTCAAAAAAATATAAGACAGGGTCTTATTTTCGGGGAAACACAGTGTATGTATATGTAAAAGGAGAGGAGAATTTGCTGCTTTTTCTTTTCTTTCAGCCCCCAGCCAGGGTGGATCCTACAAGGGGTCCCCAAACTTGGCAACTTTAAGACTTGTGGACTTCAACTCCCAGAATTCTCCAGCCAGCTAAATCTTAAATTTATCACTTTTCCTCTTTTTTTTTTTTTTTTGCACACTATTTTTGCTGTTAGGGTTGAATTTTGCTTTCGTTTCCTTTCATTTTGTTTGTCCTACTGTTTGCATTTCTTTCTTCCTTCGTGTGTGTGTGTGTGTGTGTGTGTGTGTGTGTGATAAAATCGTAAATAATATTATAAAAGAAACAATGTGATACTGTGTTTTTCAGCCTTGGCAGCTTGATGAGGGATGGACTTCAACTCCCAGAAGCCCAGCTGGCTGGGGAATTCTGGGAAATGAAGTCCACGCATCTTCAGCTTGCCAAGGTTGAGATGTTGGGTGCCATCAAAACGAATGAATGAGATGAAGCCACTGCAGTGTAATACATAAACATAAAATACCTACACTTGGCATCATGTCACACCTTTGGCTGGGTTCATGCATACCATGAAGCCTTAAACCATGGTTTGCAAATACACGTAACTCCGTGGAGCCAAACCCAAGCAGCTTCACGGGTTTTTCAGAGATGGGCTCAAAAGAGTTGGGGAAGGATGATATGGGTTGCATCGTGCATCTTTCAAGCTCCCTTGGGAGACGCTGCCCTGCTGGTGGGGTCTTAAGTCTGGAGATCCGATGGGATAGCTGCTCAGGGGGTCTCTGGGAAGTTTCACAGCTGGGTTCCTCCCAGCTGTCCGTCAACTGTAATTTAGAATACCAGACTTGGAAGGGACCTTGGAGGTCTTCTAGTCCAACCCCCTGCCTAGGCAGGAAACCCTACACCACTTCAGAACAATGGTTATCCAGTCTCTTCTTAAAAACTTCCAGTGTTGTAGCATTTACAACTTCGAGCCGAGGTGGCGCAGTGGTTAGAGTGCAGCACTGCAGGCTACTTCAGCTGACTGCTAGCTGCAGTTCAGCGGTTCAAATCTCACCGGCTCAAGGTTGACTCAGCCTTCCATCCTTCCGAGGTGGGTAAAATGAGGACCCAGATTGTTGGGGGCAATAGGCTGACTCCGTAAACTGCTTAGAGAGGGCTGTAAAGCACTATGAAGCGGTATATAAGTCTAAGTGCTATTGCTATTGTCCTTCCTTCCTTCCTTCCTTCCTTCCTTCCTTCCTTCCTTCTGTGGTGGTGTAGTGGTGAGAATGCAGTATTGCAGGCAAACTCTGCCCACTGCCAGCAGTTTGATTCTCACCAGGCTCAAGGTTGACTCAGCCTTCCATCCTTCTGAGGTGGGTAAAATGAGGACCCAGCTTGTTGGGGGCAAGAGGCTGGCTCTGTAAACCGCTTAGGGCTGTGAAGCGGGATATAAGTCTAAGTGCTATTGCTATATTCTGGAGGCAAGTTGTTCCACTGATTAATTGTCCTCACTGTCAAGAAATCTCTCCTCAGTTCCAGGTTGCTTCTCTCCTTGGTTAATTTCCACCCGTTGCTTCTTGTCCTGCCCTCTGGTGCTTTGGAGAATAAGTGGACCCTCCCCTCTTCTTTGGGGCAGCCCCTGAGATACTGGAAGACTGCTGTCGTGTCACCCCTGGCCCTTCTTTTCATCAGACTAGCACAAAACTTTTCACCAGACTGTCCCTGCTTCTGAATCGCTTCCCTCTCCTCCCCAGGCTGTTCATGGAGATCCTGAACTCCGTTACGGACTGCGATGAGATCCAATTTATGGAAGACGGTTCCTGGTGCCCCATGAAGCCCAAGAAGGAGAATCAGGAGCTTTGCCAGCCGTCCTCTTACAATGGATTGGAAGGTGAGGCAAAAGGCTTTGAAGCGCTGGCTGTGGCCCATGGGCACGAAAGGAGGGCCCTGCGCTATAGGGGGTGTGTGTGTGTGGGCGCTGGGCTGGGAGCTTGTCTGTAGCGGTTTGCTCCCGTTGTGTACACGGAGGTTCCTCTGCACCACTGTGGTGCTAATTGTTGGAGGCATCTCCTCTTTCGCCCTAGTCCCGAACCCATGGCGAACCTATGCACGTGTGCCACAGCTGGCACGCAGAGCCCTCTCTGCAGGCACGCGAGCCGTCGCCCAGCTCAGCTCCACCACGCATGCGTGCGCGCCTCCCTCCGGCCAGCTGATTTTCGGGATGCGCGGGGCCCTCCGCATGCGGGAGGTGCGCGCGCAAGTGCGGGGAGTGCGGGGTGTGTGTGTGTGGTGCGCCCGCCCCCCCCCCACGGCCCGTTTTTGGTCCCGGGAAGCTGTAGGGAGGCCTACTAGGCTCAAAACAGGGCATGCGGGGGGTCGTGTGCGCATGCGCAGGCCCCCCCCGCACGTTGCATTATGGGTGCCGGCACACGCGCGCGCCCTTTCGGCACACGGCCACAGAAAGGTTAGCCATGACTGTCCTAGTCTCTTTCACCCCCTTCTTCAGGCAGTCAGTTTTGTGCCTGGGTCCAGAATTTCCTGAATTCTGGCACTGGCGTATGGAAGAGAATCCTAGGGCTGGAAGGGAACCTGGAGGTCTTCTAGTCCAACCCCCTGCCCAAGGCAGGAGCTCTTATTCCATCCCTTACAAATGGGTGTCCGTTGGTCAAATGGATGGACAAAGGAGAACTGCTAGAGCAGACAGGGGTTTTCCTAAGACATTTTCCAGGTTGGTGGCGGGAAAAGATTGGCCCAATCCCGGCTTCTGTAAGGAACGCCTCTCCGTCTAACTTAAGAAAGCGAGAACTTCTGAGCAAATGTAGTTCAAAAGGATCTTTTATTAAGCAGAAGTGAAAGCCGTCCATTCAAAGCAACGTCTGAATACCCTTAGGCAACGCAGGTAGAGTTAAAGCAGTAGAGACCCCTCCCATTAGCCAGAATGCAGATTCTAGCCAATACACAAGTGTGAAAATGTTTTCTTTATCAACTGCTCTGGGAACCGGATAAACATACATTTCTCTGACCATCTTCTGTTATCCATTGAAGTGAAACATCCCACATTGCCCCTCATAAACCTTCTCCAAAAGTGAAGAGATCTCAGGATGTTTGGCGCCTGGGCATGGATTGTAAATCATCCATTGACACAGGCAATGCTAATAAATCAAACCCAAGGCCCCCCCTTCTCTCAACTGAATGGCACGATCACTCTTTGGGATCTGACAGCTGCCTCGGATTAAGAGGAACAGCTTATACAGGTAGTCCTCGACTTACGACCACAATTCGGCCCGAAATTTCTGTTGTTAAGTAAGACGTTTGTTAAGTGAGTTTTGCCCCATTTTACGGCCACGGTTGTTAAGTAAATCACTGCAGTTGTTCAATTAGTAACGCGGTTGCTAAGTGAATCTGGCTTCCTTGTCGACGTTGCTTGTCAGAAGGTCCCAAAATGTGCCCAATATGACCCTGGGACACCGTCATAAATGTGAGTCAGTTGCCAAGCGTCTGAATTCTGATCCCGTGACCATGGGGATGCCGCAACGGCCGTAAGTGTGAAAAATGTCACTTTTTTCAGTGCCGTTGTACCTCCGAAAGGTCCCTAAACGAACGGTTGTAAGTCGAGGACTACCTGTAACCCAACATTTACAGGTAATCCTTGACTTATGACCAGTTGATTAGTAGTCGTTCGAAGTTATGCCGGACCCTCCAAAAGCTACTTAGGACCCTGTTCTGATGTCTCCCCCTCCCCGAAAGGTTGGGGACCACTACTCTAAACCGCACGTGCCTTTTGAACACTGCCATGAAACCCAACTACGTTGCACTGTGCCATTTGTTGTTAGTTGCGAAGTCGTGCCCGACCCATCGCGACCCCCTGGACAACGTTCCTCCAGGCCTTCCTGTCCTCTACCATCCCCCGGAGTCCATTTAAGCTCACGCCGACTGCTTCAGTGACTCCATCCAGCCACCTCGTTCTCTGCTGTCCCCTTCTTCTTTTGCCCTCCATCTTTCCCAGCATTAGGCTCTTCTCCACTGAGTCCTCCCTTCTCATCAGGTGGCCAAAGTATTTGAGTTTCGTCTTCAGGATCTGGCCTTCTAAAGAGCAGTCAGGGTTGATCTCCTCTAGGACCGACCGGTTGGATCGCCTTGCGGTCCAAGGGACTCGCGGGAGTCTTCTCCAGCACCATAGTTCAAAGATCTCAATTCTTTGGCGCTCAGCCTTCCTTATGGTCCACCTTTCACAATTTTAAGCTCCATGGATAATGATGTCTCTGCTTTTTAGTATGCTGTCTAGGTTTGCCATAGCTTTCCTCCCCAGGAGCAAGCGTCTTTTAATTTCTTGGCTGCAGTCCCCATCTGCGGTGATCTTGGAGCCCAGGAAAATAAAATCTGTCACTACCTCCATTTCTTCCCCATCTGTTTGCCATGAATTGAGCGGGCCGGATGCCATGATCTTAGTTTTCTTAATGTTGAGTTTCAAGCCAACTTTTGCACTTTTTGCATGGTTTATTTTAATCACGGTAATATAAGTTTCAACATGGACTGATTGATTTGACGTTTGCATGCTATGCCTTTGTGGTTTCTAAATGGCTGATGACTTAGCATTATGGGGTCCTGGTGTTCGTGCCCTGTACAAGGCCAGCCGTCTGAAGTGTCATGCCCCCATTGGAGCCTGACTCTGCGGGGGAAGATGAGCCAGAACTGGAGCCAACTGAGATCGAGTGGGCGGCTTTGTTGGCTTGGGAGGAAAATGGGGAGGAGCAGGCCCAGTCAGGCCAGGGCCTTTCAGGATTAGGACAGCTTGTAGATGGAGGGAGGAACGGGGGCAGGATGACCAAGAGAGGCGAAGCAGTGAACACGAGAGACGGAGCTCAGGCGATGAGCAAGGACCGCCCTCTCCTGATCCTCGAGCACGGAGAGTGGAGAGAAGGCGAGAACAGCGCAGACTGACCCAACTACTCAGGAGGAGAGCGCCCCGCCCCTCTTCCCAAGGCACACCTGGGGACTGAGACTTAAGGAGACGCTGTGGGGAGGGGCATTTGTCGGGAACAAACACTGAATTCCTGGAGTGTTGAGTGCCGACGTTTGAACTTTCCTGGATTCCTTGCATTCTTTCTGGATTTCTTGCTTTGCAGCCGTGGTGCTCACAGCGCTGGGCTGGACTATTTGCAGTCAGAGGTGGTTTGAGGGGTGTGTGTGTGTGTGTGTGTGTGTGTGTTTGCCATCACTTTGTTCTGGGACTTGCCAGAAACGTGGGAGCGTTTGGGGAAATTTGGAGCAATAAAAGGGCGGTTTGAACTGCCAGCTGCCTGTGTTACCTCTGTGCCGTGCCCCGGGTCATCACGTGAAGTACGTTTCTGAGCCTTGTCGTTGTTGTGTTACAGCCTCCCTGTACACAGTAAGTTCGGATGGAAAGCAGCTGCCCGAAAACAAGAAGAAGGTGGAGGTGATTGACCTGACCTTGGACAGCTCTTCAGACGAGGAAGAACCCCCTGCCAAGAAAGTCTGTCCTGTCGCCATTGCAGCCATCCCGCCAGCAGCCGGACCAAAAGGGTAGGGGGCTATGGCCTCAGAGGGCCTTTCCCTCCTCTGGCTTGGCTCATTTCTTTTAACCAGGCTTCGTGATGGAAAAACTCTTAGGACACGGGTCTCAAACTCGATTTCATTGAGGGCCGCATCAGGGTTGTGTTTGACCTCAATGGGGGCGGGGGGGCGTGGCCAGGGGGCGTGGCCAGCTCAACATCACCCATGTCGGGGGCGCCTGTGGTGGCCCAAGCGCTCTGCCAGCGAAAATGGGCTCCTGAGCTCCGTTTTCGGCTGCGACGGCCTCCTGCAACCCTCCCTCCCAAGCTCCGTTTTCGCTGGCAGAGGCACTGCGGGCCGGTCCTTCACTGTTTCCAGGGCGGCCCCGTGGGTCAGATCTAAGCACCCTGCGGGCCGGATCCAGCCCCCTGGGGCCTTGAGTTTGAGTCTTAGGAGGCCTTCTGGTCCAGGGGTCCCAACCCCTGGGCTGTGAGCCATTCAGTACCGGGCTACAGAAGCTGTGGGTGAGCTCGTGCATGCATGCATGCATCTCCACTTGCGTGAACAGTGCGCCAACACATGCACGCATGCTCTATTTGCACAAGCGGGCACGCATGTCCACCGCTGACGCAAATGGAGCTGTGCGCGCGCACCTGCTTGCTTGCCGGCCGCTCGCGGGGAACAATCCCCTCCCCCCCTCTGGTCCACAAAGCCAGAAAGGTTAGGGAACGGTTAGAAATCCTTACTTTATCTGGGACAAATGGCTGTGCAGCCTTTTCTGGAACACCTCCAGTTGATGGAGCAGCCACAACTTCTGGAGAAAAAGCCGTTCCTGTGATTAATTGTTCTCACTGACAGGAAATTCCTCCTCAGTTCCAGATTGGATCTCTCTTTAATGATCTTCCACCCGTCACCTCAGGTCCTGCCCTCAACCCCCCTTCTCTGTGACAGCCCCTCAAATACTGAAAGACAGCTATCATGGCCCTCCAATCCTTCTCTTCGATAGGCCAGACATAGCTAGATCCTTCAACCGTTTGTCATTGCCATGATTTAACCCAGTGGTGGGATTCAAATGATTTAACAACCGGTTCTCTGCCCTAATGACCAGCTGGGTGGGCCGCACACACTCCCCCGCGCCCGGTTTTGGGCCTAGTAGGCCTCCCTGCACTTACCTGGGAGCCAAAATGGGGCACTGGAAGGGGAGGGGCCAGCCAGTAATTTAACTACCGGTTCGCCTGAACCGGCCCGAACCGGCTGAATCCCACCCCTGATTTAACCTTTGGAGATAACTTTTGGCCTGGATGATTGAATCTTCATTTACTGTATATGTTGGTTTTCATTTGGGGGAGAAACCCCCTGTAATCTGAATGGCAAGAGTTGATTCTTTCCAACGACTCTCTGACTACCCAAATTCTCATTTTGCCTGAAGAAGTGACTCCGTTGAGTAACGAAATGTAATCAGTCTTAATAAATATTGGCCCAGTTATCATGATTTAATCTTTGGAGATACTTTTGGCCTGGATGATTGACTCTTCATTTACACGGTCATCACACAATTTAACCTCCAGATCTTTTATCATCTTTTCAATCAGAATAGAGCTGGAAGGGACCTTGGAGGTCTTCTAGTCCACCCCCGTGCTCAAGCAGGAGACCCTACCTATACCATTCCAGACAGGTGGTTGTCCAGTCTTTTCTGAAAAACCTTCCAGCTCTATTCTGATTGATTGATTAATATTCTTTGGAATTTAATCTCTGGACTTTAATCTTCTTTGGAAGACCCTGTCTGGGGTGGGGTAGAGAAGTAATTTATCTCTCTCTCTCTCGTAATTCTTTGGAATATTACCTGACCACAATTGCTAAAAACTGCCCAAATTCCAAAATTCAATAAAAATCCAAAAAATAAAATTGGAAACTCCCCAGTTCCTCCTCCCACAGGTTTGTGGCCCTCAATCATCATCATCTTTTAATGACCCCATAATCCCTTGCAGGGTGGAGTCTGGGCAACTAAATGGAGCGGAGTGTTTACTGGCCGGATGCCCTTCTTGTCACCACTGCGGAGTTTTGTTCAGCAGAAATATTCTCATTGTGGCCAGAGAGAGAAATCTCTGCCTCTATCTAGGACCGAACTCCTGATTGTGAGGCGAGAGCTCTACCTCTAGGCCACCGCACCACTCATTTGTGAGCCTCAATCCCCCCGAAGGAATAGAATCGACCCCCAAAGGCTGCTGCAAATGTTCCCTTTCTCCCCCAGAACCCAGACGCCCTTCCGGCTCCGCTAACCTTTCCTTTCCTTTCCTTTCAGGGTTTTAAACACAGACCATCAGCCTTCCTCGGTGCTGCGGAGTCCTCCAATGGCTACAGTGGGCAGCGATTACCTCTCCAGCCTCCCGCTGTCCGACTACCACCCTTCTTATTCCGTCCCTTCGGACATCCAAGGTAAGCGGGACCAGGGGGCTCCGAGCTTGGGCTCTCTTCCCTAACTGGGGAGAACCGGGGACGAAAAAGAACCGAGGTTAAGGCTCACCTGTCTTAGCGGTATTGTGGCTTCTCGGTCTTTTGACGGGTTTCAGCTTTTCGTGTGAACACGGCCCTCAAAGGGGCCAAGACCCTTGTGTGGTCAGCAAGGCCAGATGTCACACCTCTGTCCTGCGGATGTTAGCCACCTCTGAAAAACAACCCCAGTGCCATCCATCTCAAGTTAGTTAGAAAGATTCTTCCTGGCTCATTGTTTTTCCAAGAGTATACAGGTAGTCCTCGGCTTACGACCACAGTTGAGCCCCGGATTGATGTTGCTAAGTGAGACATTAGATTAAGGGAGTTTTGCCCTGTTTTACGACTTTTCTGGCCACATTTGTTAAGTGAATCACTGCAGTTGTTAAGTTAGTAACCCGGAATCTGGCTTTGCTTGTCAGAAGGCAAGCAAGCCCTCCCAGAATTCCCCAGTCAGCATGCTTTAAGTCTGTGGACTTCAAATCCCAGAATCCCAAGGGAAGGGAAGGGTTTACTCCTCACAGGGCTGTTCTGACTCCGAAGGGGGAAGAGTGGAGGGGAAGGGGATGAACTCTGACCCAGGCAGCCAGAGAAAGCCGATTGCCCCTTCCCAGGGGATTCAGGGTGCGTGTGGAGTGTGGCTTGGCATCCCACCTAGAAACTGGACAGTAGTGTTGGCACTTTGCTATGATTCCAATTGTCTTCACCCACCAACCCGCCACTTCCTGAATTTGGTTGTCTCTTAAAATATTTTCCTTTCCTCTAGTCTAGTACATTCATTTTACCATTAAGGTTTTCCTTTCTCTAGGTCTGGATTTGTTTTCCTTCCTTCAAAATGAAAATCAGGTATGTTTCCTCTCCTCTCTTCCATCTCCCAACCACCCGTTCAATCTTTCAATCTGCAGAGGAGTCGTTAAAATAGGAGATTTCTGGTTTTTCTCTGCGTTTAATTGCTTTGATAACCCAGCAAGCTTACTTTCCTAGGTCTTCAAGTTCTTTCAGAGTTCAGAACAGCTGTTGCGAGTGTTCTCAGCTCAAACAAGAATAGAATAGCAACAGCAATAGCCCTTAGACTTATATACCGCTTCACAGTGCTTTACAGCACTCTCTAAGCGATTTACAGAGTCAGCCTATTGTCCCCAACAATCTGGGTCCTCATTTTACCAACTTCGGAAGGAGGGAAGGGTGAGTCAACTTGGAGCCGGTCAGGATGGAACCGCTGGCTGTGGGCAGAGTTAGCCTGAAATATTGCATTCTAACCACAGGGAGGGAGGGAGGGAGGGAGGGAGGAAGGAAGGAAGGAAGGAAGGAAGGAAGGAAGGAAGGAAGGAAGGAATAGCAGTGGAGAAAGTCAGCATATTGCCCCCAACAATCTGGCTCCTCATTTTACCGACCTCAGAAGGACAGAAGGCTGAGTCAACCTTGAGCCAGTCAGGATCGAACTCCTGACCCTTGGGCAGAGTTAGCCTGCAATACTGCATTCTAACAAGGAAAGAAAGGGGAGGGAGGGAGGGAGGGAGGGAGGGAGGGAAGGAAGGAAGGAAGGAAGGAAGGAAGGAAGGAAGGAAGGAAGGAAGGAAGGAAGGAGGTAGCACTTAGACTTACACACCACTTCACGGTGCTTTACAGCCCTCTCTAAGCAGTTTACAGAGTCAGCCTCTTGCCCCCAACCATCCGGGTCCTCATTTTACCGACCTCGGAAGGACGGAAGGCCGAGTCAACCTTGAGCTGGTCAGGATTGAACTCCTGACTGTGGGCAGAGTTTGCCTGCAATACTGCATTGTAACCACTGTGCCACCATGGCTATATAGCAAAGCTCTGGTCAGTCTTTGCTCTCCAGAAAGGTTGGACTGCCAGAAATCTGCCAACAGGGCCAAAGTTGAAAAGCCAGGCAGCAGCAGGTTGGGCTGTGATTACAGGTAGTCCTCAACCTACGACCACAATTGAGCCCAAAATGTATTTCGTTAAGTCAGACATTTGTTCAGTGAGTTTTGCCCCATTTTACGACCTTTCTTGCCACGGTCGTTAAGCGAATCACTGCAGTTGATAAGTTAGTAACCTGGTTGTTAAGTGAACCTGGCTTCCCCGTCGACTTTGCTTGTCAGAAGGTCGGAAAAGGGGATCACGTGACCCCGGGACACTGCAACCGTCATAAATATGAGTCAGTTGCCAAGCGTCTGAATTTTGATCATGTGTCCGTGGGGATGCTGCGAAGGTTGTAACTGTGAAAAACGGTCACAAGTCCCATTTTCCAGGGCCGTTGGAACTTTGAACGGTCACTAAACGAACTGTTGTAAGTTGAGGTCTCCCTGTAGTTTCCTCTCCTTCAGCCTAAGGATTTGTGCATTGCAAATGTGCGAAGGGCCAAAGACAAGATTAAAAAATGGATCTTATTGTTAACGATGGGTATTTTGCCCTGGCATAAGTGGTGCAGTGGCCTAGAGGTGGAGCTCTCGCCTCACAATCAGGAGGCTGTGAGTTCGATCCTAGGTAGAGGCAGATACTTCTCTCTCTGGGCACGATGAGAATATATCTGCTGAACAAAACTCCGCATTGGCAACAGGAAAGGCATCTGGCCAGTAAACACTCCGCTCCATTCAGTTGCCCAGGGATTACGGGGTCATTAAACGATGAAAAGAAAAAGAAAAAGCAGCAAATGTTTTTTCTCTTCCTCTTGCAGCATTACAGCCCTTCCGTCATCACCTCCCTGGACGAGCAGGACTCCCTGAGCCACTTTTTCCAGTATCGGGGGCCCTCCCCGCATTTCATGAGCCCCCTGGCTCCGATCGTGGTGGGATCCCACAGTGGGGTCGGCTCCCCCACCGGCAGCCGCATGAACAGCGTGGTCTCTTCGCCCACGGCCAGCTTGCGGGAGAGCCACGGCGCCATGGGAAGCAGCCCGGCTCTGCCGGGATGTCGGCCGGACATCATCTCTCTGGACTAAAGGTGGAGACGCCCTTTGGGGGGGGACTCTATTCCTCTGGAGGAAGGCAGAAATTTCGGCAACCGAGGCGACGTGTCGGCAGCTGAGAAGGCAGACACGTGGCAGAGTGTTTTTATGTGGTGTGCGCTGCCGTCTTCTGGAAAATCATGGCATTTTTTTTTAAAGATGAAAACTCTCCCGGAAGCCAAGCTTTCGGTCCCTGGCGATTGCAGAGGGATCGGTCTTTGAATCAGAAGAATCACAGCTAAATTTTGGTCATGGGGTCCTTAAAGCCAGCAAGGGGACTAAGGGGGCATTCGATGACCCGCTCTAATCGGTCCCAAGTTACAGGAAAAATCCCGGATTTTTTCTTAGCTATGGAAACCCAGGTTAAGGTGGGCTGGATTGGATGATCTCAAGAGTGCAGCAAGAGGGGAGCCTCGGGGGCATTTGAAATTCAGCGTGGCTTGAACTCAGAACAGGTTGTCACAGGACACGCGGGTTCAAGCTTGGCACAAGATTCGTTGGATCGAGAGCCTTCTGACCCACTCCGAAGGCCCGCGTTTAAGCTCCACGTTTGAGGTGTGAAGGTTAAAATGTTTTGAATTGAGAACGTTTTTCGGGATCACAGAACTCGGCTCCTCCTTTGTATTAAAACAAAACATTCTTTTTTTTTTTTTTTTTAAAGGATCCTGGCTAGACCAATGGAGGGCCATATGAATGTTTGCAGGTTTTTTGATATTTCAGAGCTCTGTTGTGGGAAAGGAGCACCCCACGTACATACCTATGGAAGCTCTGGGCCAACCTTCCAACCGAATGTTTCCCCCCCCCCCCCATCCCTAAATGTGTATTTTCTGTACTTACAAAAGACTGGCAGCCTCTTTAGAAGTTTGAAGGTATAACAAGGGAATTCCGAGTTTTGCACAGAAAATTCCACTGTTTTCTGTTCCTCCCCGTTCTCTTTCTCTCTCTCTCTCTGTCTCTCTCTCTGTCTCTTTTTTTTTTTACAGTACTATGATTTAACCTCGGCTGGGTTCTCACGTTGGGCTAAGTGATGCAGGATGTTGCCTGGTATAAAACAGGCAGTTGGGGTTTCTCCAGCAAACCATGGTTATAACAAATGCTGGTTAAACTGTGGTTTCTTTACAAACGCTGGTGAGGCTGCCCAACCATGGCATTGCCAGGCTGCAGAAGACACCGAGTTGGTGAGATCCAGCTAGCTTTTGAGGGCCACGGGCTTCCAAAGAGTGGCTATGCCCGTAACAAAACCTAATTTGAATTTTGTGGACTCTTTTAATTTAAAAAGTGAAATTTATTCCCGCCCACGTAAACATTTTTCTTTCTGTCGGAACTTGGCAGGGGTGGGATTCACCTGGTTCAGACCGGTTCGGGCGAACCGAATGCTAATTTTATATCTGATTCGCCGAACCGGTAGTTGCAAAGGACTGGCTGGCCACGCCCACCCCTCCCCTCCCCTCCCAGGAGTCTCCACGCAGCTCGTTTTGGATGCGAGGTAAGTGCAGGGCCTGCGCGGAGGCTCTGGGAGGGCAAAAAACGGGCCACCCGGAAGTCTGGAAACAGGCCCATTTCCGGCCTCCGGAGAGCCTTCGGAGCCCGGGGGAGGCAGTTTTCGCCCTCCTGGAGGCTCAAGGAAAGCCTCCGGAGCCTGGGGAGAGCGAAAACACCCTCCCCGGTGCAGGAGGCCGAGTAGGCCACGCCTCCATGGCCACGCCCACCCAGCAACCGGGCAGAGAATCAGTTGCTAAAATTTTTCAATCCCACCCCTGGAAGTTGGGGGTAACATTTGAGGATCTAGGCTGCACCAGGTTCATCCGAGGAGAAGTCCTTGTAATGTAAACGTTGCAAGAAGCATCTGTCTGCTAAGAAATGGCGTTACCTTTGAGGAACCCTTGGAAGAAATTCGCACAGGCAGCCAGGGAAAAGGGCTGCTCTTTTGAAAGAGGGAGAAAAACCCGCCGCAGGCTGGGAAACGTCCCGCTTCTGCCTCCGGGCTGCCCTGTTTGCTCATCCGTGCTCCCTCCAGCTAAACCTTCCCTTTTTGGAAATCTCTACGAAGAGACGGGATGCTCGCCCTGTCCTGGGGGGCGAAAAAGCTACAGAGGACACCTTGCCAGAGAGGTTTGAGCTGCGAGGTGCAAAGCTTGAACCCCAACTTCTGTGAAGCCGGGTTGCCACCCCCAGAACAGAAGACGACTCTTCTCGGACACTCCTAAAATCGGACGCCACTGGAGTCCAACCAGAACCGCCATTGTGCCACCGTAAGGATGGGAATGTGCTAGGTGGACTTTTGTGATTTTGATTGGGGCACCTGGCACTGCCTGCCTGGATTGGATTTGCTCCCCACCCCTGGGGGGGCTCAGGCACCAAGGGACAGCCTGCCACCCTGCCCTCAAAAATCCCACCATTCGTTCGCTTTGAGGGGTGGTTCCCAGCGATTGCCCGGTCTACAGGCTATTGCTGTTACAATATATTTTTTTTTACACTTCAGATCTCGTATTTCCCACCCCTCTTAAAAGTATTTCCAACCAATCCTGTACAGAGAACAAAAAGATCTATCGATCTTCTCTATATATATATACATATCTATATTACGATAATCTATATTTTCAGTTTTTTGTACATAATGCGACTCCAAAGATCTTTTTCTCTGTATTTCCCCTCCCCCCTCCAACTTTTTTTTCCTGAGGACTAAATGAAGGTTTGCACATCCTTTGCACACGTGTGAGCAAGCGCAAGGGGCAGTGCATCGTCCATTGCACGGCTTATTTATATATTTATGTATGTGTCCTGAGTTTGTGTGTGTTTTTTTTCAGTTCGAAGCTTTCCGAGTCCAGCTGCTCAGCCTCCCCTCCCGCCTCCTCAGCCAGCCAGTTGGTGGAGCCTCCACCGTAGAAGTCCTGCCTTTGGGAGGACGGCAGAGGGACGGAGTCGGTGGGGGCCAAATACGGTCTGAAAGGGAATGAAGGAAACTGTAATTTTGCAAAACTTCCCCTTCAAGGCATTTAACTTTCTGCATTATTTCCCAGAGCCACAGTGGAGAAGGCAGAATTCGCATTTTACGAGTGCTGTGGATTAATTTGAATACTGCTTGTTAGCCACACCGGATCGTTGTGTGACTTTCTTCCAAGTACTGCTATTTCAATCAAAGGGAATGTTTTTTTTCCGGGACAGCTCTGAAGTTTTCCTAGGTATTCCCGGGAGAGGTCTGTGACAATTCGCCACGGCTAACTCGCCGTGGCCCAATTTGCCACGGACAGCTCGCTGCGGGGCAAGAGGTACACTAATATCGAAGAAATAGTGGAATAGATTGTCTCTGGAGATTCTCAGTCATCCAAGTTCTGGTTGTCCCAAAGGTGCTTTTTTTTATTTTTTTTTCAAGAGGCAACTGGACTTTCTGTTTTTTTCTTTGAAGACATTTCGCTTCTCATCCAAGAAGCTTCTTCCGTTCAGTTCTTCAGAGCTGAAGAGGCTTCTGGAATGAGAAGCGAAACATCTTCAAAGAAAAAAACCCAGAAAGTCCAGCTGCCTCTTGGGAAAAAAAGCACCTTCGGCACAGTGGAATAGAATCAATAAAGGATGCCAAAGGAGGGGGGACGAAATGAAATGTTGAACGACAAAAATTCAAATTATTTGAAAATTATTTGAAAGAATGAAACTGAATTGTCCCGCAGCGAGTTGGCCCATGGTGAGTTGACCGTGGTGAATTGGCCACAACGGGTTGGCTGCGGCGAGTTGTCCCATTCTGCTTGGTGTGGTGGCCCTGTGAGCCTTCTTACCTAATTAGGTCTTCTTACCTAATTCTCCAGGCTCCTTCCTGCTTAACCTCCAGGTAAGCTGGAAATAAGAGGAGTCAGAAAAAACCTCATCTTCTCTCTCAAGAGTTCGATGCCCATCCCCTGTCGATTGGAAAAAGCAAAAATCCGAAATTAATCCGTCTTCTAGTCTGCCTCTTGACCCATCGCCTTTTTTTTTTTTTTTTTTTTAGAGACCTCTGGCCCGCCATTCAGCTGGGAGGCCCCCGGGAACAGGAAGCCGAAAAGGAACGAAGGAGGAAAAAGTGGGGGCTTAACCCACAAAGTGGCCCCTAGGCGGGGAGGGCACACTTCCGTGTATTTCCTCTGCAAACTTTTCACTTAATTGGTGGTTTTAACATTGGTAGCAGGTTAGAAATTGCACAAGACGGGATGGGCGGGGAGGAAGAAAGGAATATTTTTATCCCCAACAAGGTCCCATGCGTGACGTTTTCTTTCTCGAAGCAAAAGAAAGTCTTTATTTTTGAAAGTCTGGGTTCCTCCCCTTTTTTAAGAAGAGGGAAACTGAAGAAATGGGCATTCCTGGGTCAAAAATCACACTTCTAGTTACGGGTAGAATGGAAATTGGAGCTTAATATTTGGGCCCCTTGAAAGGTGGCATGAAGGGCTCAGAAAGAAGACCAGGGCAGAATGGGACAACGCGCTGCGGCCAACTCTCCATGGCCAATTCATCCCAGCCAACTCCATGGCCAACTTGCTATGGCCAATTCACCATGGCCAACTCTCCATGGCCAATTCATCCCAGCCAACTCCATGGCCAACTTGCTATGGCCAATTCACCATGGCCAACTTGCCATGGCCAATTCACCATGGCCAACTCTCCACAGCCAATTCATCCCAGCCAACTCCATGGCCAACTTGCCATGGCCAACTCACTATGGCCAATTCACCATGGGCAACTTGCTGCAGGACAACACTGCAAGGACAATTCAACAATTCAATTTAATTATTTAAGATAGCTAAAACATTATTTTAATTTTTGTCATTCATGTTTCATTTTCGTCCCATCCTTTCTTTCATGATTCTATTCCACTATTTCTTCGATATCCGTGTAACTCTTGTTCCGCAATGAATTGTCCCGTGGCGAGCTGGCCGTCACGAGTTGGCTGCGGTGAGTTGTAGACCCGACCAGGGGGCCTTCCCCCCCCCCCTGGACCCCTTTTTTTTCTGTCTTTCGGAGGAGGCTCGGCTCGCTCTGCCAAATCTCTCTTGGGCTGCTTATTTATTCTGTCATATCTTTGTTTTTTATCCACTTGGAGCTGTGGTGTATATGCTTTTTTAGAGAAAAATATAATAATAAAAAAATGTTACAAAGAGCTGTGGTCCCACATCATTAATGGTCTCCATTTTGGCTGTGTCACTGGCTTTTTTCAGCTTTGTAAATCTAGATATATAAAAGCCAAATACCACTCACTCATCATCACTAAATCTCCAAAACCATAAAGCCTACAAACTACAAA
>QLTV01004221.1:348101-363110 GCA_003457575.1 Thermophis baileyi
GAAAAAAATGAAAAAAAAAACGGTTTTTTTCCAAATTTTCCGGGTTTTTTTCCGGGCCTTCACATCTCTATCCACCTGTAATTCACCTAAAGTCATCGACCATGGTTTAACTTGTACCCATTTGAACACATTTTACAGGAGGGTGTAATGAAACACGGTTTGTTCTTAACCATACATCACTACGTCAGAATTCAGGATCCCAGCTTATTTACTGGTTGCTTAAGTCCCTTCTAGTCTAGTCTGTTCCCACAACCGGTTTGGTCTCACCTTGTTGCAAAGCCTGCATCCCACCGAATGGTCAGCTGTGTGTTGCAGCTGCTGAAAAAGCCAACACAGTCCTAAGATGCATTAACAGAGGGATACAATCAATATCATGTGAGGGACTAATACCACTCTATAAAGCCTTAGTTAGACCACACCTAGAGTACTGCATCCAGTTTTGGTCACCACACTACAAAAAAGACATCGAGACTCTAGAAAGAGTGCAGAGAAGAGCAACCAGGATGATTAGGGGACTGGAGGCTAAAACATACGATGAGCGGTTGCAAGAACTGGACATGGCTGGTCTAGTGAAGAGAAGGACCAGGGGAGACAGGATAGCAGCCTTCCAATATCTCAGGGGCTGCCACAGAGAAGGAGGGGGTCAAGCTGTTTTCCAAGGCACCTGAAGGCCAGACAAGGAATAATGGATGGAAATTGATCAAGGAGAGATTCAACCTAGAAATAAGGATAACTTTTCTGACAGAGAACAATCAACTAATGGAACAGAAGGACAACCTAGAACTATGCGGCCTACGGTCTGACTTAAGCATAGTACACAAAATTGTCTGCTACAACCTCCTACCCGTTACGCTACTTCAGCTTCAACCACAATAATACACAGGCAAACAATAGATACCAACTCAAAGTAAACCGCTCCAAACTCGATTGCAGAAAATACGACTTCAGCAACAGAGTGGTCAATGTCTGAAATGCACTACCTGACTCTGTTGTTACATCCTCAAACCCCCAAAACTTTAACCTTAGACTGTCTACTGTCGACCTCACCCCATTCCTAAGAGGTCTGTAAGGGGCGTGCATAAGCGCACCATCGTGCCTACCGTCCCTGTCCTACTGTCCTATTGTCCTCATTTATCTGTGTGTCTGTGTCTGTGTCTCTGTGTGTATGTATATGTATATAAAATAAAATAAATAAAATAATAAAATAATAAAATAAAATAAAATATAAAATAAAATAAAATAAAATAAAATAAAATAATAATAAAGTTGCCTTCAGAAGTTGTGGGAGCTTCATCACTGGAGGCTTTCAAGGGGAGACTACTGCCATCTGTCAGAAATGGTGTAGGGTCTCCTGCTTGGGCGGGGGGGTTGGACTAGAAGACCTCTCGGGTCCCTTCCAACTCTGTTAATCTGTTAATCTGTTAACCATTTGTCTGAAATGGTATTGTTTTTCCTGCCTGAGCAGGGGGTTGGACTAGAAGACCTCCAAGGTCCCTTCCAACTCTGTTAATCTGTTAACCATTTGTCTGAAATGGTATTGTTTTTCCTGCCTGAGCAGGGGGTTGGACTAGAAGACCTCCAAGGTCCCTTCCAACTCTGCTATTCTATATTCTCTTGCCTTCCAGATCGAAAGCTGGAACAAGCACGACCAGAAGCTGTTTGACGCCGTTGAGAAAGGGGACGTGATCCGGACGTCCCTTTTTGCTTCGAGGAAGACAGCCCACCCCACCAAGCTCAACGCCCTGGGACAATCTGCGTACGTAAGTCTTTCCCCTCGGCCCTCGAGAGGGACAGTATGACCCGTAGGACAGCTGACACTCCCTGGGACTTGGCTTAGCTAGGATTGGCTGAATCTGGGGATTATGTGGTTGTAGGAACTCGGTCCGTGGCTCAGAAGATCGTCTGTAAAGATCATCCTATTCAAGAATGTGGCTTCGGGGTAGTCCTCGAATTACGACCATAATGGAGCCTGTCCATTACAATCCTAACTCCTGAATATCATAACATGATATTCACATATTCGACCCAATTTTATAGCCCCTTTTTTTGCAGAAATCACCCACAGGTGTTAAGCTTTAATGACCACAACATTCACCAAATAGTCGTTAAACGAACACTGTGCTCATTCAGCGAACCGATAGGTGCGGTTTTGTCCAAAAACTGGAAGTTAAGAATATTTTTTTTTTGGCAAAACCATCGTAAAGTATGGTCACGTGACCGCAAAAAAACCATCAATGCAACCTGATTGCTGAGTTCCCAAAGTTGGGTTATGTAACTGCAGGAGGGGCCCAACCGTTGGATCCAGATCGTAATAACATCCTCCCCCGTAGGTTCGTCAGAACTTCACACATTCGCTAAGTCACCTGTCATAAGTCGAGTCTTGGTCAGGGAGAGTAGTTGTAAGTGTGGACTTGGGGGGGGGGGAAGCAAAGTTGCCTGGTTCCAATCTAAGAATCATAGATTGTTCGAGGACTTTGGGGCTATGAAACATAACACGGTCTGCCATTGCATTCTTAACCAAGTTTGTCATAGACAGTTACAGGTAGTCCTCGACTTACAACAGTTCATTTAGTGACCGTTCAAAGTTATAACGGCCCTGGAAAAAAGTGACTTAGGACCATTTTTCAGTTACGACCTTTCCAGCATTCCCGTGGTCATGTGATCAAAATTCAGATGCCTGGCAACTGACATGTACTTATGACGGTTGCAGTGTCCCGGGGGTCATGTGATCCCCTTTTGCGACCTTCTGACAAGCAAAGTCAAGGGGGAAGCCAGATTCACTTAACAACCGTGTTACTAACTTAACAACAGCAGTGATTCACTTAACAGCTGTGGCAAGAAAGCTCATAAAATGGAGCAAAGTTCACTTAACAAATGTTTCACTTAGCAACATAAATTTTGGGCTCAGTTGTGGTCATAAATTAAGGGCCTCCTTGTGTCCTCCTTGTTCATCCTGGGTGGGGGAATTTCTTTCAAGTGCAGGGTGGAAATTCCTCCCTCTATAAAACTTGTTTTGCCAGATGTATTGGCTTAGAGTAAAACCTTGTCTAAGAATTCTTCTGGATGCTATTCTTGGAGATCCATCAGGAGAGACCAAGAAGGAGCCAAGGGAGGGGTCTAAGGACAATTCGCCAAGGCCAACTCGCCATGGACCACTCTCTGTGGGATCATTAACGCTCTATTAATCATTTCATTCAGGTTTTTTTTTTATTGGTGACCACGTTTTCATCAAAATCCTTGTAACTCTTGTATTTCTGGGTTGACTTTCTTTAGTTTATTGGCCATCATCATCTTCATTTAATGACCCCATAATCCCTTGTGGGGTGGAGTCTGGGCAACTGAATGGAGCGGAGTGTTTACTGGCCGGATGCCCTTCCTGTCGCCAATGCGGAGTTTTGTTCAGCAGATATATTCTCATTGTGCCCAGAGAGAGAGAGTTCATTTAGTTTATTTTATTGTTTAATTTATTGGCCATGCTTCCCTCAAAATTAATTTTCTTTTTCTTGAATTGTCCTGTGGCGAGGTGCACCATGGCAAGATGTCCATAGCGAATTGTCCCGTGGCGAGTTGTCCCGTTCATTCTGCCAAGGAAGGGGGGATTCTCAAATCTTCTATGGAATTCCTAGGCTTTGCTGGTGGAAAATTCTGCTTTTTTCTTCTTCTCTGTATTGCAGGTTCCATCTGGCGGCTTCCAAGGGGCTCACGGAATGCCTCACCATCTTGCTCACCCACGGGGCCGACGTCAATGATAAGAACGAGGATGGTGGGTACCACCAGCCCAAAGACCCCTTCCCCTTTTTCCCCAGGGCATTTGCACAAAGGGGTTGGCTGGGTTTTGCAGCCATTCCCAAATTTTCTATCTTTGAGGGACATCTGGCTGGTAAGAGAGGAGAAGACAGAGGATGGAGACATATCAAGAGGGTCCTCCCCCCCCTTCCCTCCTTTGCTCTGAGGTCATGAGGCTATGGGGTGGGCAATTAATTTTCCCAAGGGGCCACATGGGAAACTAAGACTGCATCAACAGAGGGACCGAATCAAGATCACGTGAAGTGCTAATACCACTTTATAATGCCTTGGTAAGGCCACACTTGAAATACTGCATCCAGTTTTGGTCGCCACGATGTAAAAAAAGATGTTGAGACTCTAGAAAGAGTGCAGAGAAGAGCAACAAAGATGATTAGGGGTCTGGAGGCTAAAACATATGAAGAACGGTTGCAGAGGTTGGACTAGAAGACCTCCAAGGTCCCTTCCAGCCTTAGATTCTGTGAACTTCTATGACTTTCCTCCATGCAGGAGGCCCCCAAATTAAATCTTTCTTCCAAGTGTGACAGCTTTTTCGCAACCACATAAGAGGAGTGGCTGTTGCTGTAAACAGCCCGTTGATAATCTTCAGTTGTGCACACCTTAGCAGAACTTGAACGTGAATAATAAGTTTTCCCAGGGATCCTACAAGGTCGCCAGGAAGTCTCTTGAATCTAGTTGAGCTCCTGGTGGCTTTAGATCTCTCTATTAGGACAGAAGCGGTTTTGTCTTTCTTGCAAAAAAGATGTTGAGACTGCAAAGAATGCAGAAAAGAGCAACAAAAAAGATTAGGGGGCTGAAGGCTAAAACTTACAAGGAACGGGTGCAGGAACTGGGTACGTCTAGTTTAATGAAGAAAAGAAGTGACATGATTGAGCAAATCGTATTTATCCATAGAATTCTGGGAGCTGAAATCCAGCCATCTTTAAGTAGCCAAGGTTGAGAAACCCTGGTTGAGAGGCTCTCCTCCTTCTGTTGTGGCTGCTCCAACACTGAAGGTTGAGAAGAAGAGATTGGACAACCATTCATGTAACGTGGTATATAGGCTCTCCTGCTTGAGCAGGGGTTGGACTAGAAAACCTCTGAGGTCCCTTCCAACCCTCTCATTTTACGTTTCACGTTTTTGCAGGCAGCACAGCTCTGCACCTCGCCACCATCGCTTGCCAGCCCCAGTGCGTGAAAGTCCTCCTTCAGGTGAAACACTTTTCTTCTCCATTGGGAACCCATATGAAGCCCGTTTGCAGTGCCCTATAACAAAAGGGCGCCTCTGAGCATGTGCAGTGACATTTCAGCTTGGTGGGTTGTAGAAGCTTAGCCTGGGGGGGAAGGGGCAGTTGTTGCTGCCCTTTGGGAATTGTTGTGTGGTCTCTGCCCTATTTCTCCGGTAAAATCTCCCTCCCATTGAGAGGGGCTCAGAGGGATCCTTGGTGGTCTCTGAGTTTGTTTGAGGAGGAGGAGGAGGAGGAGGAGGAGGAGGAGGAGGAGGTAAGGGATGGTTTCTGAGCTTGGTGGTTTTCTTGCAGATGTTACATGACCCAACTAGGTAACATCATCAGTGCTAGAAGGGAGTGGAGTTGGAGGAGAGGAGGAAGAGGAGGAGGAGGAGGAGGAGGAGGAGGAGGAGGAGGAGGAGGAGGAGGAGGAGGAGGAGGAAAACGGTGGGGTTCTGGGTGCTCTCTGAGCTTGGTTCTTTTCTTGTAGACCTTTCATTACCCAAACTACTGTTTCCCTGAAAATAAGACCGGGTCTTATTTTCTTTTGACCTCTGAAATAAGCGCTTGGCCTTATTTTCGGGGAGGTCTTATTTTCGGGGAAACACGGTAGGTAACATCATCAGTGCTAGGAAGGAGTGGGGTTGGTCTCTCAAGAGACAATCCACCAGCTGAAAAGGGAACTAAAAGACCCAAGCAATCACTCCACCAGCAATCAGCACCCAGATGAGCCTAGATTAACTCCAAAATTAACATCAGATCAACAATCAGACCCCAATCAAAGAATGGCAAAAGAGCCATCAGTAAACAGCCCAACCAAAGAATCTCTAAGGCCGCCCCACACCCACACAGACAGGCAAGACACCAGAATATAAAGTGACAGGAAACAGCACTCCTTACTAGCACTGATGATGTTACCTAGTTGGGTCATGAAACGTCTGCAAGAAAACAAGCAAGCTCAGAGAGCACCAAGGACCTCACAGTCCTCCTCCTCCTCCTCCTCCTCTGCACAACCCCTTCCCTTCTAGCACTGATGATGTTACCTAGTTGGGTAAAGTCGCAAAATGGGATCATGTAACCCTGGGAACACTGCAACCGTCGTAAGTATGAACCAGTTGCCAAGCATCTGAATTTTGATCACATGATCATAGGATGTCACAAAAGGTTGCAAGTGTGAAAAATTCTCAAGTCACTTTCTTCGGTGCCGTTGTAACTTTGAACGGTCACTAAATGAACTGTTGAAAGTCGAGGGTTACCTGTAATGGAAAAGAAATGCAGGCAGTTTCTTTATTTGTTGGAATTTATTAGCTTTATTTGTTTTGGGGGTGTCCCCAGGTTGCCCATAAGAAAGGGGCAGAATGTGGATGCCATCTTGAGTTTTTCGACAGTACCCTGCAGACAAGCCTGGACAGTTTAGATGAGTGTCAAGTAATTAGCGGCTAATTAATCCCCTTGCTGTGAAAACTCATCTTCTTGATTCAAGACATAACTGGAAAACAGCGATGGCTATCTCGTGGGAATTAATAATAAATAAACTTAAAAGAAAGATTACTACCTTTAATTGCACTACATTCTATAATTGCTGGATAGAGAGTGAGAGCTGGAAGGGTGAGAACCGTAGAGTAGAGTAGATTAGAGTAGAGTAGAGTAGAGTAGAGTAGAGTAGAATAGGATTTAGGCTAAGAATAGAATAGAATAGAATAGAATAGAATAGAATAGAATAGAATAGAATAGAATAGAATAATAGAATAGAGTAGAGTAGAGTAGAGTAGAATAGAATAGAATAGAATAGAATAGAATAGAATAGAATAGAATAGAATAGAATAGAATAGAATAGAATAGAATAATAGAACATTTTTCAGATTAACAGAGTTGGAAGGGACCTTGTAGGTCATCTAGTCCAACCCCCCGCCCAAGCAGGAGACCCTAGAACCATTTCTGACAGGTGGCAGTCCAGTCACTTCTTGAAAGCTTCCAGGGATGAAGCTCCCACAATTTCTGAAGACATAGAACAGAACAGAACAGAACAGAACTCTTTATTGGCCAAGTGTGATTGTTGTTGGTCTCTATCACTGGAGGAGACTGCACAACCATTTGTCCGGAACAGCACAGGATCTCCTGCCTTGAGCAGTGGGTTGGACTAGAAGACCTCCAAGGTCCCTCCCCGTTATTCAGTATTCTGTAATTCTGCAACTCTATTCCCAAAGACCAGCATCTCCACAATCGTACTGCCCAGATTGTTTCCAGCCGGAAACAAAGAAATAAATGAACAGAACCTGCCTGGGGGATGCTGCTGAGGTGTGGGGCCCGAGTCCCGCCGTTTCCAGAGCCTGGTTTTGCAAGAGTCCCCAGGGGCGGTTTCAATCCAGCAGCCGTGGCACAAGCACCCGGAGCCAGGCGGTTGCGCAAGGTTACGCTGGGAACGTTCAGGCTCGCCCGTTGGCCTACACCTGCTACGGGGCCGCATTCCTGAGCTGACAGAGATAGCCGGGCCTCGTAAAAATCGCCGGCTTCCTCTGAGGGAGCCCCTTGTGACGCCGGGTGCCAAGCTGGGAGTCCGTGGAGCATTTTTCAGCATAGCTCAGCTGCAGCTTCCTCACACATCTCTATTTCCCCCCTTCATCGGATGGAAACCGATGAAGGAGAGATTTAACCTAGAAAACTAAGGAGGAATTTCTGACAGTGGGGACAATTAACCAGTGGAACGGCTTGCCACCAGAGGTTGTGGGTGCTCCATCACTGGAGGTTTTAAAGGAGAGACTGGACAGCCATTTGTCTGAAATGGTCTAGGGCAGGGGTCTCCAACCTTGGCAACTTTAAGACTTGTGGACTTCAACTCCCAGAGTTCCTCAGCCAGCAACCTTGGCAACTTTAAGAGATCTGGAGAGCAGCTGGCGGACAGCCACTTGTCTGAAATGGTCTAGGGCAGGGGTCTCCAACCTTGGCAACTTTAAGACTTGTGGACTTCAACTCCCAGAATTCCTCGGCCAGCTTTGCTGGCTGCTGAATTCTGTGACTTAAAGTCCACAAGTCTTAAAGTTGCCAAGGTTGGAGTCCCCTGGTCTAGGGGGTCTCCTGGTTGAGCAGGGGGTTGGACTAGAAGACCTCCGAGGTCCCTTCCAACTCTGTTAACTTCCACATATCATCTTGTGTATGGCCTTAAGATACCTGATACAATTTAGCTCCAAGAATTCTGGGAGTTAAAGTCCACAAGTCTTAAAGTTGCCAAGGTTGGAGACCCCTGGTGTAGGGGGTCTCCTGGTTGAGCAGGGGGTTGGACTAGAAGACCTCCGAGGTCCCTTCCAACTCTGTTAACTTCCACATATCATCTTGTGTATGGGTTTAAGATACCTGATGCAATTCAGCTGCAAGAGAATTGGGTGTGCAGAGAAAAAAATAATAATTTGGAACACATGATAGAATTGGGAGATTGGGTTTGGAAGAATTGGGTATGCCTAGTTTAGAAAATAGAAGGACCAGGGGTGACATGATAGCAGTCTTCCAATATTTGAAGAGACCTCCAAAGTCTCTTCCCACTCTGTTTTTCTGCCACCGCTGCAGGAATAGTGTTTAGAGAAAATCCCCACCTGGAAAAAATAGATAAGATTAATTATTATTTTGGTTGGCGGTGACTGATTTCATAACGTTCCCATCCAAACTTTGTGGGATGATTTTAATCGTAGGGGGAAAGGTAGTCTTATATTTCGTGTTATACTGCTGTTATTTTTTTTTTAATTAAAAGCTATTTGTACACAGTACGTTAGAAGTATATTACAATAAGGATTATAACTATACTTTTTTCCTCACAGCATGGAGCAAACGAGGATTGCCTGGATGGAGAGAATCGTACGCCTCTACATTGGGCTGGTGAGTCCTAAAAAAGTACAGGTAGTCCTCGACGTACGACATCATTGAGCCCAAAATTTCTGTCGTTAAGACATTTGTTAAGTGAATTTTGGCCCATTTTACGACCTTTCTTACCACAGTTAAGAGCCGCGGTGGCGCAGTGGTTAGAGTGCAGTACTGCAGGCTACTTCTGCTGATCACCGGCTGCCTGCCATTTGGCAGTTCGAATCTCACCAGGCTCAAGGTTGACTCAGCCTTCCATCCTTCCGAGGTGGGTAAAATGAGGACCCAGATTGTTGGGGGCAATTGTTGACTTTGTAAACCGCTTAGAGAGTGCTGTAAAGCACTATGAAGTGGTATATAAATCTAAGTGCTATTGCTATTGCTAGTTATTAAGTGAATCACTGCCATTGTGAAGTTAGTGGCATGGTTGTTAAGTGAATCTGGCCCCCCCATCGACTTTACTTGTCAGAAGGTCGCTAAAGGCGATCACGTGACCACAGCAGCGGTCATAAGTGTGAACCAGCTGCCAAGCATCTGAATTTTGATCACGTGATCATAGGAGTGCTGGAAAGTTTGTAACTCTGAAAAACTTTTTTCAGTGCCGTTGTAATTTTGAACAGTCACTAAACAAACTGTTGTAAGTCGAGGATTACCTATATAACTGTAAGGGGCGTGCATAAGCGCACCAACATGCCTACCGTCCCTGTCCTAATGTCCTCTTTTATTCGTATGCATTTCATGTATTAATAACCATGTTTATACCTATATCTGTTACCTAATACGTGCTTGACAAAATAAATAAATAAATAAAAAATAAAATAAAATAAATAACATTATTGACCAGCTTTTTAACAGAATAACAGACTTTAAAAAAAAACACCTCTGGGCCACAAAAGTAGTGTAATCTGAGCTCTGACATTTCATAAGCCTGTTTTGGTGCCCCTGTTAGAGTTTGAACCAGAGGTGGGATTCACAGAAGCGCACGGCTTGCATGCATGCACGTGGCTTGAAAACGTGGCTAAATAGGACGCATAGCGGGTGGGCAAGCCCACCCAAAGGTCGCTACTACCGGTTCGCTCGAATCGTTCCGAACCATTCCGAACCGGCTAAATACCACCTCTGTTTGAATCCCAATTCACAATGGCATTTGATCAGAGAGCACAATCTAGTCAGTTTCATGTAAAGATGTATTCCTGAAGTCAGCAGAACCCGAACTCTAAACTCAACACTCAAAATCAAAACCGAACATTTTCCACTGCCTTACGGTCCTTTCCGAATGACTTCAGATGTCAAGTTCTAGAATTCCCAGCCGATGACATCAGGATCCAATCTGGGTTGGTCACTGGGACCAGTGGTTTAGTCTTCCGAGCTTTCGGACTCGTGCTGGACCCCATCCTTAGGGAAAGGATGCAAATGACCAGCTCTGTCTGCAAGGAATATAAATCCTTCCATTCCCCACCATCCTGTCAGAGCTGAAGAAGCTTCTGGATGAGAAGCGAAACGTCTTCAAAAAGAAAAACCAGAAAGTCCAGTTGCCTCCTGAAAAAAAAGCACCTTTGGGACAACCAGGACATGGGTGATTGAGAATCTCCACAGACTTTTTGCTATACAATTTGGGATGAACACCCTTTGAATGGTGTGGGAGTAGGAACGGATTCCCAGAGGGGGGGAAAATTGCTGACTACAGGAACTAGGAGCAAAACTCAGGTGACCCTGAGGACACAGATAAACCTCCAAGTGGCCTCAACGACTCTCTAAAAGGATGCAAATGACCAGCTATCTGCAAGGAGTATAAATCCTTCCATTCCCCACCGCCCTGTCAGAGCTGAAGAAGCTTCTTGGATGAGAAGCGAAACGTCTTCAAAGAAAAACCAGAAAGTCCAGTTGCCTCTTGAAAAAGCTCCTTTGGGACATCCTCAGGGAACTTCTCTCTTACCAAAATGTTTGCTTTGGGCTATTCCATGCATAGTACCGATATTTACGCGGTGCCTGGTTGTGTACCCTGAGGATGGGCTCCAGGACGAGTCCAAAAACTTGGAAGACTAAACCTCTGGTTCCTGTGACTAACCCAGATTGCAACATTATCCCGGGACCTGTATATTTGACTTCAAGGACACCCCAAGATGTTGTCAAGATCATGCAAAGAGATAATATTGCTTTACACCCCACTAGTAAGGCCACGCTTGGAATACTGCATCCGGTTCTGGTCACCATGATACAAAAATATGTTTGAGGTTCTAGAAAGGGTGCAGAGAAGAGCCACAAAGATGATTAGCGGGCTGGAGGCAAAATTGTATGACGAACGGTTGCAGAAACTGGATAGGTCTAGTTTAATGAAGAGTGGAAGTGACATGATAGCAGTATTCCAACATTTGAGGGGCTGTCACAGAGAAGAGGGGGAGAACCTAGTCTCCAAAGCACCAGAGGGCAGGACAAGAAGCAACAGTTATGAAGAACCGTGATGGCGCAGTGGTTAGAATGCAGCATTGCAGGCTAATTCTGCCAATTGCCAGCAGTTCAATTCTCACCGGCTCCTTTCTAGGTCGGTAAAATGAGGACCCAGATTGTTGGGGGTAAGAAGCTGACTCTGTAAACCGCTTAGAGAGGGGTGTAAAGCACTGTGAAGTGGGATATAAGTCTAAGTGCTATTGCTATTTTCCTCCCTTCCCTTCCCTTCCCTTCCCTTCCCTTCCCTTCCCTTCCCTTCCCTGTGGTTAGAATGCAGTATTGCAGGCTAACTCTGCCCACATCCAGGAGTTCGATCCTGACCAGCTCAAGGTTGACTCAGCCTTCCATCCTTCCAAGATGGGTAAAATGAGGACCCAGATTGTTGGGGGCAAGAGGCTGGCTCTGTAAACTGCTTAGAGAGGGCTGTAGCACTTTGAAGCGGTATATAAGTCTAAGTGCTATTGCTATTTCCCTTTCCCTTTCCCTTTCCCTTCCTTTCTCCTTTCCTTTCTCCTTTCCTTTCTCCTTTCTCCTTTCCAGTGGTTAGAATGCAGTATTGCAGGCTAACTCTGCCCACAGCCAGGAGTTCAATCCTGACCAGCTCAAGGTTGACTCAGCCTTCCATCTTTCTGAGGTGGGTAAAATGAGGACCCAGAGTGTTGGGGGCAATATGCTGACTCTGTAAACTGCTTAGAGAGGTCTGTAAAAGCACTGTGAAGCAGTATATAAGTGCTTTTGCTATTGCTATTGTCCTTCCTTCCTTCCTTCCTTCCTTCTGTGGTGGCGTAGTGGTGAGAATGCAGTATTGCAGGCAAACTCTGCCCACTGCCAGCAGTTCGATTCTCACCAGGCTCAAGGTTGACTCAGCCTTCCATCTTTCCGAGGTGGGTAAAATGAGGACCCAGCTTGTTGGGGGCAATATGCTAACTCTGTAAACCGCTTAGAGAGGGCTGCAAAGCACTGTGAAGCGGTATATAAGTCTAAGTGCTATTGCTATGAAGGAGAAATCCAATCTAGAACTAAGGAAAAAATTCCTGACTTTAAAACAATTAATAGAATAGCTTTCCTCCTGAGGTTGTGAGTGCTCCATCACTGGAGATTTCCAAAAAAACAGACTGCACAATCTTTGGACTGGCATGGTATCAAGTCTCCTGCCTTGGACTCTTGCCTAATCCAACCCTGCAGAGGTTGGACTAGAAGACCTCCAAGGTCCCTTCCAGCCTTAGATTCTGTGAACTTCTATGACTTTCCTCCATGCAGGAGGCCCCCAAATTACATCTTTCTTCCAAGTGTGACAGCTTTTTCGCAACCACATAAGAGGAGTGGCTGTTGCTGTAAAACAGCCCGTTGATAATCTTCAGTTGTGCACACCTTAGCAGAACTTGAACGTGAATAGTAAGTTTTCCCAGGGATCCTACAAGGTCGCCAGGAAGTCTCTTGAATCTAGTTGAGCTCCTGGTGGCTTTAGATCCCTCCATTAGGACGGAAGCGGTTTTGTCTTTCTTGCAAAAAAGATGTTGAGACTGCAAAGAGTGCAGAAAAGAGCAACAAAGATTAGGGGACTGGAGGCTAAAATGTATGTAGGTTGCAGGAATTGAGTATTTCTAGTCTAGTGAAAAGAAGGACTGGGGGGGGCACATGATGGCAGTATTCCAGTATTTGAGGGGCTGCCACATAGAAGAGGGGAGTCAACCTATTCTCCAAGCCGCCAGAAGGCAGGACAAGAAGCAACGGATGGCCACTGATCAAGGAGAGAAGCAGCCTAGAACTAAGGAGAAATTTCCTGACAGTGAGAACAATCAGTGGAACAACTTGCCTCCAGAAATTGTGGGTGCTCCATCACTGGAGGCTTTTAAGAAGAGACTGGACAACCATTTGTCCAGAATGGTATAGGGTCTCCTGCTTGAGCAGGGGGTTGCACTACAAGACCTCCAAGGTCCCTTCCAACTCTGTTATTTTTTGTGAGTGTTATTTGAATGGTTATTTGAGCCTCCAGCTTTGGGATTCCCAGGTGGTCTCCCATCCCATTCAAGCCCTAACCGAATCGGATCCTTCTTTGCTTCCAACACCATCCAGGCTCTGCTCCCTCTGAGATTCACAAGGGTTGCAATCTCTGAGTAACTTCCCCTGAGAAGGCTTGGTTCTCTCATCAATTTCATAATTGTATTTTATCAGGGAACACGATCTAGTCAGTTTCACAACATCAAGTTGTGTGGTTGGGAACTCCAGGGCTACGTTACCCCACGTTTATGCAAGTGGCCACCCCTTTCCTCCAGCTGTGACCCTTCAAGGCAAACTATAGTATCTCATCCTGCAAATACATTGATAGTAAGCTAGAGCTCTGATTGGCCCATAAAATCTGCTATAAAAGCAGTGAAGAAAATGGATAGATTTTTAAAAGTAGCATCAGGACAAGCTGGAACAAGCCCTGGTGTGTTTCAAGGGTGTGTGAGGCCTGCACAGATCCATCACCTGTTGAGGGAGGTTGGTCAGCTCTCCGCATTCACATCTTCCATAACAAAACTAACTTACCCATTCAAACAGGTGAGCACCAATTGCTTAGATGTAAAGTTTTGCAGACAAGAACTTGAAGGAGAATTCTTGCAGTACGACTATTTACAGTATTTTAGCGCTATTTATGTACAGTATTTAATAATTATCTTTCATGTATTGCTGCGATTTTTTCTACACCTTCAAACTCAGGGAGTCCAGCCAGTTTTTTTTAAACCCTACTCATGGTTTCCCACCTTTGCACTAAGCCATGGTTTATTTAATTATAGTTTCTTTTAAAGCTGTAGTCATGAACCACAGTGGCTGAGCTGACACAGTTTGCTAAACAAGCAATCCATATTGCCATTTAGCCCAGGGTTGCAAAACTTTTTTCCAAATACTTACTCGCATATCTGGGGAGACACAGACGTTAGACAAGGGTGAGAAAATGTAAAGCTGGACAAATTCTGAATTTGATTACCATTTAATCATCAACCACATACATTAAATTAGTTAAACATGGGAGATAAATTATTCCCCAGTTATTTAATTGCTCCGCTTATGATGATATTAAAATTACAATTTGGTAGCAGAAAGTTTTGTACCAAACCTGTGCAGCTGTTCTGAGTTTTTCTTGTGAACTACAGTAGTTGTGCTGGGAGAACTAATTGTAATTCTATGACTCCCATGTTATGGTGATTTTATTATGATTTTATCTTAGATTAATATGTCTTTCTTTCTTTCTTTCTTTCTTTCTTTCTTTCTTTCTTTCTTTCTTTCTTTCTTTCTTTCTTTCTTTCTTTCTTTCTTTCTTTCTTTCTTTCTTTCTTTCTTTCTTTCTTTCTTTCTTTCTTTCCTCTACCTTCTGTCTTCTATCATCTACCTTCTATCAATCAATCAATCAATCAATCTATTTTTTATTTATTTATTAAATTTGTATGCCGCCCCTCCCAAGGGACTCTTCAATCAATCTTCTATCAATCATCTACCTTCTACCTTCTATCTCTATCTTCTATCTTATCTACTATCAATCTATCTTCTGTCATCTATCGTTCTATCTCTCATCTGTCTATCATCTATCTAGTGGACAATACAATATAGGATAAAATATTAAATTAAAACCATATATTAAATTAAGGTAAAACCATATATTTAAATAAATCTCTCTCTCTCTCTCTCTCTCTCTCTCTCTCTCTCTCTCTCTCTCTCT
>QLTV01004221.1:374423-392058 GCA_003457575.1 Thermophis baileyi
ATCTATCTATCTATCTATCTATCTATCTATCTATCTATCTATCTATCTATCTATCTATCTATCTATCTATCTAACTATCTAACTATCTAACTATCTAACTATCTAACTATCTAACCATCTATCCTATCTATCCTATCTATCTATCTCTCTGTCTGTCTCTATCTCTACCATCTATCTATCTACCATCTACCATCTATCCCATCTATCCTATCAATCCTATCAATCCTATCAATCCTATCTATCCTATCTATCCTATCTATCCTATCTATCTATCTCTCTATCTATCTATCTATCATCTATCTCTCTATCTCTATCTCTATCTCTATCTCTATCTCTATCTCTATCTACCTACTTACCTACCTACCTACCTATCAATCAATCAATCAATCTGAAAAACTGGGGATTTTCCATCAGTGGATGGAGTCTGGTGTCTGTCTGCCCATGTGAAGTTAACCAAGGCAGCAAAGGGGTGCCCCAGAAACCTGGCACAGAAGCCCCCAGCCCACCCTACCCCACCCCACCTCACCAGCCCTGTAAAAGAAGCTGACATTCTCAACAAATACTTTCATCCGGTTCATTTTTGGTGCTTCTGTTTCCACAGAACTGGGACTGTTTGATTCGTCAGAAACGGGTTCACAGGTAAGAGTGGCTTTTAACACTTTCAATTAAAAGAACCAGAGGTTTGTTTGTTTTTTTAGCTCTTTAGCACTAGCAGTTTGCTTGCATTTTTTTACTTACTGCAGTGATTCATTTAACAAAGGTGGCAATAAAAGCCATAAAACGGGGCAAAACTCACTTAACAAACGTCTCACTTAGCAACATAAATTCGGGGCTCAATTGTGGTCGTAGGTCATTGAAAGTGTAATTGAAATCTCTTCTTGTTCAGTTTCCATCCATTATTCCTTGTCTGGCCTTCGGGTGCTTTGGAGAATAGCTTGACCCCCTCTTCTTTGTGGCAGCCCCTCAAATATTGGAAGGCTGCTATCCTATCTCCCCTGGTCCTTCTCTTCACTAGACTAGCCATGCCCAGTTCCTGCAACCGTTCATCGTCTGTTTTAGCCTCCAGTCCCCTAATCATCCTGGTTGCTCTTTTCTGCACTTTTTGTAGAGTCTCAACATCTTTTTTATAGTGTGGTGACCAAAACTGGATGCAGTACTCTAGGTGTGGTCTTACTAAGGCTTTATAGTGTGGTATTAGTACCTCCCTTGAGTCAAGGCAAGTCGAGGACTACGGTGTGATTTCTGTCCCTTTCCCCGCAGGTGCCCTCGGAGAGCGTGAATGACACCGACGTGAGTAGCCTGGCCTTCCAGAGCGAGGCGGGCGACCAGAGTGACGACGAAGAAGAGGCGGAGGAAGGCCCCGAGTTACGGGAATGGCGGAGCAGATTCCGGGAGGAAAAGATGAAAGTGATCCAGTTGGAACTGCAGCTGGACCAAAAGACCAAAGAGTGCCAGGTCTTCTCCAAGGGATGCCAACTCTTGAAGGAGAAGGTCTGGGACCAAGTACAGGAGATCGGCCAGCTCCTGCCGGATCAGGAGGGACGTGTCCGTGACTGGCGGCAGCTGAATCGGCACCTCAGCCACGATCACACGGAAGGGGACCACTGCCTGGACCTTCTGGCCCAGCAAGTCCGAGACCTGAAGGAGAGGAAGAAACAGCAAGAAGCAGAGAAGGAGCTGCTCAAAGCTTCAACGCAAGGGGGTGTGACCAGTCCTGCCAAGCTCCAGCCCGGGACAGTCCGGTGGCCTGGCGAGGAGGAGGCTGAGGAGCTGAAGAGCCTGCAGAGCGAGCTGGAGGCAGCCCTGGAGGAGAAGGCCACCGCGGCCAGACGGGTGGAGGAGATGGAGGGGCACATGGAGAACATGAGGGCCGTCATCGGGGTCTTCGAAGCCAAGAAGAAGTCGCAGAACGCAGCCCTCAAGGAGATGGAGGCTCGGACGCAGCAGTTGGGCGACGAGAACCGAAAGCTGCGGGGGCTCCTGGGAAAACACCTGGCCGGGCCCCCCGAGAGCAGCCTTGCCCAGGTGAAGGTGGCCCAGTGCATTAAGGAGATGGAGGAGACCCAGTTCAGGGCCCGGGAGGAGATGGTGGCCATGCTGGCTGAAAACGAGGACCTGAAGAAGGAAGCCGAGGAGGCCGTCCGCAGCAGGCTGCAGTTCCAAGCGGTGCCGTCCGGTGCGGTCAAGAAATGCGTCACGGCCTGGAAGAAGGTTGTCGCTGGCCTGGAGGGGGCTCTGGCTAAGCTAGAACAGGCCTGTTCTGCTCTCCTGGACAAAGCCCGACCTCTCCAGGAAGCCATTTTGGAGCCTCCTTCCAAAACCTTGGTCAACGGCAACGATCTTCCTGAACAAGAGAAGAACGGCTCTGGCAACGAGCCGGCCCGCTCGGAGACCCTCGAGGAACTGCAGAAAAGTGGGGTAGAAAAGGCCCAGCTCCATAATGGCCCTGTGGGGCAGGTGAAGCTCAGGCCGAAACCTGAGGTGATGGAAAACAAGGCCCGTCCATGCCGGAGAAGCTCTGACCTGGAGAAGGAAGTGTGGGACCTCAAGCAGAGCAACGGCGGCCTGGTGCAGGAATTGGGCCAGCTGAGCAGGGAAAGGGAGAAGCTTCAGGAAGAACTCCAGAAGTTACATGGCTCCACGGAGGGTTCTCCTCGGGCGGAGAAGACCGAGCACCTGACGGAAGAGCTGAAACGGACGGTGGAGGCCTTGTCCCAGGAGCTCTCGCTGGAGAGAGAGGAATCGGGCAAGCTGCGCCTGAAGCTGGAGGAGCAGAGGAGGGAGCTGATGTTTGTGAGGAACAACTTCCTCAAGAAGGTGACCCAAGAGGCCAGCGGCATCGTTGGCGACAACCTAGACAGCTGCATCTTGAAGGAGCTCCACTGGAAGCTGGACAACGTGGTGAGGAAGCAGAACGAGGCCTTGCAGCTGGTCTCCGAGATGGAGGAGGAGAACCGTGCCTTGGAGGCCGACCGAACCCACCCCAGGAGCCCTGACGATGACGAAAGCGGTAAAGAGATCTTCTTGGAGGCCTCCGAGGTCATCGGAGAAAACTGGAGGGTCAGAGAGCAGATGGTGGAACTGGAGAAAGGCTTGCAGGAGATGAAGAAGCTGCTGGTTGCATCTCAGGTGACTCAAGGAGGCCTCAAGGCAGCCAGCCTGATGGAGCTCCTGGACCGAGTCCTGGCCCAGATGGCTGACCTGCGCCGGGAGGAAGAACAAGTCCTCAGCAAGTACGAGAAGATCTGCAGCATGCTGTCCACCAGGGCTCAGGTCCTGGGGGAGGAACTGGCGGCCCTCCGGGAGAAATACGAGGAAGCCAGTGGAGCATCTGCCCGCCACAAGGAAGCCCTGGACCGCGAACTGCAGAAGACTCAAGAGCTGATGGCCGAAGCTCTGGAACACGAGGAGGAAGTGGAAGAGCTGAGAGGGAAGTCCCAGAAGTTGGCGAGCACGGTGGACAAGCTGAATAAGAAGGTGGACGACATCGCCAAGATGTGCCAGGAGAGAGACGCCAAGGTAAGACCCAAAGAGTCTGTGGGGGTGGGTGGGGGAAAGGCGACTTTTAACAGAATCACAGAGTTGGAAGGGACCTTGGAGGCCTTCTAGTCCAACCCCCGGTACAAGCAGGAGACCCTATGACAAGTGGCTGTATCAGGTATCTTAAACCCATACACAAGATGATATGTGAAAGTTAACAGAGTTGGGTGGGACCTCAGAGGTCTTCTAGTCTAACCCTCTACTCAAGCAGGAGACCCTATACTATTTCAGACAAATGGCAGTCCAATCTTTTCTTAAAACCTCCAGTGTTGGAGCACCCACAACTTCTGGTGGCAAGCTGTTCCAGTGGTTAATTGTCCTCCCTGTTAGGACGTTTCTCCTTAATTCCAGGTTGCTTCTCATCCATTGTTTCTTGTCCTGCATGCAGGGGAGGGATTTCTGCCAGAAAGAAGACAATTTTTATGGAAAGTTTGACCCAACTTTGACTGAAGTTCCTATGTGAGGCGTTTTGAGTGAACAATTAGAAGTCTTCTTTTACAACTACAAGCACAACTGGGACGAGAATTTCTGTTGTTAAGCCGGGCAGTTGTTAAGCGAATTACATCTAATTTTTTTCCTGTGGTGGTTAAGTGAATCATTGCAATTGTTAAATGAATCAGGTAGTTGTTAAGTGAATCCAACTTCCTCCATTGAGGATGCGTGCAGAAAACTAACTGGGAAGGTCGCAAATGGGGATCACACGATTGATTCCTGGATGCTGCAACCCTCATAAATATATGCCGGTTGCCAAGCGTCCGAAATTCTGATCATGTGATCATGAGAAAGCTGCAATGGTCATAAGTGCGAGGACCGGTCATAAGTCACATAACCATTCATTTAGCGACTGTTCGAAGTTGCAACGGCACTGAAAAAGTGACTTATGAATGTTTTTCACACTTACGACCTTTGTGGCATCCCCATGGTCATGTGATCAAAATTCGGGCGCTTGGCAACTGGCATGTACTTATGACGGTTGCAATGTCCCGGGGTCATGTGATCCCCTTTTGCGACCTTCTGACAAGCAAAGACAACGGGGAAGCCAGATTCACTTAACAACCGTGTTACTAACTTAACAGCTGCAGTGATTCACTTAACGACCGTGGCAAGAAAGGTTGTAAAATGGGGAAAACTCACTTACTGACTGCCTCGCTTAAGAGCAGAACTGTTGGGCTCCCTTGAGGTCATAAGTCGAGGACTACTTCGTTTCCCCTCAGGTCAAGAAGTTGCTGAAGGAAACGGAGAAGCTCTCGAGCGAAATCTTGAACCTACGGAGCGAACGCACCCGGCTGATCCTGCAGAACGAGGTGAGTCACACAGGACTTGGCGTGGGTGTGTGACACTTGCGACACGAAGCGATTCTGGTGCTGGCATTTGTAGTATTTCGACCAGTTAGTCCTGGCGATCCCTACCAAGACTTTTGCAGCCAAAAAAGTCAGGAATCATGGTTAGGAAGTTTCTCCTTAATTCCAGGTTGCTTCTCTCTTTGGTTAGTTTCCCTCAGCGGTTCAGAAGCGCTCGCTCCGCACGCTTTTTGACCCGCGCTCCGTTGTGCATGCGCAAAGGGTAAAAAACAAGAAAATGGCGATGTCCGGGCGGGTGGGCGGAGCCTCGCACTGCCGTTGCTACCGGTTCTCCGAACCACCGGCGGGCACCACTACCGGTACGCCCGTACCAGGCCGAACTGGTAGCATTTCACCCCTGGTTTCCCTCCATTGTTTCTTGTCCTGCCCTCCGGTGCTTTGGAGAATAATTTGACCCCCTTGCCTTCATAGGAGTCCTTCCAATATTGGAAGGCTGCTATCTTGTCTCCCCTAGTCCTTCTTTTCATTAAAGTAGACATACCCAATTCCTGCAACTGTTCTTTGTATGTTTTAGTCTCCAGGCCTTAGCTGCTCTTCTCTGCACTTTTTCCAAAGTAGAATAGAATTATTAGAATTAGAATTAGCATTAAGGATAGGATAGGAATGGGATGGGATGGGATGGAAAAATAGAATAGAATAGAATATGGAATGGAATTAGAATAGAATAGAATAGAATAGAATAGAATAGAATAGAATAGAATAATGGAATGGAATGGAATGGAATGGAATGGAATGGAAGGGAATGGAGTGGGAAAGAGAACCGGTAGGGAAAAATTTTGAATTTCACCACTGAGGAGACAGAATGCCATTTCAGATAGGTGGCTGTCTAGACTCTTCTTAAAAACCTCCAGGGATGGAGCACCCACAACTTCTGGTAGCAAGCAGTTCCACTGGCTAATTGTTCTCACTGTTAGGAAGTTTCTCCTTAATTCCAGGTTGCTTCTCTCCTTGGTTAGTTTCCATCCATTGCTTTTTGTCCCACCTTCTGGTGCTTTTGAAAATGAGTTGACCCCATCTTCTTTGGGGCAGCCCCTCAAATACTGGAAGACTGCTATCATGTCACCCCTAGTCCTTCTTTTCATCAGACTGGCCATACCCAATTCCTGCAACCGTTCATCGTATGTTTTAGTCTCCAGGCCTTTGGTCATCTTAGTTGCTCTTCTTTGCACTTTTTCCAAAGTCCCAACATCTTTTTTGTAATGTGGGGACCAAAACTGGATGCAGCATTCCAGGTGTGTCCTTACTAAGGATTTGTAAAGCGGTGCTAATATTTCACCTGCTTTTGATTCTATGCCTCTGTTTATACCACCAAGGATTGTATTAGCTTTCTTTGGCTGCTGCTGCTGCACACGGCTGGCTCGTGTTTAAGCGATCATCCACTAGAACTCCAAGGTCGCTTTCACAGTTACTGTTTTTAGTCCTCGCTTAATGACCCTAAATGCAAACAAAATTTCCATCACGAAGCGAAACATCACACGACCACACTGCTTAGCAACAGCCATTCCAGTAGTCCGAGTTGCGGTCATTAGAACAGGACTGTGCTGTCGTTAGGTGAAGACCTCACGCTTTTCCCCCCACCCCACCTCTCTCCCCCACCCCAATGTTGCCTGTTTGGCTGATTAATGGTCGTTAAGTGAGGACTACCTGTGTGGGAATTCTGGGAGTTGAAGCACACATATTTTCAAATTGCCAAGGTAAGGACATTGGGCTAAATTTACCTGCCCCCCCCTTAAAGGCCCCAGAGGAGTGGTGGCTGGGGAAATCGGTTTTTATGCTGTATATTATGCACGACAGCTGGTCCTCGACTTATGACCACAATTGAGCCCAGAATTACAATGATTAAATTGTTGCTGTCTTTAAGCGAGGCAGCCATGCGATTCCAGCTCTCCCATTGCAGTCATTATGCAGAGCATGGGGTGCCTTGAGGTCGGGGAGGCTCTGGGTTGCTGAAAGGATGGTCATAAGTTGAGGACTGCCTGTTTGGGGTTGTTGAGTCTGCTGACTGCTGAGCCCCATGGGCCGTTTCTCACCCCTTCTCTTGGTTTATTTCAGGTTGCGCAAAAGAACCATCAAGAAATCGTGGCCATATACAGGACCCACCTGCTCAATGCAGCCCAGGTAAGACAGGTGGGAGCTTCCAGCAGCTTTCTTTCTCCCTCCCCCTCTTCTTCTCTCTCCCTCTCTCCTTTCTCTCTCTCTCCCTCTCTCTCTCCTTCTCTCTCTCTCTCCCCCTCTCCTTCTCTCTCCCCCTCTCCTTTCTCTTTTCCTCTCTCCTTTCTCTCTCTCTCTCCCCCTCTCTTCTTCTCTCTCCCTGTCTCCTTTCTCTCTCCCCCCTTTCTCTCTCTCCCTCTCCTTCTCCCTCTTTTCCTCCTCTCTCCTTCTCTCTTTCTCTTTCTCTCCTCTCCCTATCTATCTCCTCCTCTCTCCCCCTTTCTGAATAGAATAGAATAGAATAGAATAGTCCAAGCAATAGCCCTAGCAATAGCCCTTAGACTTATATACCGCTTCACAGTGCTTTCCAGCCCTCTCTAAGCGGTTTACAGAGTCAGCCTCTTGCCCCCAACAATCTGGGTCTTCATTTTACCCACATCGGAAGGACGGAAGGCTGAGTCAACCTTGATCCGGTCAGGATCGAACTGCTGGCAGTGGGAAGAATTAGCCTGCAATCCTGCAATCCCGCATTCTCACCACTGCGCCACCACGCCTCCCAATTATGGTTGTAGGTCAAGGATTACCACTATTAGATTTGTTTCTGTCAAAGAAATTTAACAATGGGTGGTTTGCTTTGAAGGGAAAGCCATGTGTATTCCAGTGATGCTAGAATGCAACTTACATTATTGGGGGGATATTTTTCTTTAATGCAGGGGTACATGGATGAAGAGGTCCACGCCATGCTGTTGCGGATCCTGAGGACAGACTGAAGTCCGGAAAACTCTGTGTGAGAACCTTATTAATAGATCTATTTCTAAAAGGCATATCTATGATCATTATTATTCAGAATTTCATTTGATCCCTAAATCTCCCTCTCATGATGAACGAGATTTCAGTCACCGCCAGCAGTTTTTTTTAAGGGTCTCCCACACTTCTGTTTTTTTCTCAAGTGGCAGGCAGTTCCAGGGACAGCTTTGCAAGGTCAGTCAGAGAAGCATTTAAGAATTGACTGGGATATAAAGCTCAAGGCCATCCAGGCAGCGGGACAAATTCTCATGCCTTATAGTAGCCAACATCATTTGAAGTGAATTAAGAAAGTCACTTCTGCCATTAAATGCTCAGTTATTCAAAAAAACGGGAGAGATAGAAAGGAGGCCATAGAGGCAGTCCCTGACTTATGACTGTTATTGAGTCCACAACTTCAGTTGTAAGTTGCGATGCTCATAAAACGGATCACCACAGACGATCATTTTAAAGTTCATTAAGTGAATTCCCTGGTTGGTTGAGAAATCCAGTGTTCACTGTGGGGTAGGTTTTACTGGAAACTGGAAATAAACTCCGGTTTCCAGCAAAAACGTCGTAAATTGTGACCGCAGGACGCTGCAAACAGCCATAAACGCGGGCCAGTTTTGGTTGCCACAATATAAAAAAGATGTTGAGACCCTGGAAAGTGTGCAGAGAAGAGTCTGTGGAGATACTACAGTCATCCAGGTCCTGGTTGTCCCAAAGGTGCTTTTTCTCAGGAGGCAACTGGACTTTGTGGGTTTTTCTTTGAAGACGTTTCGCTTCTCATCCAAGAAGCTTCTTCAGCTTTGACAGGATAGCTCTGACTCCATCCCCCACTATCCTATCAAAGCTGAAGAAGCTTCTTGGATGAGGAGCGAAAGGGCTTCAAAGCAAAACCCATAAAGTCCAGTTGCCTCCTGAAAAAAAGCACCTTTGGGACAACCAGGACCTGGAGGACGGAGAATCTCCACAGACTTTTAGCTATACAATTTGGGATGAACCCCCTTGGAATGGTGTGGGAGTAGGAATGGATTTCCAGAGGGAAAAAATTGCAGACTACAGGAACCATTTGCACCACTCAGGTGACCCTGAGGACACAGACAAACCTCCAAGTGGCCTCAACGACCCTCTAAAAGGGTGCAACCATCCCCACCATCCGGGCAGAGCTGAAGAAGCTTCTTGGATGAGAAGCAAAACGTCTTCGAAGAAAAAATAGCAATAGCAATAGCAATAGCAATAGCACTTAGACTTATATACCGCTTTACAGTGCTTTACAGCCCTCTCTAAGCGGTTTATAGAGTCAGCCTCTTGCCCCCAACAATCTGGGTCCTCATTTTACCCACCTCGGAAGGATGGAAGGCTGAGTCAACCTTGAGCCGGTGAGATTTGAACCGCCGAACTGCAGCTAGCAGTCAGCTGAAGTAGCCTGCAGTACTGCACTCTAACCACTGCGCCCCCTCGGCTCTTAAACAAGGAAGTCCAGTTGCCTCCTGAAAAAGCCCCTTCGTGCAGAGAAGAGCAACCAAGATGATTAGGGGGCTGGTGGCTAAAACATACGAGGAACGGTTGCTGGAATTAGGTATGTCTAGTTTAATGAAAAGAAAGAGTAGGGGTTAACATGATAGCAATGTTTGAATATTTGAGGAGCTGCCACAAAGAAGAGGGAGTCAAAGCACCTGAGGGCAGGACAAGAAACAATGGCTGGAAACTAACCAAGGACAGAAACAACCGAGAACTAAGGAGAAATTTCCTGAGAACAATTAACCAGTGGGACACTTGTCCCAAAGGTGCTTTTCCAAGGGGCAACTGGACTTCCTTGTTATTCTTTGAAGACGTTTCGCTTCTCCTCCCAGAAGCTTCTTCAGCTTCTTCAGTGGGACACTTGCCTTCGGAAGTTGTGGGCGCTCCATCACTGGAGGCTTTTAAGAAGAGACTGGACAGCCATTTGTCTGGAATAGTATAGGGTCTCCTGCTTGAGCAGGGGGTTGGACTAGAAGACCTCAAGGTCCCTTCCAACTCTGTTATTCTGTTATTCAGTTACTAAGTGCCAATGGTCATGTGACCACAAAGAATCCTAGATGTCAGAACTTCAAAACCAGGTCATAAGTCCCCTTTTTGGGGTCCGCTGTAACTTTGAACCATTGCTAAACAACTGGTTGTAAGTTGAGGAATACCTGCGCAGTATAACCATCCTCAGAGTTTACAACCAATTAGTCCCGAGGAAACTCAGCAACTCAACCACAGGATCAATTAAACAACATTTGAAAAGCGGACTTTCCCAGACAAATCCAGTTTGCCTCCAAAGGCGTTTGGGAATCAGAGCAAATTGCAACCCATTTTTTCATTCCAGGTTTAATTTCACAGCCCCAACCGTTCATGGCAGAGGTGGGTTCCTGCCGGTTCGGACCGGTTCTTTAGAACCGGTAGCGGGAATTTCCCCCCGCTCGCCGAACCGGCAGCGATGGCCGGCTGGACACGCCCCCGAACCAGCTCTCTCGGCGGCGCCATAGGCGGCGCCATCTTGTTTTTCGCTTCTGCGCACGCGCAAAAGCTGTTTTTTGCTTCTGTGCATGCACAGAAGCTGGATTTTCAGCACTGCGCAGGCGCGCACGCAGCGCGGGAGGAAGCGAACCGGCAGCGAGGTAAGTCAGAAACCACCCCTGGTTCATGGCGCTAAAACCATTTTTCCATCCTCTTTTTCCCGGCAGGCGAGAAACCAGCTCCCAATTCCTCAAGAGCCGGCTCCGATTTCGGGTATCGCCCATTGCGCAAAACCACGCAGGAAGGGTGCAGCTTTGCAAAGCACGCAAGACCGTCTGCCTTTTTGCCAGTCGCTGGAATTATGAATGCGAAATGGACCTCCGTTTGCACGGTGTCTGAACGTCCGCCTCGCTCTTTAGACGGAGACCCGGGTTGGGGAAGGCAAAGCAAAAAAAGGACAAGGCTTCTTTGCCGTGAGGTTTTGGGGTGTAAGCCATTCTTGCGAGGGAATCAGGAAAGGCTTGCTCTTCATTGGACGGATGCCAGCAGTAACCACGAACCAGAGCTGGAGTCATCAAGTATTTCTCGCCCCGTAATTATTAAAATTTGGAAATTACCCTGTCCTTACAACCAGCAATTTGGCAATGAGATTTAGATGGGCTGTTGCAATGCATGCAACTAAAAGCATGTTCCAAAAGAGCTGGGAATGTCTAGATCAGTGTTTCTCAACCGTGGCCTCTGGAAGGTGTGTGGCTGGGGAATTCTGGGAATTGAAGCCTATACATCTTCCAGAGGCCCACAGTTGAGAATCACTGGCCGAAATTTTTGCACTGCCATTCTTTCGTGACATTCCTTGCCAAAGAAATATAGTGCTAAGCAAATATAAATATTGGGGGATACCCAAAGGTCCGTTAGTCTGATTTTTACAAAAGATGATTAAACCTTTGTTTGAGTTATCAGGATGTGGGATTTTTTTAAAAAAACAAACAAACAAAATCTTACAAATAAATTATGGGTGTCTTGTGTATTCCGTTTTAGTGTTGCAGATTGCCAAAATTTACTGTAAACTGGAAAATCTTTTGGATCTTGGAGTCCAAGTGGATAATCACTTAAATATGAGCCAGCAGTGTCAGCAGCAGCCAACAAAGTTAATGCACTCCTAGGCTGCATAAACAGAGGGGTAGAATCGAGATCACATGAAGTTCTAGTACCATTTTATGCTGCTTTGGTAAGACCACACTTGGAATACTGCATCCAGTTTTGGTCACCACAATACAAAAATGATGTTAAGACTCTGGAAAGAGTGCAGAGAAGAGCAACAAAGATGATTAGGGGACTGGAGGCTAAAACATACGAAGAACGGTTGCAGAAATTGGGTATGGCTAGTTTAATGAAAAGAAGGACTAGGGGGGACATGATAGCAGGATCCCAGTATTTGAGGGGCTGCCACAAAGAAGAGGGGGTCAACCTATTCTCCAAAGCACCTGAAGGGAGGAGAAGAAGCAACGGATGGAAACTAGTCAAGGAGAGAAGCAACCTGGAACTAAGGAGAAACTTCCTAACAGTTAGGACAATTAACCAGAGGAACGGCTTGCCTTCAGAAGTTGTGGGTGCTCCATCGCTGGAGGCTTTCAAGAAGAGATTGGACAGCCACTTGTCTGGAATGGTATAGAGCCGTGATGGCGAACCTATGGCACGCGTGCCACAGGTGGCACGCGGAGCCATATCTGAGGGCACGCGAGGTGTTGCCCTATGTCAGCTCCAGTGCCCATGTGTGTGCTGGCCAGCTGATTTTCAGCCTTGGGGAAGGCCCGTTTTGCCCTCCCCAGGCTTCAGGAGGCTTCCCTGAAGCCTCTGGAATGCGAAAAACGGCCCAACGGGCAAACCGGAAGTCCGTTTTTCCGAACTTCCAGTTTGCCCGTTGGGCTGTTTTTTGCATTCCAGAGGCTTCAGCGAAGCCTGAGGGTGAAAAATGGCCCAACGGGGGGGGGGCATGTGCGGGGAGGCACGCATGTGCAGTGTGGCACGCGTGGGGGGGTTGTGTGCTGGCACGCACGTGCGCTAGCGCGTGCGCACTCTCATTTTTGGCACGCAAGAAGAAAAAGGTTCGCCATAGAGTCTCCTGCCTGAGCAGGGTGTTGGACTAGATGACCTCCGAGGTCCCTTCCAGCCCTAGGATTCTATTCCCACCTTGCAGAGCCGATTCTGCATCGGCAAAGTTGCCTTCCCCCACCCTAGACTGCATTTTCCACCCCTGGGGAAAAAAAGGTGAGGCAGGAAGAAATCTCTGGACGTAGAAAAAAAAATTTGCGGCATGAATTTTTGGGCAGGGCTTTCTGGATTTTGGCAAGGAGGAGAACAAACCTGAGAGTAGAAATCTAGAAACGGATGCAAAATAATCTTTCCCAGATCCCTGAGGCAACAACGGCCGTAGATGGGCTTTGTGCAAAGGAAAATGAATTGTTTTGCACACATGCCCATGCTTGCTGCTATTTTTGACTCTTTCCTTCTGTATTTCTACCAGGAGAGGTGGAGGAAGGAAAAAAAAAGGGGGGGGGATGCCCTCTTGAACAGACACACACACACACACACACACACACACACACACACTCCAAAGATCCACATAGCTCCCCCTCCCATGTCCAAAAAGACCTGGAAAACCTGGCAGTTCTCTGAGCTTCAGGACAGTCCGGTTCTTGGGCCTCCATCATTTTTTCTTCGGTGCGTTGCACTTGTTTTTTCTGTACAATTTTTTCCTTTAATTTCACTACTCTTTACAGTGTTAAAAAGGTGCCCGAGGTTGTTTGGAGTCTAAATTTCATAGAATTAAAAAAAAAAAAGAGAATAGAAGGAGAAAAATCAGAAAAGTCTTCTTTTGGTTTCCAGGAAATGCTCTCCATCAGGGTCTACGACAACTTGCCACGGGACAAAAGAGTCACACTAATATCTCCCCCCCCCAAATACAAACAAACGAACAATGTATTTTCTCTGAACAGAGTATTGACCAGGTCCAAAAAATTTATACAGCTTATAACATCTCCAAACACAGTTTATATATTTCCATTTCTGCCATAATATTCTTTCTCTCTATTTTATTTTATTTTCCTCCTACTTCTTTTCTAACATTTAAACAATCTCACCATATGCCCTTACCCCAAACCTTTCTTATTCCATTTTCAAATCAAAACCCTTTAATTTAAAAACAATCCTTTCCATCCTTAATTCCTAATTTCTATAAACCTCAATACATATACCATAACATCTTAGCAGGTATTAACATATATTTCTACATTATTATCCAATAAATATCGAAGGAATGGTGGAATAGAATCATGAAAGAAAGGATGCCCAAGGAGGGACAAAACGAAATGTGAATGACAAAAGTTAAACTAACTTTTTAATTATTTTTAATAATTAAATTGGACTGTTGGATTGTACCACAGTGAGTTGTCTTGCGGCGAGTTGGCCGTGGTGAGTTGACCGTGGCGAATTGTCGTCGACCCCAGTGGAGAGCATTCCCCTTGAAACCGAAAGAAGAGTTTTCTGCTTTTTCTCTTCCTCTTCTCTTCTAATGTTTTATTCTATAAAATTTAGACTCCAAACAACCTTGGGCATAAGAATGAGTTGACCGTGGTGAGGGGTCCTTGGTGCTCTCTGAGCTTGGTTGTTTTCTTGCAGACATTTCATTACCCGACTAGGGAACATCATCAGTACTAGAATGGCGGGAGGTTTGAGGAGGAGGAGGAGGGGGAGGAGGAAGAGGAGGGGGAGAACTGTGGGGTCCTGGGTGCTCTGAGCTTGGTTGTTTTCTTGCAGACATTTCATTACCCAACTAGGTAACAGCATCAGTGCTAGAAGGGAGTGGGTTTTATGGAGAGGAGAAGGAGGAGGAGGAAGGGAAGGGAAGGGAGAGGACAACTGTGCAGTCCTTGGTGCTCTCTGAGCTTGTCTTCTTGCAGGCGTTTCATGACCCAACTAGGTAACATCATCAGTGCTAGAAGGGAGTTGGGTTTGCTGTGTTTATATACAAATGACTTGCCCTATCAGTGTTGGTCGTGCTCTCTGAGCTTGCTTATTTTCTTGCAGACGTTTCATGACCCAACTAGGGAACATCATCAGTGCTAGTCTAGCAGGGATCGTTGCTAATTTGGGTAAGGAAACGTCTGCAGGAAAACAACCAAGCTCAGAGAGCGCCCAGGACCCCTCATTTCAACCCGGAGCTACAAATGTTCTCCTTTATTGAGACCTCTGAGTCCGCAGAAGGAAGGGGGGGGGGGGCGGGGTTGAGGCAAACCTCTCAGAAGGGACCCTCCCTAGTTTTTTGGACTGTAAAAGGGGAGGTGAGAGAGAGAGAGAGACTTTCACACTGGCAAAGCTTCTGTTAATGGAGCCACACAATAAAGTAGAGACTGTATGCAGGCAGTACCTCGACTTACAGCAGTTCATTTAATGACTGTTCAAAGTTACAACGGCTCTGAAAAAAAGGGACTTATGACCGTTTTTCACACTTATGACCATTGCAGCATCCCCATGGTCACGTGATCAAAATTTGGACCCTTGGCCACTGACTCATATTTATGACGGTTGCTGTGTGACGTGGTCCCTTTAGCGACCTTCTGACAAGCAAAGTCAATGGAGGGAGCCAGATTCGCTTAACAACCGTGTTAGTAATTTAAGAACTGCAGTGATTCACTTAACAACTGTGGCAAGAAAGGTCAGTGCCCACAAAGCCCACTTAACGACTGTCTCGCTTAGCAACAGAAATGTGGGGCCCAGTGGTGGTTGTAAGTCGAGGACCTCCTGCAATTCAGCCCAAAATCTTGGTGGGCTTTGTGCCAAACCGCTTCAAATAGCCTTCCAGATTGAAGCTGGAGGACTGCAGTTTGCTTTTCTTGGGGCTACCCTTGAAGATTGTTCCAACAGGAGAGACATGCGCCCCCTGTTGGTGAGCAGAAGCCACTTTGGTTGTGTAACACCAATTCTAGGGACACTGCCTTGGTAACCAGTATGTTTTGGGGTACAAGTGAGGGGCGAGATTACAGGCAGTCCTCGACTTACAACACTTCGTTTAGTGACCGTTCAAAGTTACAAAGGTGCTGAAAACCGTTTTTCACACTTACGACCATTGCAGCATCCCCATGATCAACTGATTTACATTCAGATGCTTGACAACAGACTCATATTTATGACGGTGGCCGTGTCCCCTTTTGCGACCTTCTGACCAACAAAGTCAATGGAGGGAGCCAGATTCACTTAACAACCGTGTGACTAACTGAAAAACTGCAATGGTTCACTTAACAGCTGTGGTTGTAAAATGGGGCAAATCTCCTTTAATGAGTGTCTCACTTAGCAACATAAATTTTGGGCTCAATTGTGGTCGTACGTCTAGGACTACCTGTGTTACTTATAAGTACAATGGCACGACAGCCTTTATTTCAGAAAGCTTCCTTTAGGTATAGTTCATGTAATTCCTGAGTTTTCCTTTTGCCAAATGATCAGATGGCCATCGGGGTCGCAAAGCTGGATCATATCACAAACAAGGAGCTCCAGAAAGCCTTCAATGTCCCCCCATTCCAGACAACAGGAGGGAAGCGTCCCCCCCTGGGAGCCAGGGATCTGGGGAGGGGGGCAGCACCTTCCCCCCCTGCCTCTCCCCCTCATAGGTGATGAAGAGGATGCTCCAAGCACAGCCGCCACCCCGGGGGGGGGGTCATTGGGGGCACCCAGGAGGCCTCCCCCTGTAGGGAATCCAGCAGGGGCTTCTGGGAGGGCAGCTGCTGCTCCCAGGGGGCTTTGGACCCCCCACCAAGAAGGACATGAGGAAGAGGAAGATGTGACCACGAAGGCTTTGGGCAGCCATGATGGCGGCTTAAGGCAGCAGGGAGCCAGCCTGGGTGGGGATGGCTGGGTCTTCCCTGACAGTTACAGCCCCTCCTGCCCCCTCCCCTCCCTCCACTGTGACATCAGAGATGACCCCCCCCAGGTCACTAAGCAACAGCCACAGGGTGGGCAGACACGCCCTTTGCAGGCAGGTTGCCAGGAGATGCCACCTTGGCTCAGGGGCTCTGACAGTTGGGAGAGGTTGGCACCCACAGACCCCCTAAATGGGAGCCAATTCCATGTAGAAATCAAGGTAGCGAGCTAGGAACCCCGAGATGGGGAGTTCTAGTCCTAGAATAGGCAGGAGAGCCAGGTGGGTGCCTGGGCCAAAAGCCAGGAGAGGATGAGTCCTTCTGCAGCAAAAGGCACCATGAGTTCGAGTCCTGCATTACACATGACAGTTGATTCAGTGACCTTGGACCAATAATCAGGAAACGGTCAATATTTGTGGAATATGATACAGGACAGCCAGATTAGTGACTTTTGGCCAGGAGAGGGTGAGTATTTTGGAATATTATACAGGACATCCAGGTTATTGGTGAGTATTTTGGAATATTATACAGTACAGCCAGATTTCTGACATTGGGCGAATAACCAGGATACGGTGAGTATTTTTGAAATAAGAAACAGGACAGCCCGATTAGTGATTTTTGGCCAATAAGCAGGAGACGGTGAGTATTTTTGAAATACTTTACAGCACAGCCGGGTTTTGACTTTGGAACAACAACTAGGATAAGGTGAGTATTTTTGTTATATTATACAGGACAGCCATATTTCTTACGTTTGGCCAATAACTAGGAGACGGTGAGTTTTTTTGGACTATTATAAAGGACAGTAACGTTCTTGACTTTAGAAAAATAACGAGGAGACAGGGAATATTTGTGGAATAAGACACAGGACAGCCAGGTTTGTGATGGTGAGTATTTTGGAATAAGAAACAGGACAGCCAGATTAGTGACCTTTGGACAATAAGTAGGAGACGGTGAGTATTTTTGGAATAGGAAACAGGACAGCCAGATTAGTGACTTTTGGCCAATAAACAGGAGACGGTGAGTATTTTTGAAATACTTTACAGCACAGCCGGGTTCTTGACTTTGGAACTACAACAAGGATACAGTGAATATTTTTGTTATATTATACAGGGCAGCCAGATTTCTGACGTTGGCCAATAACCAGGATATGGTGAGTATTTTTGGAAGAAAAAACAGGACAGCCAGATTAGTGACTTTTGGCCAATAAACAGGAGAAGGTAAGTATTTTGTTATATTATCCAGGGCGGCCAGATTTCTGACGTTGGGCCAATAACCAGGATACGGAGAGTACTTTTGGAATAAGAAACAGGACAGCCAGATTAGTGGCTTTTGGCCAATAAGCAGGAGAAGGTGAGTATTTTGTTATATTATTCAGGGCGGCCAGATTTCTGGCGTTGGGCCAAT
>QLTV01004222.1:1017-16320 GCA_003457575.1 Thermophis baileyi
TTTTTTTTTTTTTTTGGCCGGGCATAATTTTGGCCATGGAGCGATGGTTCTTAGAACCAGAAAAAAACCCAGCCCATTTTAATGGTAGGGTATGGCTGTTGTGAATAATAGATTTTCTAGATTTTTTGCCTGGCATAATTTTGGCCATGGCAATGGTTCTTAGAACCAGAAAAGCCCATTTTAATGGTAGGTGTGGCTGTTGTGAACAATAGATTTTCTACATTTTTTGCCTGGCATAATTTTGGCCATGGCAATGGTTCTTAGAACCAGAAAGAAAACCAGAACAGCCCATTTTAATGGTAGGTGTGGCTGTTGTGAATAATAGATTTTCTAGATTTTTTGCCTGTCGTAATTTTGGCCATGGCGATGGTTCTTGAACCCAGAAAGAAAACCAGAACAGCCCATTTAAATGGTAGGAGTGGCTGTTGATTGATAATAAATTTTCTAAATTTTTTGCCTGGCGTAATTTTGGCCATGGCAATGGTTCTTGGAACCAGAAAGAAGAGCTCAATGGCCCATTTTAATCCTAGGTGTGGCTGTTGATAGATAATAGATTTTATACTGTTTTTGCTTGGCATAATTTTGGCCATGGCAATGGTTCTTGGAACCAGAAAGAAGAACTCAGCAGCCCATTTTAATCCTAGGGGTGGCTGTTGATGGATAATAGATTTTATAGCTTTCTAGCTTCACAGACTGAGGGGAGGAACAAGCCAAATGTCTTCTTCCTGGAAAGAGACAACGATTCCTGGGCAGAGAAGAGGAAGAAACAAGAGAAAGAAGAAAAGAAAAAGAAACAAGAGAGCAAGAAAATATCCACAACCCAAGTCCTCTTAGCCTTCGGTTGCGATCTGGCCTTCTATATCCTGAGGTAATTTTACCTGAGATTCTTATTCTTCAAAATGGAGCGGACAGATAGTCATCCACTGTTGGAGATCCATTGTTCCTAGGGAGTAACATAACACTTGCTTCTGAGGTAACAGTAAGTACATTGTATTGTGTATTCTTAGTTGTAAACTCCAATGGCAGCTGAAGCAACATTGTTTTTCTTTATCTCAAAGGCATGTACTACACTGTCTAGGAAGACAGAAGAGTCAGTTGTCAGCCTGCAGTGTTGATGATGAAAATGGAAGAGGAATGAATGGAAAACAAGAATGAATCTAATTTTAGTCAAGAATGCTACTTCATCAAGCAAATCAAAACTGACCTGTAGAAGAATCCCACAAAACATATTTTAGTTTCATTAACACACCATACTAGTGCTACATACATTAATGCTAGGTGGGATCAGAGATTGGAAATAGATTTTATATTTTTCTGCCTGGCATAATTTTAGCCATGGCAATGGTTCTTAGAACCAGGGATGCTAGGTATCGCCCATGATGTATAAAAAATTTCATAGTTTTCTTGCCTGCTTAGTACTAGATCTAGTAATGGTTCTTAAAACCAGGAAGAAAATCTCTATGGCCCTTTTCAATGCAAGCTGTGGCCATGGATTACTAAAATTCTAATTACTTTTTTGGCCTGGTGTAATTTTAACCATGGCTGTGGTTCTTAAGAGTTGAGAGGGCCCCACAAGCCTCTCCCAGTCCCTGAGGATCGCTAAATGAGTTTCATACTGGAAAGGAATCCTTCTGGATCACCCCTCCCTACTTTACACCTTTAGTCTATCAAATTTCACACATAGCCAATGATGATCATTCTCAGTGCTTTACGTGAAGCAAGTGAGTCAAAGGAGATGCACTATTCCTGATTCCATCTGTGCTCATAGCAGACATCCTTGCATGATGCTAATTCAAAGCCTTTATTGTCATTGTACATCATGTATACAATGAAATTGGTTACATAACAAAATTGGTTTAATAATGCCATTGTGCCTACTGGTGGAGGTCTTTCAGTCCCTGAGCCCCCACTCTGTGAAACTCACACTGAATGAGAAGGCAGCGGATCACCTTAAAGGCTCATTCAGTCCCTGAGCAGACACTCTGTGAGACTCACACTGGGCGTCCTCTCTAGCCTTCCACTGGGTGACCCTTTCAGTCCCTGAGTTGGCACTAAGGAAGAATCAAACTGGAGAAGTCAACAGCGTTCAGCTGCAAGCCTCCTCCAGTTCCTGAGGATCCCCTCAGTGAGACTTAAACTGAAAGAGATCCCATTTGGCTCACCAGTCGTCTTCCTTCACATTCTTAGCCTACCTACATTTATGCATGAGCGCAGATGAGTTGATGGAGTGCAAATCCTGGGAGAAAGGCTGCACTGTTCCTGAGGCCACCTTGCACCCTTGCAGGATGGAGGTGATACTTAGGCTGCTACTGGTGGAGGTCTTTCGTCCCTGAGCTTCCACTCTGTGAAAGTCACACAGAATGAGAAGGCAATAGATTGCCTCCAGGCTCGCTCAGTCCCTGAGCAGACACTCTGTGAGACTAACACTGGAGGGTCTGTCTGGGTTCAGTCCCTAAGCAAACAATGAGGGTGAATCACACTGGAAGAGTCCACAGCTCTCAGCTGGAAGTCTCTCCCAGTCCCTGAAGATTGTACACTGAGTCTCAAACTGGAAGAGAACCCATAAGGTTCACCTCTCTCCCAATTGCACACCTTTAGAAATAATGCCTGTGGTGGCAATAGCTCTTAGAACTACAAGTAAAACTGGTGGCACACTATAATACTAGGTCTGGCCATCAATACTGTATATTAGAGGAAAATATCAGGCCTTTTCAATCCCAGCTGAGGCCAGTGACTGAAAGAAGATTGTAGTTCTTGCCTGACATAATTCAGCCATGGCAATCTTTGTTAGAACAAAACAGAAAACTTAACAGCCCTTTTTAATGTTAGGTGTGGCTGGTGATTGACAATAGATTTTATACTTTTCTAGCCTGGTGTAATTTTGCTTATGGCGATGGTTCTTAGAACCAGAAACAAAAACCTCAATGGCCCATTTTAATGCTAGGTGAGGCCATTGAGAAGTAAAAGGTTTTATAGTTTCCAGCTTCACAGACTGAGGGGAGGAACAAGTGAAATCCTGCTGCCAAATGTCTTGTTCCTGGAAAGAGACAATGCTTGCTGAGCACAAAAGAGGAAGAAAGAAAAGAAAGAAGAAACAAGAGAGCAAGAAAACATCCACAGTACTTAGTCTTCAGCTGTGATGTGGCCTTCTACATGCTGAGGTAATTTTAGTTGAGTTTCTTATTCTTCAAAATTTTAGTATATGGAGGAAGCAGATGATCATTGACTAACGGACAGTCCATTCTTACTAAGTAAGTTAACACCTCTGTCTGAGGAAATAGTAACCATGGTGGATTGTATATTCTTAGTAGTAAAACGACAATGGCAGCTGAAGTAATGTTGGGGTTTTTTTTTAATCTCAAAGGGGCATGTACTATACAGTCCTAGAAGACAGAAGAGTCAGTTGTCAGCCTGCAGTGTTGATGGTGAAAATGGAAGAGGAATGGAAAGCAAGAATGCTATTTCACCAAGTAAATCAAAATGAGCCTGTAGAAAAATCCCCCAAAGCATGTCAGTTTCATTAACCGAGGACACCACACTTTTTAATGCAAGGTATGGCTGGTATTTTATAAACGATTGTATAGTTTTATGGTCTGGCATAATTTTAGCCATGGCAGTGGTTCTTAAAACCAAGAAGAAAATCTTTATGGCCCCATTTTAATGGTAGCTGTGGCTGTGGATTATGACAATACTAATTAGTTTTCGGGCCTGGTGTAATGTTAGCTATGGCTGTGGTTCTTAGAACCAGAAAGAAAACATCAATGGCCATTATTAATGCTATCTGTGGCTGTTAAGATTGAGAATAGATTTTATAGTTTTCTTGCCTGACGTAATTTGGGCCATGGTGAAGGTTCTTAGAACCAGAAAGAAGATCTTTGCGGCCATTATTAATGCTAGGTGTGGCTGTTGATAATAGATTTTCTAGATTTTTTGCCTGGCGTAATTTTGGCCATGGAGTGATGGTTCTTAGAACCAGAAAGAAAACCAGAACAGGCCATTTTAATGGTAGGTATGGCTGTTGATAATAGATTTTCTAGATTTTTTGCCTGGCGTAATTTTGGCCATGGAGCAATAGTTCTTAGAACCATTAAGAGCTCAGCAGCCCATTTTAATGCTAGCTGTGGCTGTTGATGGATAATAGATTTTATAGCATTGTAGCGTCACAGACTGAGGGGAGGAACGAGCCAAATGTCTTGTTCCTGGAAAGAGACAATGATTCCTGGGCACAGGAGAGGAAGAAACAAGGGAAAGAAGAAAAGAAGAAGAAACAAGAGAGCAAGAAAATATCCACAGCCCAAGCCCTCTTAACCTTCGGTTACGATCTGGCCTTGAACAAAGTGAGGTAATTTTAGTTGTGTCTTCTTCTAAATATCAGGATATGGAGGTGGGGGGTTGTCTTCCCTAACCGTTTTTCCTAGGGATTAAGGGGAACAGCTCTGTCTGAGGTAATAGTAACTATGGTGGATTGTATATTAGTAGTAAAACTGCAATGGCAGTTGAAGTAAAGTTGTTGTTTTTATCTCAAAGGCATGTACTACATCGTCTAGGAAAACAGAAGAGTCAGTTGTCAGCCTGCAGTGTTGATGGTGAAAATGGAAAGAGGAATGGAAAGCAAGAATGAATATGATCTTCATCAAGACTGCTACTTCATGAAGTGAATCAAAACAAGCCTGTAGAAGAAACCCCCAAAGCATGTCAGTTTCATTAACACAGGACACCACACTGTTTAATGCAAGGTGTGGCTGGTATTTTATAAAAGATTGTATAGTTTTATGGTCTGGCATAATTTTAGCCATGGTAATGGTTCTTAAAACCAAGAAGAAAATCTCTATGGTCCCATTTTAACGGTAGGTGTGGCTGTGGATTGTGGAAATACTAATTAGTTTTCTGGTGTAATTTTGGCCATGGGTGTGGTTCTTAGAACCAGAAAGAAAACATCAATGGCCATTATTAATGCTAGGTGTGGCTGTTGATTGGTAATAGATTTTATAGTTTTCTTGCCTGGCATAATTTTGGACATGGCGAAGGTTCTTAGAACCAGAAAGAAAACATCAATGGCCATTATTAATGCTATCTGTGGCTGTTGATTGAGAATAGATTTTATAGTTTTCTTGCCTGGCGTAATTTGGACCATGGCGAAGGTTCTTAGAACCAGAAAGAAGACCTCAACGGCCCTTTTTAATGCTAGGTGTGGCTGTTGATGGACATTAGATATATAGTTTTCTGGCCTGTCGTAATTTGGCGATGGTTCTTCGAACCAGAAAGAAGACCTTAACGGCCCTTTTTAATGCTAGGTGTGGCTGTTGATAATAGATTTTCTAGATTTTTTGCCTGGCGTAATTTTGGCCATGGAGCGATAGTTCTTAGAACCATTAAGAGCTCAGCAGCCCATTTTAATGCTAGCTGTGGCTGTTGATGGATAATAGATTTTATAGCATTGTAGCTTCACAGACTGAGGGGAGGAATGAGCCAAATGTCTTGTTCCTGGAAAGAGACAATGATTCCTGGGTACAGGAGAGGAAGAAACAAGGGAAAGAAGAAAAGAAGAAGAAACAAGAGAGCAAGAAAATATCCACAGCCTAAGCCCTCTTAGCCTTCGGTTACGATCTGGCCTTGAACAAAGTGAGGTAATTTTAGTTGTGTCTTCTTCTAAATATCAGGATATGGAGGTGGGGGGTTGTCTTCCCTAACCGTTTTTCCTAGGGAGTAAGGGGAACAGCTCTGTCTGAGGTAATAGTAACTATGGTGGATTGTGTATTAGTAGTAAAACTGCAATGGCAGCTGAAGTAAAGTTGTTGTTTTTATCTCAAAGGCATGTACTACACCGTCTAGGAAAACAGAAGAGTCAGTTGTCAGCCTGCAGTGTTGATGGTGAAAATGGAAGAGGAATGGAAAGCAAGAATGAATATGATCTTCATCAAGACTGCTACTTCATGAAGTGATTCAAAACAAGCCTGTAGAAGAATCCCCCAAAGCATGTCAGTTTCATTAACACAGGACACCACACTGTTTAATGCAAGGTGTGGCTGGTATTTTATAAAAGATTGTATAGTTTTATGGTCTGGCATAATTTTAGCCATGGTAATGGTTCTTAAAACCAAGAAGAAAATCTCTATGGTCCCATTTTAACGGTAGGTGTGGCTGTGGATTGTGGAAATACTAATTAGTTTTCTGGTGTAATTTTGGCCATGGGTGTGGTTCTTAGAACCAGAAAGAAAACATCAATGGCCATTATTAATGCTAGGTGTGGCTGTTAAGATTGAGAATAGATTTTATAGTTTTCTTGCCTGACGTAATTTGGGCCATGGCGAAGGTTCTTAGAACCAGAAAGAACACATCAATGGCCAATGGTTCTTAGAACCAGAAAGAAAACATCAATGGCCATTATTAATGATAGGTGTGGCTGTTGATTGGTAATTGGTTATATAGTTTTCTTGCCTGGCATAATTTTGGACATGGCGAAGGTTCTTAGAACCAGAAAGAAAACATCAATGGCCATTATTAATGCTAGGTGTGGCTGTTAAGATTGAGAATAGATTTTATAGTTTTCTTGCCTGACGTAATTTGGGCCATGGCGAAGGTTCTTAGAACCAGAAAGAAAACATCAATGGCCATTATTAATGCTATCTGTGGCTGTTGATTGATAATAGATTTTATAGTTTTCTTGCCTGGCATAATTTTGGACATGGCGAAGGTTCTTAGAACCAGAAAGAAGAACTCAACAGACGTTTTTAATGCTATCTGTGGCTGTTGATGGACATTAGATTTATAGTTTTCTTGCCTGGTGTAATTTGGGCCATGGCGAAGGTTCTTAGAACCAGAGAGGGCCTCACAAGCATCCAGCATACAAACACAGCATGGCGATGATGGTGATTGCCCTGCTTATGGAGGGCTTTCTGTCCCTGAGCCCCCACTCTGTCACTCTCACACTGAATGAGCCTGCAAAGAGATCCGCTGCCTTCTTATTCAGTTTCTGAGCTGACACTCTGTGAGACTCACCCTGGACATTATCTCTGGCCTTCCACTGGGTGCCGCTTTCAGTCCCTGAGTTGGCACTGAGGAAGAATCACACTGGAGAAGTCAACAGCTCTCAGCTGGAAGCCTTCTCCAGTCTCTGAGGACACCCTCAGTGAGACCCAAACTGGAAGAGAACCCATTTGGCTCACTATCATCAGCCATCGGCACACACACAGCAGACCCACACACAGGATGGAGGTGATGCCAAGGCACCTACTGTGGAGATCTTTCAGTTCCTGTGTTTGCACTCTGTGACACTCGCACTGAATGAGCCTGGTTGTTGATCCGCTGCCTTCTTATTCAGTCCCTGAGCTGACACATTGTGAGATTCACACTGGAAGTTCTCTCTGGAGTTGCACTGGGTGACCTTTTCAGTCCCTGAGCACGCACTGAGTGTGAATCACACTGGAGGAGTCTTTAGCATTCTGCTAAAAGCCTCTCCCAGTTCCTGAGGATCACTAAGTGAGCCTCATACTGGAAGGGAATCCTTTTGGATCACCTCCCTCCCACCTTCACACCCTTAGAAATAATTCCAGTAGCAGACAGACCTCTTAGAATCAAAAGTAAACCTGATGATCAATACGAGGTATGGCCATCAATCTATAAATTAGGAAGCTGTTAGTTCCTAGTCAGAAAATTCCAGCTGTGGCCCTTGAAACTCTGAATAGATCCTTGCCTGGCTTAATTTAGGCATGGTGATGGTCCTTAGAACCAGAAAAAAAATCTCAATGGCCCTTTTTAATGATAGGTATGGCCAATGATTGATAAAAGATTTCTAATTTTCTACCTTGGAATAATTTTAGCCATGTATAAATTATATTTTTGACTGATAAATATTAATCATGTACTGTATGTGGCCCTCAAGAATTTTGATTTGTTTTTGTTATCACAAACATTTGTCATCTTTTTGTTCCTCCAAAATCATTAAATGGGATTCATGCTTGGTAACATTCCGTTTGACATGTATTTTTTGGCATATAACTGAGTTTTACTCCTGACTTACTGTTAAGTAGGTATGATGCTTATGGTAGACAAGATATTTTATCTGTTGCCTCATTTTATATATCGTTGTCATAGCACCATCTTATCTCCAGGTTAAGCAAGAGAGAGATCTGTTGTGATATTCATGTGTTTGAACATGAACTTGTGTTTTCGTTCTTCTGAGAGAAATCTTTCAATGACAGCCTCATTTCCTCTGGCCTTTTCTAGAAGTAATTAAGAAACTAGTTTCTTTTATACCTTCCCTTTTTTTAAAATCAAAAATGTCACTTTAAATTAGTGAACCATTTAACCCAATTTTTATGATTATATGACATAATTTATCCTTAAAATATTGCCTGATACTTTTATGTATTTTATCTTTTGGACTGTATTATTTTAAATTGTAGAAACTGTTGCAGCTGGCTTATGCTTGGAAGATGCGATGCTTATTATGTTAAAGAAACAATAAAGTATTTGAAACTACTTCCAAGGCTTCCATGACTATGTTTGTGATCCTGCTGTGGAGTTGAGGAGGAGTACCAGACTCACTTTTTGGGTTGCCCCTTCTGTTGGGGAGCACCATCCTAGAAAGGCTTACTTCATCATCCTATTGTCTCTGACAGCAAGCAAACAACTTGCTTATTTTTCTAGCTGTACACAAAATCACAATATCAAGGCAAGGAGCCATGAAATAAACAAACTCAAATTTACATCTGAGAAAATGTCTTACATTTGGGTTAATCTGATTAAATGTCCCAAATCTGGAATATTTCCAATCTATGAAGAACTTTGGATATACAGATACATGCGCACACAACTAGTCACCTCTAGATGAGATGGGTGGCACATAAATCTAATAAAAATAAAAAATAAACTTGGACTTGGAAAAACAGGTGATGATGTGTTCATAGAAGTACACTTGCATGTGCTTACGAATGTTGACTTAAGATGCTGACTGAATCTTCTTAAAAACAGTTTTGGAATCATCGTTGATGGATTCCTTTTTGAAGTGTGTTGAATTATTGTGGTTTGATGGTATTCTTGATCATTTCTGAGATTTGAGTTCTTTTTTTCTTTGGTTTAGGCAGGTAGCAATAATTTACTACTCAATTAAGGCACCCTCAAGATTTGTCTACACCTCTGAAGGGCACAGAGATTGAGAATGGCTACCAGTGAGAGTGTCACTCTTGTCATTCTTTAAAAGAAAACGTAGGATACTTGGTTTTCTAGCTTGTTCTTCAAATCAACATGTCAGAGGGCAAAGACATTTTGCAAGAAAAGACAAGAAAACCCCTGTGCAAATGCAGAATGAGTTTTAAAAGAACTGTCCACCCAAAAAAAGAATTCTGCTATGACCCTTTTCAGAACCAGTGACACCTTTCTCCACTTGCTTTCATCAGCTGCTTAACTGGCAAAGCATTGATTCAACACTACCTGTTATTATGCTTCATTCAAGAGAAAGATATCATTAGTTCTGTTAAAAGAGCTTTGTACAGCTGTAAAAAATGGCAGGATGTGAGTTACGGAACAATATTTTCTTTAGGCTCCAAAGAAAACTGCATAACGTTAATAAATCTTCTGGCTATGAGCAACTTTGAAACTCTCCTTTAACTCACAGAGTGAACAGTTGAGCTTAGATGCTTCAGGTGAAATTAAACTAATTGAATTAGGAAAAAAACTTCATTTCATCTAGATTAACTCGCCACTATTAACATCATCAATGGCAACATACCAGGAAGCAGTCCAATTTCAGAAGATATAGCCAGCGGGAATCTCATAGACCATAAGCTCTTTACAGCATTGGTTGACTGTTCCATAAACTGCTGGATAGTTATCTCTTATTCTTAAACACCTCATTTATTTCAGAGAGCACAAACATTCATAGAGCATTTGTATCATCTCTGAAGATACATTCTTGAGCTTTGGATGCAACATTCAAACCAGGCAAAAACAAGCGATCGTAAAATATCAATCCTGCATGGATGTATCTGTCTTCAGGTCTTCAGGAGCCAAGTTTGACTTGAGGACATCTTACTATTTGAAAAGAGAAAGTTCTTCATATTAACTAGAACAAAGGAACAGGCAGCTCCTTGACAACATAAAGTAACTTTAGTCTTAGCTGAGCTATAGACCCAAATACAATATGGCTTAGTGCAAAATGTATTACAACCTAGTGTAGAGCCCTCGTTGCCTATTAAGGTTTACTTTTTCTTGGTTTTAGTCAAGATGTGAAGAGTTGAAGGTTTTCAGCTTGATCTACAGAGACCACAAACTGACTTTAGGACCTTTTGCACGCATAGTACCACCTACCAAAACAGAGTCCCCTTCTAGTCCAACTCCATGCTCAAGCAGGAGACTCTACTATTCTGGACAAATGGCTGTCCATTGTCTTGAAAACCTCGTGATGGAGCACCCACAACTTCAGGATGCAAGCTGTTCCACTGATTAATTGTTTTGTCAGGAAATTTCTCCTTAGTTCTAGGTTGGCTCTCTCTTTAATGATCCTCCAGCTGTTATTTCTTATCCTTCCCTCTGGTACTTGGAGAATAAGTTGACTCCTTCTTCTCTATGATAGACCCTCAAATACTGGAAGACTGCTATCATCTCCCTCCTAATCCTTCTCTTCAATGGGCTGGACATACCTAGTTCCCTTAGCCATTTGCTGTATGTTTTAGCCTCCAGTTCTTTAATCGTCTTTGTGGCTCTTCTCTGCACTCTTTCTATGGTCTCAACATCTCTTTTGTATCATGGCGACCAGAACTGGACACAGTATTGAAAGTGTGACCCCCACCCCACCAGTGCAGTATAAAGCGGTACTATCACAACATTCCCTCTTTTTCCACATTTCATTGTAAATTGGCTCCTTGCCTCCAAGATAGCAGTTTTTGCTCATTTTCAGAGCCAGGCTAGAGGGAGCTGCATTCATTCTGTTCAACGCTTTGACTGATATTGTGATGACTTAATTGGGTTGATTTTCTAATTAAGAAACTACTTAAGGGTTGTCAGCAGCAGGCAGCACAGTTTGCTTTGGGTTTCAGCTGTGTGGCTGTAATGATGGTCACCTCTAAAACACCATAGCGAAGCCCATTAATATAATTACACATTTCCTGCTAAATGTCTTCTTCTGATTTTTTTCTCATCAAGCCAAGACAAATCATAACAGGGTCATTTTATCACCAGTCAGCACAATTCGGCCTTAAATAAATAATAATATACTGGGGGCAGGGAGAAGAAAGGGAATTTTTAAAAAACCGGAGAAACTGTTTGTAAAACAGAATTCTTGTGCCCATAGGAACTTATCATTTTCATATTTTAAATCTAAATGCATCTTGGTTATTTTGTATTTTTGTAGCAATCAGTTCACATTATGAGAATAGGGGAGCATAATTATGGAAATTAAGTACAGATTTCATTTGAATGAACTCATCAGATGGAATTACAGCCTTCCTAGATTGGTCGTCTGGCTTTATGTCAGATGATTTGCATAAAACATTTAGCTTAATGAGAAGTAAACAACAAGCCTGTGGAATGTATTAACCCAACGGGGTTAGGGCTGACACGTAAGAAATATGATTGTGGTGGATCTTCCTTTCTCCCCGTTGTGATGATGGAGACACAAAAGATCAAACCTCCAAGCAGATTTCAAGCATCAAATTTATTTATTTATTTATTTTATTTTATAAAATTTATATGCCGCCCAACTCCCGAAGGACTCTGGGCTCTGACCTAACTCGTAATCCTTCTTTCTTTTTTCTTTTTTGGATGCTCCACTTGTAGCTACCTAGAAGCAAAATGTCCCATAACCTTGATCTAATGGTCAGGGAGATCCAAAGCCAACTTTCAGTCTTCAGGCTTCAATTTTCTTTGGTTTAACTTTCTCAAAAGTGGCACATTCCATTTCCTCTAAATTGTAGACATTTTTTCCAAACTTTAGAGGACCTGATTCAGAAGATGGTACCTTCAATCAATATCTGTTGGAACTGTTTAAAGCAGGGATGTCCAGCCTTGGCAACATTAAGACTTCTGGACTTCAACTTCCAGAATTCTCCAGTCAGCCATGTTAAAGTCCACAAGTCTTAAAATTGCCAAGGTTGGACACCCCCACTTTAAAGGAAGTGTCTATTCCAAATCAGATCCATCATAAATAACTTCAACCCAGGCTTCTATACAAACTATTTACCTGTAGCTAAGAATCAGCTAAATTTAATAACAGAGCTCAAATCAGTGAAAGGTAATGTAAAATACAGTATGTATGCAATGGGGACAGCCGTGTTTACTTAGTTCCTTGAGGGACAAAAGATTTGGGAAGCTCATGATGGCATTGAATCCATGAAGTCCATATGGGACAACAAAGAGCAAGGGTGAAATTCCATGATTTTGGATAGCTCCATGTAGGTATCAGCAAGGCTTAAACTACTCTTGAACCATAGAGTGGATTTTTTTTTAACTTCTGTATTTTTGAGCTGCCTGGGCTGCAGATTTGGGCTGCATTTTAATCTGATTGTTTAGCAGATTACTATATTCTTATTCTTATTCTTTAAATCCCTAAATCTCAGACTTTAGCGAATAAAAATTTTCACTTACTGGATTGGTTCTTGATTACCTCATTTCCTGGCTGTAGCTGCATCATGTCTAGACAATACAAATTGCCTAGGTATGGGTATGGCTAGTCTAATGAAAAGAAGGAGTAGGGGTGACATGATAGTAGTGTGCCAATATTTGAGGAGCTGTCCACAAAGACGAGGGGGTCAACCTATTCTCCAAAGCACAAGAAAACAAGGCAAGAAACTAATGGATGAAAACTAATCAAGGAGAGGACCAAACTAGAACTAAGGAGAAATTTCCTGACGTGAGAATAATTAACCAATGGAAAGGCCTTGCCTTCAGAAGTTGGGGGTGCTCCATCACTGGAGGCTTTTAAGAAGACACTGGACAGCCATTTGTCTGAAATGGTAAAAGCCGTCTCCTGCTTGAGCAGGGGGGTTGGACTAGAAGACCTCTAACATCCCTTCCAACTCTATTATTTTATTATTCTAAATTATGGAATGGAGAGTAACATCTGGAGTCTGGGAAACAAGTAGATTTAACTTCTCTGAAGTAGCAGGTCTTAGACTGACAGATTCTGTTTTCCTCTTAGAATGAGAGCTTATGATAAATCCAAATCTTCCATAGTTTGTGCTCTTAACTTTCAACTTGTCAGCTACTCATCTTGTCCTCTTTTGTGTCAGTTTTCCCTACAGTTCTGGATCTGGGTCACGATCCAAGGCTGAAAACAATGGCAATAGTGCAATAGTGCAATCCCCACGTAGGATAGATTAACAAGCAAAGTAAAAGGAATCTGACACATTTGAACTAGGAACTCCCTTCGTTAAAACTAACTAGAAGTCCATTCATTCTATAATTTAATTTATCACATTTTCAAATCCCCCCCCTCCGTGCTATCTGAAGGCTCTGAGGGACTTACAGCAAAATATATAAATGCAGTACAAATCAACCCATCGTAGATGAATATCACAGCTATCTAGGTTTAAAGGTTTAATGGAAGAAATTTTGTCTTTAACATTTTATGTAATGTTAGAAAAGGACAGAGGTAAATATACTTTGGAGAGGCATGATTTCCAATTCAGGCAGATCCTGATAAAAAAAGAAAGAAAACAACAACTGAAAATTCAAAACGATAGCTGGGAAAAAGTAAAAGTAGATAAAGGCAAGCAGAAGATAAATGAGGAAATAGTTTGGATCCAGGACTCTGATATTAAGTTTCTTTTTAGTTTAAAGAAACCTCTCCAAAGGTCTTTTAAGCTTAATCTCGGCTTGGTAGACTGAATGGGAATTACAGCCGTAAACAAGATAGATGTTCGTGCTCTTCGCAAGCTAATCGGCATAATGCGCACAAACTCTTCAGCCACCAGGAAACACCAGGAGTGAAGTTGCAGAAATGAAATATCAGAGGACGCAAAAGAACACTCTCTTTTGTATTTCGAAAAGAACTATGCATGCAAAGAGCACTCACAAACAGATACAGGTAGTCCTTGACTTACGACAGTTCACTTAGTGACCGTTCAAAGTTACAACGGCACTGAAAAAGTGACTTAGGATCGCTTTTCACACACGACCATTGCAGCATCTCTGTGATCACGTGATCAAAATTCAGAAGCTTGCTGACTAGCTCACATTTATGATGGTTCCAGTGTCCCGGGGTCACGTGATCCCCTTTTGCGACCTTCGGACAAGCCAAGTCTGACTCCCTGACTCCCTTGTCCACAATCCGGCTGAGTCCCTGGTGGCTGCCTGGAATAGACGGCATCTGGGGCACTGGACCGGTTTGCACAGCGCCAGAAGAGACGTCTAGAGCGACGCTGAAGGACCAGTAACTCCGAATCTGACCGAACACTCTTAAGTGCCTTTATTATGACTTACTTAGTGGTGACACGGGCGGCAAAATGTGCGCATTTTTCTGCACTTATTGCATCTGCTGATTCGCGCCCAGCCGCCCTATTTAGGGTGACTCGCTCCCTCCTTAATGTAGGGGGAGTGGAGGAGTCCTTGCAGGGTAGAGCTGAGGAGTTTGTGCAGTTTCTGTCGGATAAAGTCACTCAGATACGGATGGACCTGGACTCTGATTGGGCAATTCCGGCCGAGATGACAGGGGCAAGTCTTAGTCCTATTGTGTGGGATGAATTTGAGCCTGTGACTCCTGAGGAAGTGGACAAGGCTGTAGGAAAGATGAGTTCCTCCACTTGTTTGTTGGACCTGTGCCCCTCCTGGCTGGTTTCGGCTAGCAGGGAGGTGACACGAGGCTGGCTCCAGGCTTTAGTTAACGCGTCCTTGAGGGAGGGGTTCTTCCCGCAACCATTAAAGGAAGCAGTTGTAAGACCCCTCCTCAAGAAGCCTTCCCTGGATCCAGCAGAATTAAAGAACTTTCGTCCAGTCTCCAACCTACCCTTTGTGGAAAAGGTTGTAGAGAAAGTGGTGGCACTTCAGCTCCTACGGTCATTGGATGAAACAGCGTTTCTAGACCCTTTTCAATCTGGCTTCAGGCCTGACTACAGCACGGAAATTGCTTTGGTCACGCTGATGGATGATCTCTGGCGAGCCCGAGATGGGGGTCACTCCTCTATCTTGGTGCTACTTGACCTCTCAGCAGCTTTCGATACCATTGACCATGGTATCCTTCTAGGTCGACTAAGGGAGTTGGGAGTGGGAGGCACCGTGTTACTGTGGTTCTCCTATCTCTCTGGTCTGTCACAGTCAGTGTTGGCAGGAGGACAGAGGTCGACCCCTAGACCCCTTGTTTGCAGGGTG
>QLTV01004222.1:27110-38904 GCA_003457575.1 Thermophis baileyi
CTGGAGGCTAAAACATATGAAGAACGGTTGCAGGAACTGGGTATGTCTAGTTTAATGAAAAGAAGGACTAGGGGAGACATGATGGCCGTGTTCCAATATCTCAGGGGCTGCCACAAACAAGAGGGAGTCAAGCTATTCTCCAAAGCTCCTGAGGGCAGGACAAAAAGCAATGGGTGGAAACTAATCAAGGAGAGAAGCAACTTAGAACTAAGGAGAAATTTCCTGACAGTTAGAACAATTAATCAGTGGAACAACTTGCTCCAGCACTGGATGTTTTTAAGAAGATGTTGTACAACCATTTGTCTGAAGTGGTGTAGGGTTTCCTGCCTAAGCCGGGGCAGGGGCTGCCACAAAGAAGAGGGAGTCAAACTATTTTCCAAAGCTCCTGAGGGCAGGACAAAAAGCAATGGGTGGAAACTAATCAAGGAGAGAAGCAACTTAGAACTAAGGAGAAATTTCCTGACAGTTAGAACAATTAATCAGTGGAACAACTTGCTCCAGCACTGGATGTTTTTAAGAAGATGTTGTACAACCATTTGTCTGAAGTGGTGTAGGGTTTCCTGCCTAAGCCGGGGGTTGGACTAGAAGACCTCCAAGGTCCCTTCCAACTCTGTTATTTCTATTTCTATTTCTCAAACGGTCACTAAATGAACTGTTGTAAGTAAAGGACTACCTGTATTTACATACCATCTACATCCGTGATGGCGAACCTATGGCACGCGTGACAGAGGTGGCATGCAGAGCCCTCTCTGTGGGCACGCGCGGCGTCGCCAGCTGCTCTTCTGGTTTCCGGCGTGCACATGCGCGCCGGCCAGCTGGTCTTCGCATGTGCTGGAGCGCCAAAGGCCAGGTGCGCATGCGTGCACCGGCCACCTGGTTTTCGGGTTTCCAGTGCTCCGGCACGTGCGCACACGCATTCCGGTTTGGGCACTCAGTGCCAAAAAGGTTCGACATCAGTGATTTACACAAACCGATTCTGGGACAGTTTTAAGAAAAAACTAGCATTAAAAAGAACTTTATGGAGTATAGGGAGTCACTAAAATAGCAACGGGAATCTCTGGGTGAAGACCACTGATTTCACCCATCTCCAACTTCACATTATCTAAAAGAAGATAATGTAGGTAATTCTTCTAAGGACATTCATACATATATGAAGGTGACACCACAGAAGATTAAGAGAAGGGGAAGGAAGAGGCGGCAGCTCCCTTGGATTGTCTGATGGAGAAGACATTGAGATATTTATGTCATCAAAAGATATCTGCATATACGCATTCCTCAAGGTATTTGTTCAGGCTTTGAAAGACAGAATGAAGGGAACAGATAAACTCTTTGAAGATTGAATGAGGTGATCAAGCTGTACTAGTTAAAATTTTGTCAGCTGCGGATTCAAGCAACTGATGCTTTCAGTTTTCAAAAGTAGCCCCATGCATAATGCACTGAAGCTAACCAACTAGGAGATTATATAGATGGGGGAATCTGTAGTACATCCCACGTGACTTCATTTAGTTGGCATTAAAAAAAGTATACGGTCATGTCTGAATCTTCCAGGGCTTCATAATATGTGTCAGTAGCTAAGAACCAGTTCTCCAAAACTAACCCTTGAAGATGACCTTGAAAGTAGAACCAGAATCACTCTGTTATTATGAACCAGATGGACACCGTCAGGAATGGACATTAAAGCTACTTAGAGCTCCTGAAGAATCGACAGGCTTGAAAACCTGATGTTTCTCCCCTCAGAGGTCATCCATCAGGATAACAAATGCTATTTCTGAACCACAACTATAAGCTTACAACTGGACTATCTTCTTAGCTGATCCTACCTGACTCAACTATCTTGTCCAAGAATGCAGGAACTCATTGAAGCTTTCCAAAAAAAACCCCCACATCATTGCTTCCTAGGAACTGGCGAGGATCTCACTATCTTTACAGAAGTATTACCATATTTTTCGGACTATAAGGCGCACCGGTGTATAAGACGCACCAAGATTTCGAAGAGGTAAGTAAAAAAAATTTTTTTTTGCCCTCCCCCAGCCCCCAAGAGCACTCTGCAGACCTCCCAAACCCTCTGTGCACCCCATTTTTGTGAAAAATGGGCTGTTTTTCACAAAAGCGGGGGCGTTTTTGCCCTCCCCCAGCCCCCAGGAGCACTCTGCAGACCTCCCAAACCCTCTGCGCACCCGTTTTCATGTGGGGCGAGGCTTCGGGAGGCCAAAAATGGATGTATTCGATGTATAAGACGCACCATTTCCACCCTCTTTTAAGGGGGGAAAAAGTGTGTCTTATACTCCAAAAAATACGGTAATTATCTCATGGGTTGCCCAACACCCAGGAAAGAGGCTGAACCTTCTGAACCTCAATTAGTAAGAATGCAACTTGCAAAACTGAATTGGAGATGCTCTTCTCACATGGTGTTCTGATACTACCAGAGGTGGTGGAAATCCAGAATTTGATTTCTTTGATTTCTAAAGAGGGAGTGCAACACAGGGGTGGGCTGCTGGGGATTCGCAGGGGTTCGGGAGAACCTCTAGCTAAGATTCTGTGCAGTTCGGAGAACCCAAAATCCCACTCCTGACTGGCCCCTCCCACCCTGCCCCGCCCCTCCCAGGAGTCCCCACGCGGCCTGTTTTGGGCATGTGCGGAGGCTCGGGGAGGGCAAAAAATGGGCCTGCCGGAAGTTCCAGAGAGTCTCCGGAGCCTGGGGAGGCCATTTTCGCCCGTCCGGAGGCTTGAGGAAAGCCTCCAGAGCCCGGGGAGGGGAAAAACACCCCCCCACACACCATGGTGCAGGAGACTGACTAGGCCACGCCCACCATGGCCATGCCCACCCAGCAACCGGGCAGAGAACCCCTTGCTAAAATTTTTGAAGCCCATCCCTGGTGCAACTTTATTGTTGTGGGAAGGCGATGACAGAACCGCTTAGAGAGGGCTGTAAAGCACTGTAAAGCGGTATATAAGTCTAAGTGCTATTGCTATTGCTAAGGGGGAGTATTCTGTTATACCTTCTAGGACCAAGACTTGAAACTGAAATGAAACTCTACATGTGAGCTACAATGCCACCAGAGTAAAGTGAAGATCAAATGTTAATACTTCTCTTCTCGTTATTGTTCAAAGCTTGCCAGGAATGTTATCTTCAGATCTTAGTTCAAACAGACTCTTGAGAACATAGGTTTCCTACAAGTGGCACCTACACCCCCCCACACCCAAACTCCAACAAATATTTGAGAAAGAGCTCTTTGTTCCTCCAGCTATCTTCCTTGAAATAGCACATTTTCATTCAGGGAACCCCGTTATTGTCGCAAGCCTTTTGACATAATGTATGATAGCCAAGATGCATGTGGGGAAGGGGGGAGGAATTCCAGTATTTTCAGCACTCCACAATGAAGAAGAAAAAAGGTGACATAAAGCCAGAAAGAGCAAAGCTGTAATTGGAGGAAGGGTGTGATATTGGATCTGTATATCCAACAGAGACATCTGCTGGTCATCTCTAACATGGCCAAAATATTTTGTAGAGATTATTTCAGACTGGGGATAACTTCCATTTAAATGGATTGCCTTTATTATCATTCCGTTAGAGAGAAGTTCCATGAGGATGGGCTCCAGCATGAGTCCAAAGACTCGGAAGACTAAACCTCTGGTCCTGGTGACCGACCCAGATTGAATCCTGCCTTTAATATCATGTATCAACTGCTAGACAGAAGCAGATCCTATGTTCCACCCATTACCAGTTCCTGTGTACATCAGAATCAGGCCAAAGACGTATCTGGATACACATTCCATTCCTAGAACAGAGAAGAGAAGAGAAGAGAACAACAGAGTTGGAAGGGACCTTGGAGGTCTTCTAGTCCAACCCTAGACTAAAACATATGAAGAGCGTGTTAATCTGACTTTAGTGAACAAAAGGACCAGGGGAGACATGATAGCAGCCTTCCAGTATTTGAGGGGCTGCCACAGAGAGGAGGGGGTCAAGCTATTTTCCAAAGCACCTGAAGGCCAGACCACGAATAATGGATGGACATTGATCAAGGAGAGATTCAACCTAGAAACAAGGAGGAACTTTCTGACAGTGAGAACAATCAACCAATGGAACAGTTTGCCCTCGGAAGTTGTGGGAACCTCATCACTAGAGACTTTCAAGAAGAGATTGGACTGCCATTTGTCAGAAATGGTGTAGGGTCTCCTGCTTGAGCAGGGGGTTGGACTAGATGACCTACAAGGTCCCTTCCAACTCTGTTAATCTGTTAAATCTGTTAAACCCCTCTGCTCAAGCAGGAAACCCTGTACTATTTCAGAGAAATAGCTGTCCAATCTCTCCAGTGTTGGAGCACCTTCGATTAGCCAGATGTTAGCCCAGAAAGAAGGCAATTCTGCAGGAACCATCTCAGACCTAGAAGGTAATTTGGTGCCATCGGGACAAAATGCTGTTTTTGACAGCCTCATCATCTAAGTAACTACCTTTTTCAGACTAATTCTTAGGGTTAGGGTTAGGGTTACTAACCCTAACATCTCTAAGCAGGATAAGAAATCCAGCTTACAGCAGGGCAATGGAAGAGTGGAACTAACTAATAATTCAGTTCTTCATGGATCCTTCGGAATTCTGTGGCTCAGAATAAACCGATTTACACTATGAAACGAACTTAGGAGCGAGCAAAACTTTTTCATCCCTTCTATACCAAAAGCCATCGGGATGAATGCAGGGTCAAAACCAAAAACCAGAGCAGTACAATAGTGGAAATATACGATCGTCCCTATCAACAGTACAATTCTTGCTGTGTCCCAACTCTTCTCTCCCTCAATTCCACGTGGACTGGAATCATCTGAATTTCTTCCAGAAATACATGCTCTGCTCCTGCAGACCCTTCCTGACACTGGTATAATGCATGGATATTTGACATTCCTAAGATAAAGGCTTCTTTGAGTGACATCTTATTCCTGGACATCTTCATTCTTGGACACAGTAAGTTTGTCATTTCTTCTTTTAGGGCAATTTTTCTCCCACTTCTGAATTCCTCAGGCTAACATCCTGGGCCTTGTTGGTGGTATCTCTTCAAATGCAAAGTCCAACATTTCTTAGGCTTTTCAAATCAACCAAGACCAGGTAAGAAGCTACATTAATGATTTAGATGGATATTTTTCCATGAATGGTGATTCATTTAACTTAAACATATTCTCTCTGGTTGTAGGCTATACTGTATGTATCCAGAGTTCCTTCCTTCCTTCCTTCCTTCCTTCCTTCCTTCCTTCCTTCCTTCCTTCCTTCCTTCCTTCCTTCCTTCTTTACTTCCTTACTTTACTAAGACCTNCATTTTTCCTGATTCATTTAACTTAAACATATTCTCCTTGGTTGTAGGCTTTACAGCTTGTATCCAGCCTTCCTTCCTTCCTTCCTTCCTTCCTTCCTTCCTTCCTTCTGTTCTTCCTAACTTTACTAAGACCAGAATGAAAGGAAGAGGGAAAGAAATGTAAAAAAGCACATTTGAGCATTTGTGTGTGTGTAAAATATATTTTAAAATCCCCACAGGCCTCAATGCTCTTAGACGATAAGAGGGGGGGGATGTTTTCAAAGACAAGTCATATAATAAATTAGTACTCAAATTATTAAAGGATCCGAATCCTATAAATAACTTTTTTTAAAAATACCCCACTTTGTATTCAAGTCAGGGGTGTTTACAGCCGCATTTTTCACCAAACCCAAGGAACCAAGAGGCTCATAACAATCAGCCAAGCCAGGCCAATAAAAAAAAAATGTTGCTAAATTGCCAAGGTAAGAGGCATTAATTTCTACAGAGAGAGGAAAAATTCCTTGTTAATATGTTTACAGCAAATTAGGAAAAATGCCGCTAATAATTCATTTTAATAGCGCCCGGATCAAAGGCTCCAATTCTGTACTGGGGTTTCAAGACAAATAGACAGAGAAAATGGTCCCCTCCTTTCCAAAATTACCTCAGACCAAGGGAGCTCTTGATACGGTTTTAGACTCCCTCTTTGCCAGCTCTTAACATGTGCTGGTAATCAGAATAGACAGCCAGATGTTACATTAATAAAGCTTTGTTGATACACGATTTTCAAGAGATGCATCGAGTGCATAAAATCAAGATCACGTGATGTGTTAGTACCACATTATAGTTGAGACTCTGGAAAAAGTGCAGAGAAGAGCAACAAAGATGACTGGAGCAGAGGTTCGGACCGGTTCACCCGAACCAGTAGCAACCCGCTGGTGACATCACGGACCTGGTTCGGTCGGTGCTGGTCCGTGGACGCCGCCATCTTTTTTTTAAGAATTTTTTTGGGGAGGGATTTTTTTTTTCTTCTGCGCATGTGCAGAAGCTGAGTTGCCGGCACTGTGCATGCACCACCATCTTGTTTTTGGCTTCTTTTTTTGGGGGGGGGATTTTTTTGGAATTTTTGGCACTGCGCATGCGTGCACATGCAAAGCATGCGCGCCCACAAGGCGCGGCCGCGCGGCGTGGGAGGAAGTGAACCAGCGGTGAGGTAAGTTAGAACCCACCCCTGGACTGGAGGCTAAAACATATATAGAATGGTTGCAGGAATTGAATATGTCTAGTTTAATAAAAAGAAGAAGCAGGGGTGTCGTGGTGGCAGTCTTCTAATATTTGAGGGGCTGCCACAAAGAAGAGGGGGTCAACTATTCTCCAAAGGGCAGGACAAGAAGTAATGGGTGGAAACTAATCAAGGAGAGAACCAAGCTAGAACTAAGGAGAAATTTCCTGACAGTGAGAACAATTAACCAGTGGAATGACTTGCCTTCAGAAGTTGTGGGTGCTAGGGGGGAACCGGAAGCGGTTTTTTATGACTGTGGAAGATAATAAACTTTTGACCTGGAGAGGATTGGACTAATATTTGAATTGGACATTAGATCTTGAAAATAAAAAGAGGCTATATGGACTTTAAATTCTAATTAAATGTGATATAATATAAAAATCTTAAAAATTTGTTAATTGGCAATATGGAGCTTTGGATGTATGAGGAATTATTTGAGATGTTAAAAAATGTGCGTGAAACTCTAAAAGGTAATAAAAAGTCAGAAATTTTGTTGGAATACACAGAGCAGGAAATAGGAGAGAAGTTGGTAAAAGAGAATATAAATGAGGAACAAGAAAACAACATTGAAGAAAAAGGAACTGATAGTAAAAAGCAATTAGATGATTTCACTGGGATTTACAGTGGCACAAAAAGAGTAGACAGGGGGGAACGTCCCCCAAAAAAGAATCAATCAAAGGGTAAAGAGGGAAATAGTGGGAAGAGACTAGGAAAAATTTGGGGGAGCATTACTCGAATAACATATTCAAAAGTGAGAAAAGGGATTCAGAAGAAAAGATACAATGCATATAAAAATAAAAAAAATAAAAAGAAGAAGTTAAGGGAATGGGATACAAGGAGAAAATCAACAAGAAGTGGAATTTTTGAGAGACCAAGAGAAAATGGTTAAAGAGGGGAAGGCTAGTGGAAAGGAGGAAGGAAAATAAGGTTCATATTAGTAGATTTAAGGGAATTGTATTAATATTATTAATTGTGGATAGTCAATCAAGTTAAAGGGTTTTTATGCAAGATTTGAATATGATGATGTATATTGTTTATAGTAAAACAGAACAGCAGATGGAATGTGAAATGGCAATTTGGTTTAATTTTGAAGACATTTTAAATTAAGATATGAAGTTGAAATGTTAAAAAGTGAGATGGGAAATTTGAGAAATATATTTAACAAGGGAGAAATAAGATAATTGATGTTATTGTAAGAGATTAGGAATTTAGGGCGATAAATAATATTGTTTATGTATTAAGAAGAAAATAAGATAAAGAAGTATGGAAAGAGAATATTATGGCTGAAATTGGAAACAGAGATATGATGTAAAATGGATTATGTATATGAAAAGATATGCAAGATTGATCCGGACAACACTTTATTCATAAAATATGTATGTTTTGGCGGCGGGGGGGGGGGACAAAAAAATGTAATAAAAATTGATTTTTTTAAAAAAGAAGAAGTTGTGAGGGGTCCAACACTGGAGGCTTTTAAGAAGAGACTGGACAACCACTTGTCTGGAATGATATAGTGTCTCCTGCTTGAGCAGGGAGTTGGACTAGAAGACCTCTATGGTCTCTTCCAACTGTTAGTCTTTGGTCTCCTTGAAACTTTGGGTTTCCTTGGAAAAAATGGGGATCCCATTCCTGAAAAGATGCTTCTCCAAGAAGTGGAAAAGGGCATTTGTAGGTACCAGAGGTGGGTTCCTGCCGGTTCGGACCAGCTCTATAGAACCGGTAGTGGGAATTTCCCCTGCTCGCCAAACCGGCAGCGATGACCGGCTGGACACGCCCCCAAACTGGCTCTCTCGGCAGCGGCGTAGGCGGCGCCATCTTGTTTTTTGCTTCTGCGCACATGCAGAAGCTGTTTTTTGCTTCTGCGCATGTGCAGAAGCTTGGTTTTTAGCACTGCACATGTGCGCATGCGCCCACACGGTGCGTGAGGAAGCGAACTGGCAGCGAGGTAAGTCAGAACCCACCCCTGGTAGGTACCAAGTGGGCGAGTCTTCTCCAGGTTCTTTTGATGGGAACGGACTTTCATTTCCATCTTTCCTGTGGCATCAGCCATTCATTCACAATCTCTCCACCTAATTTGGAAGAAACAGCTGGATTTACTTGTTAACAGAATGCCTGCAGTGCAGGCTTACTCAGATGTTCCTACAGCTTAAAACCCTGGCAAAATACTCATTGTAGTCTAAAAGATATGAACTTGGAAGGGAACATTATTGAATGGGCAATGGAGTCATTGCTGTTTCTGTTCACCCTTCTGTAGCAATAGCACTTAGACTTATATACCGCTTCATAGTGCTTTTACAGCCCTCTCTAAGTGGTTTACAGAGTTAGCATATTGCCCCCAACAATCTGGGTCCTCATTTTACCCACCTCGGAAGGATGGAAGGCTGAGTCAACCTTGAGCCAGTCAGGATCGAATTCCTGGCAGTGGGCAGAGTCAGTCTGCAATACTGCATTCAGATAGATAGATAGATAGATAGATAGATAGATAGATAGATAGATAGATAGATAGATAGATAGATAGATAGATAGATAGATAGATAGATAGATAGATAGACAGACAGACAGACAGACAGACAGACAGACAGACAGACAGACAGACAGACAGACAGACAGACAGAGAGAAACAGTGAGCAGCAGAGAGATAGACATAGAGAAAGAGACATAAATAGCAATAGCTCTTAGACTTATATACCGCTTCATAGTGCTTTACAGCCCTCTCTAAGCGGTTCACAGAGTCAGCATATTGCCCCCAACAATCTGGGTCCTCATTTTACCCACCTCGGAAGGATGGAAGGCTGAGTCAACCTTGAGCCGGTGAGATTTGAACCGCTGAACTGCAGCTAGCAGTCAGCTGAAGTAGCCTGCAGTGCTGCACTCTAACCACTGCGCCACCTCGGCTCATTCTAGACACATTCCGTGCCAAGAATGTTCTGGTTTTATTCTGGCCAGCTGATGGTCTACTCAGAGGTATCTCAGAGGAGAAGATGGATTTATATACGTACGTACGTACGTACGTATGTATGTATGTATGTATGTATGTATGTATGTATGTATGTATGTATATTTTTCCAGCAGAACTTTACCCTGAACAGCTCTACTTTTTAATTGGTTATTATTAGCTTGTTCTCCCAATCGAAACAAACAAACAAAACCTTTATGCCACCAGAGTAAAAATGCAATTAATGGGTAACACAAAGTGGTCAATGTTTAAACGAGCTGAGATGGACATGGTTTCTGGTGAGTCTTGCAAATTCAAAATTACACAAACACACACGCCAAAAAAAAAATTGAAACAGCTGGAATGGGTTGCTGGTGAGGGGGGGGGCGAGAAGAATTGACCATTAGCATAACCAACACGTGGCCTACAAAGACTTATTTAAGAGGGAAAAACTCCACGGGACTCAAAAACTAAAACCCGAAACTCAAGGAAGTCATTAGATTTCATGTGTCATTGCTGGTTGATTATACGTGAAAGCAGCAGGAATAATAGAGAAATCAAATTGCAAATTCAGAATCCTCAATTTTACAGTGGATTCGGCTTATGCAATATACTTATACCCAAAAAGCAAAAACCCTCCATTCTGCTTTAAATGGCCCTTCTGCAGAAAATGGGAAAGTGACTAAGTATCTTGTAAACCATTAAAATCTAGAAGATTGTATAGCCAATAAACTGTTTGTCTGGGCTCAGCCAAATCGAGCATTGTAAGATAAGACAAGAGATTTGGCTGCTATTAGAGGTTGAAAGAACCGCTCGTAAGTCACTTCAGGACACATGAAATATTGGTTCAAAGTGGGGTTTTTTTAAAGCAACAACAACAACAACAAAACCCCAAAGCTCCATCGATTTCCCCCGATGCAGTTTTTCCCTCCTCCATGATTAGAGAGCAACGCTACCAACGTGTTGTTTGGAAAAGTAAACCGCTTGCCATAATTCAAACATAATTGGAATATGTCAATGCTGAGATGCAATTTGTGTCTCTGTTTTTGTCTTTTAGCATCATCCACCACAACGGCTGATGAAATATTAATGGGAACTAGTCTTCGGTTCTAACTTAGGCAGAGAGAGAGAGAGAAAAAAGACTTACCAAAAAAAAGAGGAACGATGAGCTCAACAGAAGAAGTTGAGCAACGCTCAAGGTCAACCATCAAGACGTCTCGAGTCTTTCTTATTTCTCAGTTTTAAGAAGCAGATTTTTTTTTTTTTTGAAGACGTTCAGTGAAGTTAAAATTTGTAGGTTTGCCTCCAGCCCTTCCAGTAATTTAACTTGTTTCCTTACTGTCAAGATTTCCATGGTGGCTTCAAAATAGGGCCTGTTTAATAAATGCTGCGCTGTGTGCAATTTAGCTCGATGGTATAGTTTAGCCCTGAGGAACTCCGCAACAGAAATGTACATATTGTTGTTTTTCTTTTGGTCTTTTCCCAGCAAAAGGGGGAGGAAAAAATGCAAAACCCGTTATTAGGAGCAGGTTAAAGCCATAGGATGCCAGTAGCTAGAAGCTATCTCCATCTCCCTGGATTTGCATGATCAGAAATTCAAAAGAGAGGGCCTGGAAGACTTTTAGATGCTTCACTGGGGATCAATCAATGCATGAGCTTGCAATCAGTTTGAAGGAAGGATCAGACCCTTATCAAAGGGACAGGTTTTGCAGCTGTCAAAGAACTGTCTTGCCTCGACTAAATGTAGGTTGGCTGGTTGGTTGAATCGCAGTAGTTTCATACAGTATCTCCCATGTTTTATACATCTCGTCTCTCCAGTCTCTGTGCTATGTGCAAAAACGTAAGAACCACCTCTACAATAAAATAGTAAAATACACACGCACATACCAAAACACCCTGCATCATTAACCTAGAAGGAAAGGTTACTATTGAAGAAAAAGAGAAGGGTGTGTGTGTGTGATTAATTGCCTGTATTTACTCAGAAGTAAGTTTAAATGGGTTTATTACTAAGTAAACAGATTATAACCCCAACCGTGTTCCCTTTATAAGGCTGGGAAGGAAAGGATTATTCTTTGCTTGGTTCTAATCCAGGGAAGGGATCCTCCCGCTTGGTCTATGAAAATATGCAGCAGGTTTGAAACTTTGGAAAGAATAAGGGAAGATAAGAAGGATAAATTATACTAAAAGATGCTCTGAAGACACACTAAACTAAAGCAATAGGAAGGACATGGAGAATTACATTATGAATGATAAACTCATTTGCACTGTGGAAGGAAGGAAGGAAGGAAGGAAGGGAGGGAG
>QLTV01004222.1:39078-55771 GCA_003457575.1 Thermophis baileyi
CCAATGTCTGGAATTTTTTGAAGACAACAGATATGGAACTGTATTTATTTGTTTTATTTTTAAAAGATATGTACCACCATCAAAATAAAGTTGTCTTGCATTGCCCTATGCATCTCCTAGGAATTATTTTTTTTTCAATGTACATAAACTATATTAAATGAAATCTCTACTGAAGGTAAAAAGAAGTTGCAACCTATTTCCCCAATACACCTAAGCAATTTCATGCCATCTAAGTTTTGAAGCAGAGAAAGCTGCCTTATTCAAACCCAGAGTGAGAGTCCAAAGGTGGGGAGGAGCCATTAATGAATTACGCTACAGCTCCTAGCTGCCTCGACCAATACGGCCAATAGGGGTGATAGTAGAAATATCAGTAGCCCCATCTGAAGCAGGTTCCTCACCCTGATATAATAGACTATATAGCTACAGTATGTAATAGCTTCAATGACAGGCAGAGGACAACATCTGGCGTTAGAAAAGCTCCGAATGAAATGGTGTCCAAAAATCGTAAGCAATGGCAATCTTGCAAGATATGGGATATTTTTAACGTTAGACCTATCTACCCATCCATCTCTCTTTCCTCTTGGAGAGTAGGTGCCCTTCTTTGGTGCAATGGAGTTCTTGGCACTCACTGATAACATATTACCAACCGTTGAGGTTTAATGTCTTGAGGGATCCCATCAGCACCCAAAATAAAGAAGGTCTCCTTCAAGTCAAGGCAAAGATCCTGGGGAGCTGAAGGACACAACAATCAGTTTTGTTTGGAACTGTGCAACACGTAAGGGTGTATGCTTGAGGCCAGCAGGAGCCCCTTAAAACTATCTTACAGCATTTAGAAAGATAATTCTCTCCTCCTCCTCCTCCTCCTCCTCCTCCTCTCCTCTCCTCTCCTCTCCCTCCCTTTCTCTCCCCTCTCCCTCCCTCTCCCTTTCCCTCTCCCTCCCCTCTCCCTCTCCCTCCCCCTCTCTCTCTCTCTTCATCCACCACTTCCTTGCAGCTCCCTAGGCTGCTAGTTTGCAAATTTCATTCAACGTTTGTTAGATGAAGTGAAACAAACACCCGTTTATCTGCATGCCATTTTGGATATAAAAGTGAACTGTCAGAGGCATTGCGAGGAAAGGTCTACAATTATAATGCCGTATAATCAAGAAACCGCACCTGTCTGGGAATTCATTACCGTATATTCTCTTCCTTCTGACAAGGTGGGTGCAGAAACCTCCCAAGTGACAGGTGATGGCTCCGGCTCAGATCTAAAGGGACACCAACCAAATTATTTTCAGGCAAATATTTTAATGTTCATTGGTTATTTACTCTCCAGGGTTTCCAGAAGAGACTCTGAAAATCACTGAGCCATTTTTATCTTCCTCTCAATTCTCTTTTTCTTCTCTTTTGCAAAATTAGATATTAACGCCACCGCTCCAGACAGTTCCAGACTATGGAAAATAGACTGAAATTGTCTTTTTAGAGGAGGCAATAACAAGATCATTTTTATAAGTAGGGGAGTCTCACACATCATGCGTCGTAAGTACTAGAAACTTTCTAAGAACCTTTGGAAGCAACTTAATGGTTGGAAGGAATGGTGGCTTTTAGGGTCAACCTATTCTCCAAAGCACCTGAAGTCAGAACAAGAAATAATGGATGGAAACTAATCAAAGGGAGAAGCAACCTAGAACTAAGGAGAAATTTCCTGACAGTGAGAACAATTAACCAGTGGAATGAGTTGTCTCCAGAAGTTGTGGGTGTTCCAACACTGGAGGTTTTCAAGAAGTGACTGGACAACTTGTCTGAAATGGTATAAGGTTTCCTGCTTGAGCAGAGGGTTAGATTAGAAGACCTCCAAGGTCCCTTCCAATTCTGTTATTCTGTTATTCTCAGGGGGCACCAAGGACTCCACAGCTCAACCCTAAGCTATAAATATTATCTTTTATTGATAGCATTTTCATTGCTTTCATCAATAGTCCTCAGAGATATTATTTCAATGTACCAAAAGGGGTTTGAAGCCAGTCCTTCAAGCAAGCATCTGCCACCCAAATGGACAAAGCCCAACTTTCTATCGAAACAAACTGGATTTGGGCACGATGGCTCAGCGATTAAAGACGCAGAGCTTGTCAGCTGGAAAGGTGACAGCCCAGGTTTGAGTCCCGAGCGCCACGCAAAGGGATGAACTCCTGTTCCTTGCTCCAGCTCCTGTCCACCTAGCAGTTCGAAAGCATGCTCATGCGAGTAGATAAATAGGCAGCATTTAGGTGGGAAGGTAACAGCATTCTGTGTGCCTTTGGCATATAGCCATGTTGGCCACACAACCATGGATATGTCTTCAGACAACGCTGGCACTTTGGCCAAGAAACGGAGATAAGCACCGTGTCCTAGAGTCGGACATGACTAACAGGGAAATCTTTACCTTTAAGAAGAGATCTCATTTGCTAACAATTCTCACCTAAGCAAAGACAACCAAGGGGCATCTGTTGCTGGAAGGAAAGAGACTCTTTTTCCAAACCCATCTTCAGACTAGACTAGAAGTGTTCGCTAAACGGCAAGACAAAGAGCTACGATGGGAAGACAAATCAGGATCCTTAAAACAAGTTAAATATGGCAACAAGCAAGGGGGGGGGAACCCCACCAAAAGCAATTTTAGCTGCCTTCTTCAAGTCTCGCAAGTTATGTTGGCCATTATTCCTTATTATAGCCCTGGGAAAGAAATGTGCGCTGAAGACAAAACACAAAGTTAGCAATGATTTTTCAGTCATGGAGCTTTCTCCGGGGATCAGTTATAAAAGACAAAAGGCAACTCGGAAGAAAGGAAGCGGAAGGCAAAATTGTCTAATTGTATCTGTTGAGACAAACCAGGCTCGTGGGTATGTGTGGTGCGAGAAAGCTAAAGGAAAGACACATTTAAACACTACGTTAATTGGGGCTCCCGGATCTTGGTTCGGGGCACAAGGAATAGAATAGCACTGGAAGAGACCTTGAAGGTCTTCTAGTCCAATCCCCTGCTCAAGCAGGAGGCCAATAACATTTCAGACCAATGGTTGTCCAATCTCTTCTTAAAAACCACCAGTGATGGAGCACCCACAACTTCTGAAGGCAAGTTGTTCCACTGGTTGATTGTCCTCACCGTTAGGAAGTTTCTCCTTAATTCCAGGTTGCTTGTCTCTTTGATTAATTTCCATCCATTGCTTCTTATCTTGCCTTCAGATGCTTTGGAAAATCGGTTGACCCCCTCTTCTTTGTGGCAGCCCCTCAAATACTGGAATATTGCTATCAGGACACTCTTAGTCCTTCTTTTCTCTAGACTAGCCATACCCAAATCCTGCAACCGTTCTTCATATGTTTTATTCTCCAGGCCTTTAATCATCTTAGTTGCTCTTCTCTGACCTTTTTCCAAACTCTCAACATCTTTTTTTTTGTAGTGTGGTGACCAAAACTGGATGCTGTATTCCAGGTGTCGACTTACTAGGGCATTATAAAGCAGTACTAACACTTCATGTGATCTTGAGTCTATCCCTCTGTTAACGCAGCCTAAGACTGCATTAACTTTGTACGTGATCCACTCATCCATTTCATTGGAAATACTAGAGAGTCCTCAAATTTTAAAAATAGATAAATCATTGAGAGCGCAAGCAAATAAATAAATAAGACCAATGGGCTCAAGTACTCAGATTAAACCAGCTTTCAAAGGTCACCGGCGATTGGATGTTTCTGAAGCCATCCGTGGAGTTCTGTCTACAAACAGATGTCTGAGCTCCAGCACAAGGGAACAAGGCAGCCTTGCCAGCTATTTACCCTCCTCCTCCCTTTTGCCCTCCAAAATTATGAGCAACTAATCCTCTGTAATCCAATTAGAAAGATGCAAAATGCTGAACTCAAAAGTATGGCTCTTGACAGGAATGAGAAGCACTCATGTTCAAAACCTGGCAATGAAGCTACACCATTGGGGCTTTCCAGTAGGCAAATGGATGCCTGTGATTTGAGTGGAAAGTATTGCTTTGAACCTCACCCGGATGTGAACCAGGCTTTGGCAAATGGAAGGACCACCAAGGATGGTCTTTTAGGGGATGGCGTAGCCATGTTGAACTCCAGTCATTAAGAGGCTTAATTAGCGGAGGCCTGAATGATGCAGCTAGCTGGACTCCTGAACATCTTTCCAACTCTACAACTCTTACTCCACAACTTCAGCATTAACAACACTTTTCCTTAGCGTTCCAATCATAACTGTTCAGGGAGTTTGTATAGAGAAGGTCCTTGGTTAAGGGGCAGTTATTATTATTATTATTTTATTATTATTTATTAAATTTGTATGCCACCCAACTCCCATGGGACTCTGGGCGGCTCACAACAATATAAAAAACCATTAAAACAAAACATAATAAAAAACAGTTAAAAACAGTTAAAAAAACTCATATGGATGGAGAAGGAGAAGGTCCTTGGCGCAGGGACAGGTTTTATGGAGATCTTTGTTTGAGGGACAGTTTTATGGAGAAGGTCCTTGGTTCAGGGACAGTTTTATGGAGAAGGTATTTAGTTCAAGAGCAATTTTATGGAGAAGGACCTTGATTCAAGAACATTTTTATGGAGAAGATACTTGGTTTAGGGGCAGTTTAATGGAGGTCTTTAGTTAAGGGAGTTTCATGGAGAATATCCTTGGTTCAGGGACAGTTTTATGGAGAAGGTACTTAGTTCAGGAGCAATTTTATGGAGAAGGTCCTTGATTCAAGAACATTTTTATGGAGAAGATAGTTCAGGGGCAGTTTTATGGAGGTCTTTGGTTAAGGGAGTTTCATGGAGAAGGTCCTTGGTTCATGGACAGTTTTATGGAGAAGGCCCTCGGTTCAGGGGCAACATCCCAAAGACTGGCTGAGACCAGTAGCACTGTCATTTTTCAGCCTAAAACCACATTTGGTGGAAAATAAAGCCTGGCCAGAAAACAAAACAGGGGGCTCTCCAAAGGAGGAGAAGGAATCGATTAATGACATTCTTTGATTGCCTTTCACACTTCCCAGACTTGGACAGTTTTAAGGATGCAGAAGGCAGCTACATTACGGCACCTTCTGTTTTACAAACTCTAAGGTGGCACAACATCAAAAGCTAGACGGGATAATATTAATACGCCATTTAAATCCTTTAAGTAGATTAAGAGGAATTATTTCCCCACCTCCCCCTGAGAACAGAAAACACAAACAGGTGTCAGAAAATACTTTTCTTTTTTTTACTCCTAAGGTACAAATTAAAGCCCAAACAAATAGGGAAGGAAGGAAATAAAAAAAAGAGGGAGATACAAGCTTCAAACATATGCTGATCGGCCCGAAAAATATGGAAACAAAATCAGCTATAAGAGGAAAATGAGGATTTCATAAATTCCACAGCTTAAGGGATCTTTTTTGTTGTTTTTGCTACTGCTGTTGATTCTCCTGCTACAGTTAATTTTATTAATGGAGCAAAACAGCAAATTGCAAGAGGGTTTTTTTTCCGGTTTATTGGGAAAGAGCTTAGGAAAGAATTAACCTTTCTCAGGAAGCTCTGCTTCTCATTTCTCTCATTCCCAAAGTGCTGAACTAGGTGCAGAGGAGGTAAAATACCGAATCAAAGACCGAAGAAGGTACGAAGAAGGCGTCTGTTTGAGTAAAAGGTATGGATGCTCTCTCTAAAAGTGTGACAGGAAGAAAAGCTGAATATTAGTACAGGGAGTCCTCGACATATGACCACAATTGAGCCCAACATTTCTGTTGTTAAGCGAGACATCTGTTAAGGGACTTTTGCCCCATTTTACCACCTTTCTTGCCACGGTGAATCACTGCAGTTGTTAAGTTATTAAGTGAATCACTGCAGTTGTTAAGTTAGTGACACCGTTGTTAAGTGAACCTGGCTTCCCCACGGACTTTGCTGGTCAGAAGGTCGCAAAAGGGGATCACTTGACACCCCCCCCGGGACACTGCGGCCATCATAAATGCGAGTCGGTTGCCAGGTGTCCAAAGTTTGATCACACGACCATGGGGATGCTGCAACATAAGTGTGAAAAATGGTCAAAAGTCACTTTTTTCAGTGCCGTTGTAACTTTGAACGATCATAAAACAAACTGTTGTAAGTCAAGGACTACCTGGTTCGGTGCACAATCAGCCAGATGTTTAGACTGGATTTGGCATTTTTATCCACCCGTCAAGTCCTGGGATAGTTGTAGGAGAGTTGGGTTAGTGTATGGTAGCCCAAAATCAGGAGTCTGACAGCAGATCTTTTGACTAAAAACGGTCACCCAAAGACATGTTTTTATGGATCCATGAATCCATCAAATCTACAGATCTGTTGAAGTGAGATGTGCGGTTCACAAAATATAGTCCCCATGTGCCTATGTGATCAATGATTCCACAAGTCTTGGTTTGACTTCCTTACTTTACCGTATTTAATGTTCTGATGCTCCAAAGCACCAGAAGGCAGGACAAGAAGCAACGGATGGAAACGAATCAAGGAGAGAAGCAACCTGGAATTAAGGAGAAACTTCCTGACAGTGAGAAGAATTAATCAGTGGAACGACTTGCCACCAGAAGTTGTGGGTGCTCCATCACTGGAGGTTTTTAAGAAGAGATTGGACAACTATTTGCCTGAAATGGTATAGAGTTTCCTGCTTGAGCATGGGGCTGGACTAGAAGACCTTCAAGGTCCCTTCCAACTCTGTTATTCTGATCTCTGAATGCATTTTATGTCACTGTTGTACACTTCTATGTATGCTGGCTTATAAACACAAAACCAAGACTCACTGTGATGAAATGAAATTTTAAAAAATTTACCTAGTTGAAGCAGCTCTTTCAGCCCCAACTCCAATTATTTTTCTTTCTCTAATTTTCTTCCTCTTGAGTTCCATGGGGATTTCCAGGTGCTGCAATTTCATCCCTGAAGCCCTGTGCTGCACGCATGGAGCAAATTGGTCAGCTCATCAAGTTCCTGGTCATACAGAGAGGCAGGGTGTATTAAGACCAAGCCAGCAGCTGCTAAATTTCTCAGGTTAAAGTCCCTGGGAATTTGCAATCATATGGCATAAAAGGTATTTATTTCTTGAATGAAATGGGGAGATAAACATCAGCTGCACATACAGTATTTAATATTTGGGAAAACCAGAGAAAGTTTTTGGCCCCGGTGAAGTGTGAGAAAAGAAATTTAAGAATTTTTAAAACTGAATCCTTGATTGAAGCTAATTGAATTTTCTTCTCCCCCGCCCCCCAACACATCCCACTCCTATCATTATTTCTAGAATGATTAGCAGCAAATTTGCAGCCTTGATACAAAGGATCTTCTCGTGGCTTAACACTATGAATTGATCAGTTTTAGGCGTGGGTTAAATTACTGATAGTTTTGTGGTGGCAAGAAGCTTTATAAATACGTTCTCCCCACCCAAGCATTTACACAACATGCCTGATGTGGTGTCCCACTATTGCTGGGATTGAAGTGAAACTAGTGACATCGCACAACTTCAAGCAGCAATGGATAATTCAGACCTTGACAAGTATTACATGAGAAAGAGGAAGGCTGCAAGTATATCTTTTACTTAGTATTCCTTTGGTGACCTTTGCTGCGTCATTCGAACTCGTCTCAGGAATTCTCGCACTGCATGGTCTCCCTTACGTGTAATACAGGTAGTCCTCAACTTACAACAATTTGTTTAATGACCGAAGTTACAACGGCATTGAAAAAAAATGACTTATGACCGTTTTTCACACTTATGACCATTGCAGCATCCCTGCGGTCACATGGCCACCGACTCCTATTGATGACAGTTGCAATGTCCCGAGGTCACGTGATCCCTTTTTGCGACCTGACGAGCAAAGTCAACGGGGAAAACCAGATTCATTTCACCATCATATTAACTTACAAACTGCAGTGATTCACTTAACGACGATGGCATGAAAAGCCGTAAAGTGGGCAAAGTTCACTTAAGTGTTTCACTTAGCAACAAAACATTTGGGGCTCAGTTGTGGTCGTAAGTCGAGAACTAGCTGTACTCTACTTTCAGATGTTTTTATTAGAAAATAAAAAGGAAAGCTAACAGGCAATAAAGCAATGAACCACCCTGTATATACTTATGTGAAGGAAATCAATAGTATGATGCAAAAGCAAACTCCACTCCCTTGTAGCACTGATGATGTTACCTAATGTGGTAAGGAAATGTCCACAAGAAAATAACCAAACTCAGAGAGCACCATCGCCCTTTTCCTCCTTCCCTTCTCCTTCCTCCACTCTGCAAACCCCACTCCCTTTTAGCACTGATGATGTTACCTAGTGTGGTAAGGAGATGTCTGTAAGAAAACCACCAAGCTCAGAGAGCACCAAGGACCCCACATGACACAATCCCACTACCAATTTTTGACCCCAGCAAAAATAACCCCTTACCAGGTTTGTAAGAAGTATATGAGGGAGCTTATCAAAGGGCTGTGGACCCTGCTCCCCCCCCCAAATGAAACTATGTGCAAAGAAAGCATTTTCCCATCCCCAACTGAACAATACAGCTCTCTGGATATTTGGAAACCACCAACCTTTGGCATTTATCCAGGAGTGCCTCTCGACTTGAACTTAATGGGGCTGGACTCCTTTACTTAATTGCACCCTTAAACCTCAACGTGTAAAAACACTCACCTGCTCTCAAAAGCATGTCCCATTCAACTCGCATGGTAGAACGAATATGTACGTAAACACCCATACAATTCCCCCCCCCCCGTTTCTTCCTTCCAGCTGGCAAGGGAAACAGAGTCGAACCAAAAAAATTGAAAACTAATGTTTCCTTTTATCACCTTGGTTCACAATGCCTAATTAAATGCGTATTTAGATACTTCTGGTCAGACGGCTGACCATTATTATTATTATTTTTTAACACTTTTCAAAATGTCCCTTTTCAGTTGCTAATTGGAAGGTGAGAAGAGCCCGAAGTCATTTTTTAATGCTCTCTTCCCACATTCAAACCACCATTAAGGTTCATTTAAGCATTTTGAGAGTCGTCTTTTAGCGATTGAGAGCCTGCAACGTACTGAAATTAAACAAGAGCAAAGTGGCTGTTTTAGCATTAAAAGTGATGGGTGCTAAATTCTTCCCAGACACACAAGTTTCTGGACGATGCTAAAAGGTCAAGAAATCTTGACAATTCTTTTGATCAAGAAAGATTTTACTGGGTTTCCAAGGAGACTAATTTCGGGATTATTGTTGCTATCTACCGGTATCTTCTGTTATATGTGGGCCTAAAGATGGTGTGAGTAGCCTGAAGTTCCCCAAAATCAGAAAGTACTACGATCCATCAGACCTGCCTAGATTCTTTATCTATCTATCTATCTATCTATCTATCTATCTATCTATCTATCTATCTATCTATCTATCATCTACCTATCTTCTATCTTCATATCTCTCTCATTCTTCCTTTTGTTTCTCTATCTTCTATCTTCATATCTCTCATCTATCTATCTCTCTCATCTATTATCTCTCTCTCTCTCTCTCTCTCTCTCTCTCTCTCTCTCTCTCTCTCTCTCTCTCTCTCTCTCTCTCNCCCCTCTCTCTCTCACTCTCTCTCATTCTCTCTCTCTCTCTCTCTCTCTCTCTCTCTCTCTCTCTCTCTCTCTCTCTCTCTATCTCATCCCCATGCTGGCTGGGGAATTCTGGGAGTTGAAGTCCACACGTGATGTGACCCACTTTCCGTTATGGCACAATCACACTAAGTGTGATGGTTTTATTGTGGTGTTATATTGTTCCACATAAATACATTTTAAGCTTTATTGCTCCTGGAGAGACACTACCTCTAGTAATTATACATGTAATTAGTATTCCTATTGTACGGGGGGGGGGGGGGGGGGACTCTTGGTAGAAGGGAACAGTGTTATTTTTTAGTGTTTTGGGAGGGTGGGGGGGGGGGGGGGGGGGGGGGGGGGGGGAGGACACTTCAGGACTTCACTTTTAAAGCCTGTAATAATTTTTGAAATTCTTAACTAGATGGCTCAAAACCTTTCTGATTACAGGTATTGCTTTTTGGAGTTTTGTATCCCTTTATTTGTAGCTTAATCACTCGGCAGACGGTTGAGCATTAAGAAGTTTCCGGCTAAGCCTTTGTCAAGGCAGTCAGGGTCATAATTTACACAAGGAAAGAGATTGCACTTACAAATCTCTTCCAGGCTGCTACAAAATGTTTGACTCGGATCAAACATTCACATCACCAGATACTTTGGGTCCATTTAAGGTCTCTAGCAGAAATGAAGAAACTATTTTACGAAAAGGGCAAGGAATTCAGTTCAGCAGTCGCCACATTATAAAGATGTAAGGTACATAAGAGGTCATTAAGCAAATGCACTGAAGATGAGCGTGGTGTGATTTGAAGGAAGCCAAATCAAAAGGCTCGGTGGGACCACTTACTCTGTCGCACAATAAAGTTTATTTTTGAGACCAGGCATCTTTAGCGAAAAACAAGAGTACATAAATTTAGACCTAATTCTCCGAGGGGAGTGGGAAATTACGTCTATTATCTGCAGGGAGACTATTTTGATGTTGGCGTGTGGCAGGTAATGGAGAAAATCAAAAGAAAAACTTGAGAGTTTTATTCTGTTTATTCTGTTTTTAACCAGACGTTTCTTCTCATCTCTGAGAGGAGGGGGAAAAGGCACTTAGGACGTTATTATGCCATTTCAGTAATCAGCTGAGATGCCAACCCAACTAAACATTATAAATTATCATTAATACCAACTGTGAAATATAAACTTTGCACATTCTAGTCCTTTGGTTGTTCAATTTCATACTATCTATGAACAAGAAAACAGGGCTGCAACCCAGATAAATATTATAAATTATCATTAATACCAACTGTTATATATAAATTTTGCACATTCTGTTCCTCCAGTTATTCAATTTCAGACTATCTATCTATGAATAAGGAAGACGGGGCTGCAAACTGTCCCAGTCCTGTTCTGGAACTTCATACTGGGTTTCCCTTTTTGGTTGTGATTTTTCCCACACTGACAAACTACCAGATGCTGTGCTGTCTTTTGGCAGCTTTTTCAAGATCCCACCCCGAGTTGAGCATCAAAGCTCATTTATTAATTCCCTTTTAATGCTTTTGCTCAACTATGCTTTCGGTCCCCAACAGGTAGGTACATGCAATTTTAATTAGGACATTGCCAGTCTCTGTCGTGTTTCTTTGTTCGCTGATGAATGTTACAATGTCTCCTGATTTAACTTCATAAATCCAATTTGCCATTATTCCTGAAAAGAACTGCTGGCCACGCCCACCCCCACCCCGGTTTAGCGAAGGGGGAAAATTTTGCGATACGTCATGTAACGACACCGTTACCACGCAAGTTTGACACCCCTGAACTAGAGAAACCCCCCAGAATTTAAGCAGATTAACTCAGGAACACCCTCAATTTCCTAAGTTAAAACGCTGGAGCATACACATTAAGGGGAAAGAGAGCAAATTCTCCTCACTTAGAACCTAATCTCAGCAAACCACTTGGTCATCTGTAATCCATAGCAGTGATAACCCATCTAAGAGAATTGGCTGCTTTTCCTAAAAATGTTAAGGCACAAAGCTGTCAAATATTTGTACCACAGACAAGACCAAGGGTCTGTGACATGGTAAACCTTAGGTTTTAATGGCGTATGTTTCTTGTTTCCTCAATTTGATACATTTTTAAATACGATGTTTCCGAAACTTCTGCAACTAACCACCTATGGCTGAATTGTTATTGTTTGTAAACCATTTCATAGCAGCAAATGCTTCATTTCCATGCAAATGTTGCCCCCAAAGCCCTCGCGATGGAATAGAATAGAATAACAGAGTTGGCAGGGACCTTGGAGGTCATCTAATCCAGCCCCTGCTCAAGCAGGGGAGACCCTACACCAGTGATGGCGAACCTTTTTTGGCTTGGGTGCCAAAAGGGTGCGCGTGTGCGCGATAGCGGGCACGCGGGTGCCCACACTCATAATGCAATGCCCTCCCCCCCACGCATGCGCACAACCCCTGCGCTGCCCCCCCACGCATGCACACAGGGCTCACTGAAGCTGTGGAGCTGCCCTACTACTTACCTTCAGATAGTTGCAACCAGTCCTCGCACACCTCGGCCAATTTCTTCTGCAGCCTGCAAGGATTTCCTGAAGGCCTCTGTAGCCGATAACAGAGCTCCAGATCGATCTGGAGCTCTGTTATCAGCTGCAGAGGCCTTTCCTAAAGGCCTCTCTAGCTGATCGATCTGGAGCTCTGTTATCGGCTGCAGAGGCTTTCAGAAAAGCCTTGCTGGCTGCAGAAGAAATGGGCTGAGGTGTGGGAGGCCTGGCTACAACTGTCCAAAACCGAAGAAGTTCCTGAAGACCTCTGACAGTGAAAAGGAGGCTGGGGGTGAGCACACAAGTGAACTTCCGGTTGGGCCGTTTTTCACCGTCCCCAGGCTTCAGGAGGCTTTCCTGAAGCCTGGAGAGCACGAAAACGGCTAAAAAGAAGGCCGAAAATCAGCTGGTCAGCGTGCGCATGGGTGCTGGAGCTGACATAGGGCAACGCCTCGCGTGCCCTCAGATATGGCTCTGCGTGCCACCTGTGGCACGCGTGCCATATGTTCGCCATCACTGCCCTACACTATTTAGGTGACCTGATCCAGGAATTCAGCACAGCAGAGAAAGAAAAAACAGTTTTTGAAGAAGTGTTAAAAACCTGCTGTTTTGTTTTCCCAGTTGGATTAAAATGTCTTCCTTGTTTCTCCCTTTTTTAGTAACTCTGATATCGATCCCTTTAATGTCCAAGAGCATTCAGTGGTTCAATAGTGCTGTCAAAGATGCAGATTAAACAAGACTATTGATCTACTGAGAACAAGGGACAACACGCACTTCACAGAAACCACCAACAAATTGCCACCACTTATCTAAGGTGAGGTCAACAAAGCTTGAGATTCAGCCTGCTGGAAGCACCACAAGAAACCGTGCAGTCTTCTTCTCTGGTGACGTAAGGCAGCGAGAGCCCAGGACAACCCAACCGCAGATCCTGATGAGATCCAGAAGAGAACGTACTGGTTCATCAGCAGCCCACCTCTTCCTGGGCAGGACCAAGTCAAGATTCCCATTTAGCCAGAATGGTCTTTGCTCGCTCAGATTATTTAAAGTTTGCTGTTCTGCTGAAACTGGGACACCAAGGACAGAAGCTGCTCTGAGGCTTTGATTTGCTTCGTTCCAAGGTAGGTGGCGCTGTTGGCCATCGTGTCCTCCAAGAAGTAGCGATAGTTGGCCATCATGCCACAGGAGGCCGTCAAGCCACGGGGACTGGCGTCTGCCATCCAGTTCAGGCGCCATAGCACCGCGCCGTTCTGAAGGTGGAAGTTGGCCACTGGGTTGAGTGCATAGCCGCGGTGCTTCTCTCCGTAGAGATACCAGGCGCAAAGCCTCATGAGGGGCTGCTGTAAGACCCGAGCCAGCTTTTCTGATTTCACCCACCCGTTGTTCGTGAAAAGGTGCTTCAGTTTCTCAGCCGCAGGGTCTCCCGTGATCTCCGAAATTTCTTGCATCTCGGGATCTGTGAAAGGGTTTCCCCTGCCCAGTTCATTGGATTGTGAGCACAGCAGCCCAACCAGCCATTTGGTGAACCCAGGGATGGGAGACAAGGTGGAGAAGGTTTGGATCTGAGGAAATTCAACCTGCAGATTTTCAAGGTGTTCAAAACAAAAAAACAAACAAACAAAAAAAGACAGATTTTTGGATATGGCTGAATGAGGATGAAAATCACAACGACGCCGAACATTTAAAGCAGCAAGCACAAACAGGTTTGAGATGAGGCTATTTTCATCAGCAGGTTATTGTTTATGTTCATTTCATAACTTCGTTTCAGAACCGACTGCAGAAGTAAAACATTTCAGCTTAGGATTTCTTCATTCCTGCCTAATAAAATGCCATCTGCCCAAATACTATGCTCGCAATTTGAGAAGCAGTAAAACTACCTACAAAGCATCTCTAAAAGCTTTGATTAACCATTTTCTCACGGATACCTGATGTACTTTCAAGGATTTTTAATTTTTCTTGGGCCCTGGGAAATCTGTAGAGACACAGATTTTTTTTGTTCAGTAGATTAAAAACCTCCCCCTCCCATTTCTAGCACTTCAAACTTAACAACTGAGCAGCTGAACAGCTGTAACACTTGGTTACCTTTCCAAGAAACAGATGTCTTTATTTTGCCCTTATATTTCTTAAAATTTAGGAAACACAATTTCCTAGCATGGGTCTTTCGTCTCCAGTGTTAACTACAGTGATGATGTAAAAGCAAAGGAAATGTATTTCCTTGTTCCACTGGAGTCTTTTCTCAAACCTTTCCAACCAGAAAAAAGCTTTAAGAAAATGACGTCTAAATTGCATTTTCTGCCATCTAAAAAACAGGACATTTTACATAAAAAAAATCCAGACATCAGTAGACTGGCCTGGAGGCCCAAAGGTACATTATGCCAAAATCCCTATTCTTCACAAAACATGAAGTCCATAAGCTGCTGGAAAAATAAATTAGTACTGCATAAAACCAACACATTGGCCACATATTATCCTAAGCTATTATGCGGTTTGTTTGCTTTTAGCTCTTCTAAGGTATGTGAATGCACTCATTACAGCTTGGTTTTGTGTGTGAACCAATCCATTATAGTTTGTTTAACAAATGATGTAAAAAAAAAAAAATCCTGGCTTTGTGTGCATGTGAACTTAGCTTATCAGTTATGTACAATGTGGCTGGCAAAGGAGGGGGCAATTGTTTTATTCATGAAATACAGAGGCAAAATATACTAGCATCTTCACAAAGGTAGACAAAACATGTCTTCATTAGCAATAAGCTCATCAGCTGCCCTAGAATGAGTCAGATTTACTGCTCACTTCTGCTGGTCTTAAGAGGAGCCTTTACAATACAGGTAGTCCTCGGCTTACGGCCACAATTGAGCCCAAAATGTTTACATTTCACGACCTTTCTTGCCAGAGTTGTTAAGTGAATCACTGCAGTTGTTAAGCTAGTAACACGGCTGTTAAGCGACTCTGGCTTCCCCACTGCCTTTGCTTGTCAGGAGGTCGCAAAAGGGGATCACGTGACTCTTGGACACTGCAACCGTCATAAATATGAGTCAGTTGCCAAGCAGCTGAATTTTGATCACGTGACCATGGGGGGGTGCTTCAATGGTCGTAAGTGTGAAAAACGGCCACAAGTCATTTTTTTTCAGTGCCGTTGTAACTTTGAACGGTCACTAAATGAACTGTTGTAAGTCGAGGACTGCCTGAATAGTGGTGCTCACTTGAGACCCAGACAGATATAAAAACTAGATTAAGAGAGACATTATTGCCATGGCCAAATCTATTCTTTCAGCAATCTGGCTGGCATTAGTGTCCCGTTAAGGACACAGTATTCACAGATATTTTGATTCCTGTTTTAATTTTTCCTCATTCGGTTTCCAAAGGTCAGATCTAAAAAAGTTAAGATCTGAACGGCTGCAGTTCAAAAGCCCCAGAGCCTGTCTCGTTGCATTCTGATGTATCCGTGACAGCAATATTCTTTTTCTGGGGAAATTAAAAGTTACAGAAGCTTGAAATTAAGTGATTTGGAATTAATCAAATAGATGAGAGAAAACAAAGCAAATAATGATATGTCTTATTTTCTCCACATTGTTTATTCCCCAAAGGATATTTGAGATTCAACCGTGAGAAATGTATTACAATACATTAATATCTAAGGGAATGAACCCCAGCAAATGGAGCAGCACCAAGTAATTTAGTTTGGTATTTAAATGAGGAGGCTGCACTTTTAATAAAGCAAATTTCTAAAGCGCCTGCCTCAAAACTAAAGTTTAACAAAACGTGCTCTCCCTTTGGACTCAAGTTAAGTAAACAACCCACAATCTCCCACAACCATTTGGGAGAGGTTTACTTTGAGTCCTAATAGATGGTTCAAAAGTCACCCCCAAAAGATTTTCACGTGCAATCTTCGTATGTTACGTTTTTGGACAGGAACTTCCTATGCTGTCCCAACCCCACCCCAAAGCTGGGTACATTTTGTACAAGTCTTTTAATGTGGCCCAATTCCTTTTGGTTAAGGAGTGGGATAATATTAATGAATGACCTCAGACTAGGAGACCGCCAAGGTCCCTTCCAACTCTGTCATTCTGTTCTTTCATAGAGCTGGAAGACTGAGACCGAAGTTCTAACAGCCCACTGAGCCCACTGAGATCTCGGCATTTTACGACCCCTGGGCCACATCTGGCCCTTTGGCTGTCCCTGTTTGGCCCACGTGAGGTCACTGGAAATTAAAGATCAAATGTAAATAAAGTGTACATCATGTACACAATACAACTGCATTGCTTTTATTCTGAAGGCGAGTCTTTTTTTCCTTCAATTTACGTATATCCGTGCATGCATGTGCACCTATGCGCCTTCACAGTAATATGTTGGTCCTATTGGTTCGGCCCTCCACAATGGTCCCTGTGGGAAAATGAATTGCCCACCACTGGCTTAAGGAAACTGCATTCTTTTGTTTTGCATTTAAAAACGAAGGGAAGGAAGGAAGGAAGGAAGGAAGGAAGGAAGGAAGGAAGGAAGGAAGGAAGGAAGGAAGGAAGGAAGGAAGGAAGGAAGGAAGGAAGGAAGGAAGGAAGGAGGGAAGGAAGGAAGGAAGAAAGGAAGGAAGGAAGGAAGGAAGGAAGGAAGGAAGGAAGGAAGGAAGGAAGGAAGGAAGGAAGGAAGG
>QLTV01004222.1:83892-99942 GCA_003457575.1 Thermophis baileyi
ATGTCTGCAAGAAAACAACCAAGCTCAGAGAGCACTCAGGACTCCACAATCCTCCTCCTCCGCCTCCTCCTCCTCCTCCTCCTCCTCCTCCTCCTCCCTTCTAGCATTGATGATGTTACCTAGTTGGGTAATGAAACGTCTGCAAGAAAACAACCAAACTCAGAGGGCATCAAGAGACTATATTGCAATATGGAAATATTATTATCCACCCATAGGGAAACAAGATACCCAAATTTTAATGGCCCAGCCTTTTTAACTAGCACTTACTTTGCAGGCAATAGCATGAGTTGACTCTCTTCAGAGATACAGGTAGTCCTTGACTTACGACCACAATTGAGCCCAACATTTCTGTTGCTAAACGAGACAGCTGTTAAGTGATCTTTGCCCCATTTTACAACCTTTCTTCCCGTGGTTGTTAAGTGAATTACTGCAACTGTTAAGTTAGCAACACAGTTGTTAAGTGAATCCGATTTCCTCATTGACTTGGCTTGTCAGCAGGGTCCGAAAGGTGATCCCATGATCCCAGGGACACTGCAACCGTCATAAATATGAGTCCATTGCCAAGCGTCTGAATTTTAATCACATGACCATGGGGATGCTACAGTGTTGTAAGTGTGAAAAACGGTCATAACTTATAACTTATGACTCATAAGTCACTTTTTTCAGTGCTGTTGTAACTTTGAACAGTCAGTAAGTGAATGGCTGTAAGTCACAAGTTGTACATGGACATTGAAGAGTGAGAAACCCTGACTTCAACAGTGATGTATCTCACAAAAAGGGGGACAGGGGTGCCAGTCTCCATTCTAACCATAAAACTCAAATACCATGCTGGATAATAATGATGCCATGGCTGGCAGGGGGTTGATTGCCAGGCCAAATTCAAGAACCTTGGCTTAAAATTTCCAGAGATCCGCTCTCTTGCTGAAAAGGGTCCAATTTGTTCAGCTCTGGGCCATTTGTCTTCTCCTGGCAGGTGTTCCTGGATGCCCATCAAGTTACTTTTGGCAATTAGCTGAACTAATGCTGGGGATACTTTCACCGATCTGTAGCGTGAACCCCAGGAGAAATTCTTTGTTTCCTTCACCAGCTGTTTGGGCTATAATCAGCCAGGTACTGAAGAGAAGGGAAGACTCTCTTGGTTTGCAAGTATAATTGGATCAGTGAAGCATGTTAGTGCCAACAGCTTCCTAGGGAATCTACTACAACTATCTAATTAATGGGGAGGAGATCTTAAGATCTGGCAAGAGTTGCGTGCAGAAGGAGGAAAGCAATTTTTTCAACAATGTATATACAGTCTTGGAAATGGATGGATGGCTTTCTATAATAAACGTGTCTCTCATTCTTCCCAGGCGAGGAGATATGGAACTAGGCCAGAAGCTAGGGAGATGTCAAGAGATCTTGGTAGTATTGACTTTCAGTGGTAGGACAGAGTTGGAAGGGACCTTGTAGGTCATCTAGTCCAACCCCCTGCTCAAGCAGGAGTCCCTACATCATTTCTGACAAATGGCAGTCCAATTTCCTCTTGAAAGTCTCAAGTGTTGGAGCTCTCACAACCTCCGAAGGCAAGCTGTTCCACTGGTTGATCGCTCTCACTGTCAGAAAGTTTCTCCTTATTTCCAGATTGAATCTCTCCTTGGTCAGTTTCCATCCATTATTCCTTGTCTGGCCTTCTGGTGCCTTGGAAAACAGCCTGACCCCCTCCTCTCTGTGGCAGCCCCTCCAAGTAGTGTGGTGACCAAACCTGGATGCAGTCCTCTAGGTGTGGTCTAACTAAGGCTTTATAGAGCGGTATTAGTACCTCCCTAGACCTAGATTGTATCCCTCTATTAATGCAGCTTAGGATTGTATTGGCTTTTTTGGCTGCCGCTGCACACTGCTGGCTCATGTTTAGCTGGTTGTCTACTAAGACTCCAAGATCCCTCTCGCAGTCACTGCTATTGAGTCTGGTTTCACCCAGTTTATATGTATATTTTTGGTTTTTCTTACCTAAGTGTAGGACTCTACTTTTCTCTGCATTGAATTTCATTTTGTTAGATAGGGCCCAGTCTTCAAGTCTGTCAAGATCCATCTGGATCTTGAGCCTGTCCTCTAGGGTGTTAGCTATTCCTGCCAGCTTAGTATCATCTGCAAATTTGGTTAGTTCCCCTTCTATTCCCTCACCTAGGTCATTGAATATAGTTGCTTTTTAAAGGAAATGGCAATTGTGCAAAGAAATTTGGCTACTGTGATGTTTACACAAGATACAGTGGTAAATCTGGATTGGATCCCCTCCCAACCACAATAAATTTGCAATATATTCCATGTTGGGTCTCAAAATGACTCTGAACTCAATTTAAGCCAAAGGGTGTTCTTCTCAGACCAACAGAGTAATAACTCTCCAGACTATAATGTTCTAGGTCCTCAAAATGAAGATTTCAGCATTATTACAATGCAAAACCCAGGATGGTGCTGAATTAGGCTAAAAACAAAATCAAATAACCAGCTAAGAAATTTAAATGTTCCAGGGCGAGGAAGAGGGACCAGCATTTAAAGAAAGCTTATCACCTGATTTCTTCTATTGCATTCCAACCCCCTTCTCCCATTTCTTCCAAATTCAATTTTTAAAACACCTGGAAAAAATGTAAAAAAGCAAAACAAAATTTTTAAAAAAGCCTCTGGATAAGTTGCCCAGCCACTCTGCAAAGAACATTTCTCCTTTTTAGTTTTGAATAGAATATACAGGAGAAGGAGTAACAGAACTTGTGGGTGGCACCAAAAGAGGGATCAGCCTAGAATCCCTACGTAGCCACAAGTGGTCTAAGTTCAACTGCCTTTGGATTCCATTGACCCTTATCTAACTCCAAGCAAGTGCTAGCTGCTAATTGAGAAGATTCCTTTGCATGGGATGTGAGTTGCAATACATCAACTTAATTAGTCCTTCGCATGTGGACCTGATCTTTTGCGCCTGACAGATACACAAGGATGAAAACCATGTGCTGTTACGACCCAGAGATGGCTCTCCTTCCCGAACTCAACTCGTGATGTTTTTATCCAAGCAGAGGTAGAAATGCTCACTCGGCTTCCGACTGTCCCTTTCTGGAATGGAAATTTCTCATCTCCTTTTCTTTATCTCCTCCATCTTCTCTTTCTCACACTCTTTTCTTTTGGTTGACATATATACACTGTCCTTAGTCCATCCACCTTTTCCTTAACCTGGTTGGAGATGGACTATATGTAACTTGCAGTTAGAAATCGCACCAGAAATTACTATCAACTGCTCTTTAGGAGAACCAATGGATGTCAGTCTTACCGGGTAGACCACACAGGAAAAACGACCAGATAAGCAAATTCTAATCTATATACTGTATATAAAAACCAAATACCATTCACTCATCACGAAATCTCCAGAACTGTAAAGCCTACAAACTTGAAACTTGGCACATATGTTCCTCTTGGCTTCTAGGTGCTCGCTAAGAAAGGATTTTTCGAAATGACCATCAGATCATTAGTATTTCTTATGCAGTATTATATTAACACGCTCTGATGCTAAGGCGTTAGACATTCTACTCCACCCTCCCCACCTGAAAAGAACTCTGTTCCAACTGCCAGTTACCTTATATTAACACGTTCTGATGCTACCCCTTCGCTAAAATGGGCATGGGCATGGCCAGCGCATGACTCATCCGGCCTTCTGGCTGGGAGTTTAGACATTCTACTCCCTCTCCCCACCTGAAAAGAACTCTGTTCCAACTGCCAGTTGCCTTATATTAACACGCACTGATGCTAAGGAGTTACACATTCTACATAAATTTTCAAGCTTTAACTGTCAATGTATCATGCCCGATCATAACTACTCATTAATTTTCAAGCTTCAACTGTCAATTTATCAAGCCCGATCACATAGTTTCGTAGCGAAGCATGGGTATCCAGCTACTAGCTCATTATAAAGCTACATGGCATGACTGAAACTCAATTCTCCCACCTTTACGGTGGAGAAACTAGGAAGGGTCTCTTCTAAATCTCTTGCCCTGCCTGTCCATCTCTTATCTGACCATTCCCTATGCAGCATCTCTTTGCCCCTTCTCCCAAGGTCTTCCCCACATACCACTGCAATTTTACTCCTCCCTCCTCCAGAACTAAAACACACACAAACCCAAAACCTCAGACTTAATTTTCCACCCTTCTATTTGTCTTTGTCGGGGAAACTTAAATCAATTGTACAGTATCTTCATTTGTACAGAGTTCCTTCAGTTCCTGACAGCGTTGACTGCAGTGAGTTGTCAAAGAACAGATAATTCCCCAGTAGAGTCCAAGTCTACACCTGGATGTAATTGAGATACATGACCAAGATGAAGCCTGATTCTGCATTAGCTCCTTGCTTATCAGCGCCTAAAACAGAAAAGTGGTTTAATAGAACAAGCCATTTGGGGGAACAGGGTGGAAAATGGTCACGGCCATCTGTTGAGTCTGAAGCCTCAGGGCTGCTATTTGAAGGTTCTTTTTTTTTTCTCTCCTGGCATTCCCAGATCTCAAAATCTCTTAGGAAATTAATCTCTTATTCGACTTTCCTAACGATTTCCCTTTTCACATCACGCTTCTGAAACAATGCCAGAAGTCCTAATAATTTTTGAAAGACGCTCTGGAGTCTCTCAGGAATCAAGATTAGATTAGAGAAAGGGGCATCCCTGGAGCTTTTTAAAGTTCCTTTCTTTGGCTGCTTCCACTTCCATTCTTTGGGGGTTTTTTTAATGCCTTTTAAAGACTCCCGAAGTTGCAAAGTCTGCTGAAAAGCAGAATTAAAGTTCTCCGTGACCTTGTTCACTTTCTTGTTAGACTTCTAATGAAGAGCCTGGTCTGCTTTTCATTATAAAATGATGCCATCAAAAACCATCAGGATTGGCTCTCCGCAGCATTGAGACCGTATATAATAACTGTGTTTTTAAAATATCAGTAGTGCAGCTAGTCCTCAGTGTAGGATCATGATTGGGTCGTGCTAAGCAAGGCAGTTGTTAAGTAAATTTTCTACTTGGAAACTGTTTCTGGACTTCGTGCTTGAGGTGGGGGGAAAAATGAAACTCTGATTTTTGGGTTTTACTGATCAGATAGATTTGTTGGTTATAGAAATGGCTAATTTATACTATTATGGAAAAGTAAAAAGTTTGGTGTGGTGGCCTAGAGGTGGAGCTCTCACCTCACAATCAGGAGGCTGTGAGTTCGATCCTAGGTAGAGGCAGACATTTCTTTCTCTGGACACAATGAGAATATATCTGCTGCACAAAACTCCGCATTGGCGACAGGAAGGGCATCCGGCCAGTAAACACTCAGCTCCATTCAGTTGCCCAGACTCCACCCCACAAGGGATTATGGGATCATTAAAAGAGGATGATGATAGAAAAGTAAAAAGTTGAGGTTTGATATTACTGTCTTATTCTATGCCTTTTTTTTTCTTCCCACCCCCTTCTTTTCTACACTTCTCTTCCCCTTTCCCTCCCTTTTGTTCCCTGCTATTTGCTTTTGTATTTTTCTATTTTATATTATAAGTTAATAAAACTGTTAAAACAGCTAAAAGAAAGGGGGGGAAACGGGCCCGGTTTTATGACTTTTTTTTTTTTTTTGCCAGATCCTGGAGGGAAGCAATTCCAGCTTCAGGGCCAAGAGAGAAGGAAAACAGCAAGAAGATTTGATCAGCCAAAGGTGACAGTATAAGGAGAGATAAGAGAAAGAACATGTCTCCGTAAGGAATGGAGTCAGTGAAGCAAGGACCGGCCTCAAGAGCCCTTAAGTCAATATACCTCAAGCCCTTTCAAAATCCATAAAAGGAACCATCAAATATCCATTACCTGGGAAGATGAGAAAAAACAGCCTTGAATTTAAACCTTGGAAAATAGAACCAGCTCCCAGCTTTCAGTGTGGTGGGCCCTAGTAGGCAAATCTTTCTCTGGTGTCTAGCTTCATTCACATCTGCAATAAAGCAACTCATCTCTAGATGCCCTGGGAGCTTTCTGGATAAAGAAATGAGGAATTTGAGGGCTGAGATTTATAGCCGTGCTGGGTAGGATTCCTGACAGACATCCTTTCGCCCGGCCTTGCTTAATATAAACCTTCAAAGGATTCTCACCCTCTTCTAACGAGATAATTAGCTGTTTGATATCCAATACTGCAGGTAACAGGTTGTTTCCAGGTGAAAGGGGAAGCTTTTCTAGGTATTGACAAAGAGTTGATGAAATACCGCAGCAATAATAATAATAATTAGCTCAGTGACCTCCTGAGATGAAGGGATTTGAAAAGGCATTTTTAAAAAAAAAAAAATCACCATCTTTTTTTAAATAGTTGCCGTCGTTTTTTTCCCTCCCTGGTTTCCAGTGAGATAGCCGGAGAACATCATGTTTCCAATTAATTGCCATAGTTACTACATGAGAATGAATATCCTCGTTGCACGGGGCTCAGGCCATCCATCAAAGCTTGCTTTGATTGCACAAACCAATTGCTCGTGGACAAATATCACCGGCGTCTGCTGGGCTAGTTGTTCTTCTACTTGCACGGCAATTTTACTGATCTCCCCTGTAAATGCTGCTGATGTGAATTAATTACGGTCAGTCAACTGCAGAAGGACTCAAAGCAACCCGGTCACCTGTCTTGGAAGGATGTCAGCGTCTTAGCCAGAGACTGTTGTAAGATGCCTTCTAATCTGTGTGGTTTGGGGCACTCCTGAGCAAAAAAAATAAATAAAAATCTACTTAGTTCACTGTGTGTTTTAGATCTTTAAAAAGCTATACAGGTAGGCCTCGACGTGTGTTTGTTCCTTTAGTGACCATTCAAAATTAAGACCACATGAGAAAAGTGGCTTATGACCAGTCCTCACACCAATGATTGTCACAGCTTCCCCACACTCACATCATTAAAATTTGGGCATTTGGCAACTGGAATGTATTAACAATGGTTGCAGCCTCCCAGGATTTTTTGACTGTCATTTATGATTCTCCCAGTTTCTGACAAGCAAAATCATTGGGGAAGCTGGATTTGCTTAACAACTGCTTGATTTATTACGTCACCATGATGATTCACTTAAGGACCACGGTAAAAAAAAATGTCATAAAATTGGGTACAACTCGCTTAACAATCATCTTTCTTAGCAATGGAAGTTCCAGTTCTTATTGCGGTTGTTAAATCAAGGATTAGCAGTAGGTGTCCCAAAGGTGCTTTTTCAAGAGGCAACTGGACTTTCTGGTTTTTCTTTGAAGACGTTTCACTTCTCATCAGAGCTGAAGAAGCTTCTTGGATGAGAAGCGAAACGTCTTCAAAGAAAAACCAGAAAGTCCAGTTGCCTCTTGGAAAAGTACCTTTGGTCCCTTCCACTCTGTCTAGGGAGATTCTCAGTCCTCTAGATCATGGTTGTCCCAAAGGTGCTTTTTCACCTTTGGGGGACTGGAGGACTGAGACTCTCCATAGACATTTAGCGGTAGGTGTGCACACTCAGGATTGCCCAACAATGTTTACCCAGTTTTATGAAAAACTCAAGGGTCAGTTGTATTCAGGGAGATAAGTAGCCATTCTTTGAAGTCCTCTAAACCCCAGATTTTACAAAAGCCAGCTCCCTAAGAATATTAAAGGGCATCGCCTATTTCTTCCTAGACATCAAAACCTCTCATTTTTACAAGCTAGGGTTAATATTCACTTGCTTTCAAAAGGACAAATTGTTTTTCCAAGGGAGTGTTGGAGGCAAGCTGCATATTAAAATTCCTTTCCTTTATTTACATCTGTTCTGCACATGATTTTCCCTCCCGCCAAAGCTAGCAAAAACCAGACTAAGGTTTTCCAGATATCTGGATACCCTGCCCTTTAGATGTTGATTTTACTCATCCATTCCCATAGGTCAATTAAATGAATAAAATAAAGAGTGCCAAAGGGAACAATCTATCGTCCTTCCCGAGGTCCAGCGAAGCTTTGACGTGTCCTGCATCAAAGTGTCATTGTCCTAAGAAAGATGCGCGCAGACATTCTTCTCTAATGGAAAAACTTAATGTTGGCTATTCACCATTCAATCAGCATCAGCCAAAATATTCACTCCTCCACCCCAGCAGACAAACAGGACCAGGATGTTTATGTTCCTCCTGGGTAGGACTGGCTCCTAGGGGATGCCCCATTCCCCATCATTTCTTTTAAACCAGCCTTCCCACCCCTGGTTGCTAAGCAACAATACATCCTCAAGGTTATGAAGGATGCAGTATAATGATCAGGGCTCTGATCCAGTCAAAACCCACATCTTTTGCACAGAAATCTTTCTGGGTGGGGGGGGGGGAAAAGGCATGGAAAAATCCAGGAAATGGTGGGGGAAGTTTGGAAAAGGAGGATGTNNAAGTTCATTTATTGAGGTATTGTTTTCTACTTTGTGTTATTATCAATAGCAATAGCACGTAGACTTATAAACCGCTTCATAGTGCTTTACAGCCCTCTCTAAGCGGTTTACAGAGTCAGCAAATTGCCCCCAACAATCTGGGTCCTCATTTTTACCGACCTCGGAAGGATGGAAGGCTGAGTCAACCTTGAGCCTGGTGAGATTCGATCTGCCAAACTGCTGGCAGCCGGTGATCAGCAGAAGTAGCCTGCAGTACTGCTTTGCTGGCTGAGGAATTCTGGGAGTTGAAGTCTACAAGTCTTAAAGTTGCCAAGGTTGGAGACCCTGGCTTTAGATGATTTCAGGGACACCTCCATGGATAGTCCAGCAAGAGACTTGAAATGTGCCTACACACTTGCACTATCCCATCAAGAGTCTTCCTTATGGACTTTGGAACATCTCTGTAGGCCCAACCTACAGAAAAGACAGTTGAGGGCAGAGATTATAGCAGTCATCAAATATTGGAAGGATGATCAGACAGAAGAGCAAGTAGATGTCTTCCCTATAACTCCAGAGGAAAAGATGGGTTACATCTACCAGAGGAAGAAGTTCAAGTTAGACATCAGGAGGAACTTCCTGACCATATGAACTGTTGGTCAATGGAACAGGTTGGAAGTTGATGTGGTGAATTTCCTTCATTGGGGGACTTTAAATAGGGGCTATAAAAGATGCACTTGTGAATCCTACACAGAGCAGGGAATTCAACTAGATGACTTCAAAGTCCCTTCCAAGTTTATGATTCTATCATGGTCTAAAACTAGAACGATACCCTGTCTTTGGGATCAGTAAAGGTAAAGGTAAAGGTTCCCCTTGCACATACGTGCTAGTCGTTCCCGACTCTAGGGGGCGGTGCTCATCTCCGTTTCTAAGCCGAAGAGCCAGCGCTGTCCAAAGACGTCTCTGTGGTCATGTGGCCGGCATGACTAAACGCCGAAGGCGCACGGAACGCTGTTACCTTCCCACCAAAGTGGTCCCTATTTTTCTACTTGCATTTTTACATGCTTTCGAACTGCTAGGTTGGCAGAAGCTGGGGCAAGTAATGGGAGCTCACTCTGTTACACGGTGCTAGGGATTCGAACTGCCGACCTTTCTGATTGACAAGCTCAGCATCTTAGCCACTGAGCCACCACGTCCCCTTTTGGGATTAGTATCCCCCCCCCTAAAAAATGACTTTTTTTTTTTTGCATGTTTCCTTTGCTTGGCTTTTGCATGGAAACCCTCCCCAAACAGGTTAACAATTATAAAAATGGCATTATTGACTCCAATGGATGTTCTCTTAGAGCCAAGGAAGGCTGTGACTAAACGTCTCACCCACTTTCTTCACTAATGTAATAATTACGCTAATGTGAAATCACGGTGATTAATTACTGTGTATTGTAAACACTGGTCCCAAACTGACTTGACAATGAATGTTCAAACGTCCGTGGAAATGATAAAGAGCTTGGCAGAATGGGCTTACAATGAAAGGTGTTAAAGAGGCTTTTGGTTTTCGATAAGGTACAGAAAAAGAGGACAAAAAAGCATATTTATTATCTATCTCTCCATCTCTCCATCTTTCCATCCATCCTTCCATCCATCCATCCATCCACAAATACAGTCGAATTTCTGGATCGGACAACTACGTTATTTCCCTTTTTTTAAATTGTTTGCTTCCTTTTGATGTTTGCAGTGTTGTTTTTACAAGAAAGTTCATACAATGCTTTGAAAGCTATTTTTTTTTAAAAGGCAAGATTTGAAGAGTTTGAGTAGCTTTGCTCTTTGAACTGTGAAGTTGATTAGATGACCCTGAGCGCATCATTAACTCTTTGGGGAAATACAGGTTTTAGGTTAACTTGATCTGCTCAGAGAAAAGACGGGGGATCATGAAAACCAAAAAGGAAACAGAAAGGAGAGAAAAAAAAAAGAAAAAAATCTCGTGTAGCATCATTGCCTGGTGGCGAATAAAGTCGGACTTGTCATCCAAATAGGGAAACCGCACTCTTGTGCATGTGCAGAGAGCAATTTCTTTTTGTCTTTTAATGACCCTGTAATCCCTTGCATCGGGGTGGAGTCGGGGCAATTGAATGGAGCTGAGTGTTTACTGGCCGGATGCCCTTCCTGTCGCCAATGTGGAGTTCGCAGCAGATTGTGCTCATTGTGCCCAGAGAGAGAAATATCTGCCGCTACCTAGGATTGAACTCACAGCCTCCTGATTGTGAGGTGAGAGCTCCATTTTTAGGCTACCACACCACTCACGTGTAGAGAGCAAATGACTCATATTAATACTAAACAATAAATACTCGGCCGAAAGTCAAATCCGACTGTTCCTGTGCTTAATGAGAAAGCATTGTCTAATATTTAAAATATGTCCACCGTCTGCTAGAGGGTGTCCTAAGGTGAAGATAATGTTGTTCACACAACCTCAGCAAGGTATTTGTCTTGCAAACAACACCCACTGGAGGTGTGTGAAACGTTTACCACTCCTATGATGATTTGCAAGGCAGAGACGGGAAGAAATTTCAAAAGGATACCTAGGTGGTTTTGGGGCTCTTCAGGCACAGTCTTGGATTTATAGGTAATCTTCGACTTATGACCACAATTGAGCCCAACATTTCTGTGGCTAAGCGAGACCGTTGTTTGGGGAGTTTTGCCCCATTTGACGACCTTGCTTGCCACTGTTGTTAAGTGAATCACTGCAGTCATTAAGTTAGTAACATGGTTGTTGAGCGAATCCGGTTTCCCCGTTGACTTTGCTTGCCAGAAGGTCGCAAAAGGGATCACATGACCCCGGGACACTGCAACCGTCATAAGTACATGCCAGTTGCCAAGCATTTGAATTTTGATCATGTGACCGTGGGGAGGCTGCAACAGTCGTAAGTGTGAAAAACGGGCATGTTACTTTCTTTCAGTGCCTTTGTAACTGAATGGTCACTAACGTTGTTTGTTGACTGTTGTAAGTCAAGGACTACCTGCATTAAGATTTTCCCCTAATTTGCCCTGCACACAGTTCACATTCACATTGGAAGAGCACTCCATAACAACAAAAGCAGTCTTACTTCACCCTTTTGAATTTCATCAAAATTCTCTTTTCTGCAGGCAGTGCTCGACTTACAACGGTAAATGTTGGTCTCAACTGTGGCCGTTAAGTCAAGGACTACCTGTACTGAAAATTGTTTAAATTGAGAGCCAATTCATCAAGTTTAATGAGAACTGATGGGGAGAAAATGCAGGAATGTTTCTCTGCGTGGCATTAAAATGTACAATTATTTCTGGCACTTTCAAGTTCCACTGATTCAAATGGAAAAATCGTTTATGGCAACCATGAATGAATGAATGAATGAATGAATGTGTGTGTGTTTGTATACACACACACACACACACACACACACACACACACATATATTCATATATCTATATATATAAAAGCGAAATACCACTCACTCATCACGAAATCTCCAGAACCGTAAAGCCTACAAACTTGAAACTTGGCACATATATTACTCTTGGCTTCTAGGTACTCGCTAAGAAAGGATTTTTCGAAATGACCATCAGATCATTAGTTATTTCTTATATTATTATTAACACGCTCTGATGACTGCCAGTTGCCTTATATTAACAAGCTCTGATGCTACCTCTTCGCTAAACCGGCCGTGGGCATGGCCAGTGCGTGACTCATCTGGCCTGCGGGCTGGGAGTTTAGACATTCTACTCCATGCTAAGGAGTTCAGTTTCGTAGCGAAGCACGGGTATCCAGCTACGTGTCTGTGCATGTGTGTGTGTGTGTGTGTGTGTGTGTGTGTGTGTGTGTGTGTGTTTCTGTCAAATCACCTGGTATACCCAAATATGGGAGGGAGCATACTACTTCCTTTTTGCCTTTCAGCCCCAATCCAGGGGCCATGCAGGCAGTCGCTTTCACGACAAGCCATTTTTCTATGTATTACATTTTACTGATAAAGAAATAAAATGAGTCTCACTAATTTTAAAGGAAGACTTAAATATGTCTTAAATCAAGTCCTATCCCTGGTTCATGGAATATACAGTATGTGTGTGTGTGTATGCGTAAATCCCCTATCTCCACACCAGTTCTTTATTGCCTCCTTAATTCTCTAGAACATGATCTGCAAAGTCTTCTCATTTTTCTTAAATAAAATAAAATTGTGTACTCTGAAATCAGATTGATTATATCTCACCCTGCCAAGCCTAATATTTTTCTCTTTTCCCTCTTCTCATAGCAAACTACAATATAAATGGACTTTTTTTAATATAAAAAAGCACACACTTTTATATCTTCATAGACTCCCTTAAATGTCCAATTCACATGAAAAATATCCCCAGAAACTAGAGATTCAGATAACTTAACAGGGGAGGAGGGGGGGAACCAGGCTGAACTGTAGATGTCACCAGCTAAATTGCAGCACAGCAAGGGTTTTGGATGCAACCCCCTGTAATTTATATAAATCACTGCTTTGTGAAATGTAATGAAGTTAATATCTTAAAAGTGGCAGAGAAAAATGCCCTTGTTTTGGCAGTTTGGGGGAGAAAAGCAGCAAAATAGTGATTTGAGAAAGAAGAGCGGGAAAATACTTTAGACTAATAAACTATGAACCATGCACTTTATTTTGTAAAGAGTTTGTTAAATAGGAGAAAATTAACCTCAATGTAGGACAATTAGTAGTTCACATCTAACTCCTAATGAAATCAAAGTTACGAAATATCCACCAATTTGCGTCCTATTAATTTCAGTGCACAGATTTTGAGGAGGCTCTCAATCCAGAAAAAAATCTGGGATCTATTTTCACAGTTCAATCAGAATTTTTTTTTTAATTATTTCATTGGTCAAAGAGCCGCACCTGTCTATTTCTGAAAATCAGACCTTCTGTTGAAGGGACTGAAGAATGAACATTTGGGTGTTCTCTAGTTGGCTTCAAGCTTTTCCAGGAACAATTCCTATATTCTAACCTCAGCCAAAAAATTATAGCCGTAAGTCGAGAACTACCTGTAATTCTTTGGTTTAGAGCAGGGGTGTGTCCAACCTTGGCAACTTTAAGACCTGGGGACTTCAACTCCCAGAATTCCCCAGCCAGGCTGGGTGGAGAATTCTGAGAGTTGAAGTCCACAGGTCTTACAGTTGCCAAGGTTGGACACACCCCTGCTTTAGAGCAAATATTAGATGAATCATTGCTATGAGATGATACCATCATTCATAACTTGGTTTCATGGTTCTTATGTCTAGCAAAGCAGGATCAGGATCAGCAAAATACACTGGGCTAAAACGTGTTCAGCAAGCATGCATTTCAATGAAATGGTGCAAACTCAGGCAGTTGGGTTTAATTTTGCAACCACGGTCAGTTACAGCTAGTGCAAACACACCCAACATTTAGCAATGCAACAACACAGTAATGTTGCAGCTGTAGTAGCAATAGCAATAGCCCTTAGACTTATATACCGCTTTACAGTGCTTTACAGCCCTCTCTAAGCGGTTTACAGAGTCAGCATATTGCCCCCAACAATCTGGGTCATCATTTTACCAACCTCGGAAGGATGGAAGGCTGAGTCAACCTTGAGCCTGGTGAGATTCGATCTGCCAAACTGCTGGCAGCCGGTGATCAGCAGAAGTAGCCTGCAGTACTGCACTCTAACCACTGCGCCACCGTGGCTCATAGTAATACATCGATCACAGCTTATGGGAAGGAGAGAAAGAAAAAGACATCAAGAGGGAAAAAGAAAATGTAGGACAATTAGTAGTTCACATCTAACTCCTAATGAAATCAAAGTTACGAAATATCCACCAATTTGCGTCCTATTAATTTCAGTGCACAGATTTTGAGGAGGCTCTCAATCCAGAAAAAAATCTGGGATCTATTTTCACAGTTCAATCAGAATTTTTTTTTTAATTATTTCATTGGTCAAAGAGCCGCACCTGTCTATTTCTGAAAATCAGACCTTCTGTTGAAGGGACTGAAGAATGAACATTTGGGTGTTCTCTAGTTGGCTTCAAGCTTTTCCAGGAACAATTCCTATATTCTAACCTCAGCCAAAAAATTATAGCCGTAAGTCGAGAACTACCTGTAATTCTTTGGTTTAGAGCAGGGGTGTGTCCAACCTTGGCAACTTTAAGACCTGGGGACTTCAACTCCCAGATTCTCAGTGCAGAATTCTCAGATAATGGCCTCAAGAGCTCCCAGGGAGAGGGCTAACAGGCAGCCGGTGATCAGCAGAAGTAGCCTGCAGTACTGCACTCTAACCACTGCGCCACCGTGGCTCATAGTAATACATCGATCACAGCTTATGGGAAGGAGAGAAAGAAAAAGACATCAAGAGGGAAAAAGAAAAAGAAATTAGATTCCTTCCAGGCTCTTCGCCAGCCAAATCCACTCCTTTTAGCCCTGCTTCCCCATTGGCTGCAAGTTCTGAAACATCTTCAAGGGATGGCCCTCAAGCATTCCTTGCAGCAGGCCAGTCCTGAGCATGAGATATGACAAAAGGTTCAAGGTGAGTTGCTAAAATTAGCCGCTCCCAGGGAAAAAAGGAAAAAAAAACTTTCCCCAAACAATTTTGTGGCAATATTGTCTCTCATTAGCAGTCTATTCATTATTAATCCTGTAGTGCTGAAAATAACTTAATTGATTTCATCTGTCATGGGGTAACAGTAGAAGCTGAATGCCTAATTGTTGTCGGTGATTTTGCTTGCTAATTGTTTCCGAGATAATCCGAGCATGTTTTAAAGAAAACACTGGTGGGTGGCAACACGTATGACGTCCTCTTGCGTTTCTAGACAGAACGGAGGATTGATTTCCTCGGGGCTAATTTATTATTTCATATATTTTTTTAAAAAAATCAAATCACAGGGAGATTATGTCTCTTGACGGCACTTGCATTTAACTGCTGAGAGAAGTTCCGTACTTTTTACGTTCCATCTTATGTTTACTTTTTTCTTTTCCTCCAAAGGAGCGTCTGAAAACTGTTTCCTTACGACAAATGGTGCGTGAAACTACTTTCGGGAAAGTCATTCTGAATTTGAATGGCCTTCGAAAATGCTTCTGTGATTTAAATACAGAAATATTCACAATGGAGAAATAACAGAATAACAGAGAGTTGGAAGGGACCTTGGAGGTCATCTAGTCCAGGGATCCCCAACCTTTTGGACCTCAGGGACCACCAAGGTCATAATTTTAAATCCCACGGACCCTAATTCATAATTTTAAGTACCTCAGACCACTAATATGAATTTTTTTAAAAAAATTAATACATTTGTAAAATAATGATCAGAGAGCTTCCATTTTATTAATATGAAATGCACCTATTTAATGTAACAAAATTATAAATGCTTATTTAATTATAACAAAATCGTAAATGCTTATTTAATCATAACAAAATCTTTAAAGGTTTTAATTGTAACATAATTATTAAAGTTAGTGTAATTATTACAAAATAATTGAAGCTTATTTGACGGTGGCTTGCTGATGTTGTTGGGAAAGTCAGTCCCATATTCCAGAGCTGTAGCTGTAGTCCCTTCCCTCTCCTCTCCTCTCCTCTCCTCTCCTCTCCTCTCCTCTCCTCTCCTCTCCTCTCCTCTCCTCTCCACCCTTCCCTTCCCCTTCCCTTCCCTTCCCCTTTCCTTTCCTTTCCTTTCCTTTCCTTTCCTTTCCTTTCCTTTCCTTTCCTTTCCTTTCCTTTCCTTCTTTCCTTTCCTTTCC